>CM074436.1:23107414-23332414 GCA_037101425.1 Elopichthys bambusa
GGGAGGAGCTTTGTGTGCTGGCTTTTAAGGTCCGGAAGAAAAGTCACACCCCTGAGTGTTGACCTGACAAATGAGATGGGTAGGATTTCCGAGCAGCAAAATTCCTCTGTGGGCTTTTACGTGCCCTTGCGTTTCTAGCAGGGGATCTGCATATGAAACTAGCTGAGTTGTTTTGAAGAAACTATTAAAGTTTCTTATAATACTGATATGTTGCACAGTTATCAATATATCAGATACACAATCATTTAAATCTTCAAAATACAAACTTGGTATAGGTTGGTTTACGTTAACCATTGGTTTTTATCATAAAATATGCATAAAACAGATCTCATACACACAACAGTTTGCAAGACAATTCTAATAATGTCCTGGGATGCATGCTCATTTATAGATCAGTTCATCTAAAAATTAATGCAGGAAAGTCTGTTTTAAGGACTATGGCCACTGCTTTCATGTGGCTGCATCGTTCAGAGCAGCTTCCGCATATTTGAGTGTCGAAAAAATCAACCTTATTTGATGTTGCTTGTGGTAACTGAGGCCCTTGCTCAGGCTGGTCTTCTCAGAGGATGGGGACAGACCCCAGAGTGAGTTTTAAACATTATTTGTTAAAAAAAACAAAATGGTGTCTGATTTGTCTCAGTCATTACAGTGTTTCCATCTAGCAGACATGTCTGCAACAATTTTAATATAGGGAAATGCAGACCGCGTTGTCATTTTTTGCATGTATGCAATTATTGCAGTGGTGCTCATGCCCGCTTAATATGTCCAGTGATAAAAGCAGTTGATAAAAGATTATTTGTCGACTCCCATGTGTAAGTTGTAGCAAATTAGCTCAAAAGAAATATGAATAAATAATTATAACGAATTATAATTAATTATAAAATTAATTCTGCTACAGTCTAAAACTAATCCAAATATTTATGATTATTTAACCAACTCATCCAAGCAAACAGACATAATCAGTTATCAATTCTAGGAAATAAATTATCTTCTTGGCCAAGAAAGAATAACTTTTTCCTACTGTATAAAGTACTAGCCAGGTAATAGCATGTAAGCTAGATCAAAATGTTTAAGAGACTTTGATTTATGAGCGTCAACAAAGAGACAAGCATGGATATAATGGTTTAATAAATGAAACTACGTTAGGCTAGACACACAACTCAACTAAGCAAAGAGTATATGAAGAGTTCATTTGCAAAAACAGTTAACTCCATTTTTATTAATTCTCACAAATCATGTTTTTTTTTATTGTGCATTCCAAGTAATATCAGTCAAACTGCAGTTGGGTTGTTTTGATTAAGTAATAATAACTATATAAGTATTTATATATATACATATATATATATTAAACGTTAGTTTTTTTAGCAAAAGCACATTTCATGTTTCAGAGTTAAACAAAACCAAGTAATTGCTATGTAATTGCATTTAAAACACACGTGTACACACAAACGTGTGCACACATACACTAACAGATCGATGCGCATGCACACGCAAAAGGACAATCAAGGTTTCTGCATGCAAGTCGTTTATGGTGTACAAGGACTTACAGGATTCGAAATTATAAATCCTCGTCACCACAATCCTCACTTTTAGTCAGCTTTGACAAAACTTCCCTCAGCTAGTGCGTCTTTTTGAAGTGACTAGAAGCCTTGTCACCTGACCTGAATACTGTGCGCTGATTTGCTAAAACGGACTTATCGGTTTCTGTACACAAACAACAAGGGCACTTGTCGGTTTCTGCTGTAAAATGTGAACTTGCGATGCCTGATAGTGGACACTACCGGCTTTTCTGACAAAACGGATTTAGGGTACAGAATGTGCTATATGTGCAGAATAACGCACAGCAGTTAGTTCATTTTTTTAAGAAAGTGGCGTTTATCGGTTTTTGTAAATTAACTCTTCATATACAGAATAAAGAAAGTGAAGGAAAGTAAAGAAAGAGAGAGAAGGGAATGGCAAGATTACAGTCAGTTAACAGTCTAGCAGTCTAAAGGCTGCAAACGGGTACTTGCATTGACTTGCGGAATAAGTCCAGATGCGGTAGATTCTGGAGATTCTTGATGATTTTGTCAGTGGGCGCTGAAGCGTTCGCTTGGGTTCTTCTGGGTGTTCCACGTTGAATCCAACAAAGTTACCTTAAAGTTGCCGGAAGGAGACGGGAAATGATGGTCTCAAAAGAGATTGAGCAAAGATGTACCTGATCTGAGGACTCTTAAAGGTTCAGTTCTCGTCCATTTCGGTGAGGTGACCAATCAAAGATGAGCGGGAGAAAGTCTTTGTTCTATCTTGTCACCCTATTTGCATGTTTATGTTGGTATGGAGAATTTGGGCAGTTTTACACAAAAGCATGGTAAAAATATTCTAATGCATTTTATCATAGCATACTATACACCATTAATTATGAAATGAAAAGAGGATTCTTTTGATACCAAGAAAGATGGGGATTTAAAGGCATTCAAGCAGTAATATATACACTTGGATATGGGCATTAGTTACCCTAACATAACTAAAGAATCATAATTACGTCAATATAACATACATAAAACACAGGGAAAATTCTATATACAGTTAGGACAGTTTGATTGTGGGTAAAAATGGAGTCAATGTCCTTTTTCAAAAGTGTATTGAAAGTTTGTCTTTAGTCTGTGGACCAAATGGCTGGCACTGTCCGATGTTGGGGAAGAGGGAATCACCTTCTGTCTTTGAAGCTTGCAGAGAGCTCCAGACACTGTCCTGCTAAGGTCATTCATGGGTGCCAAGGTGATAATGGCCTTTGAAGAGAATTGGTTTTGCATTTTGATCACGTCCATTTGTTACAAAGTAGTCCTTTGTAGGCAAGTTAACTGAACCCATGTGCAGTTTATTTACAATGCATAATCAAATACAATAAAAATAAACAAAAGACTTGACAGCAAAAACTTAACTTGACCAGACATGGCTTGACATAGCATGGCAAAATCACCAAACAATGGTTACACGGACAATACTTGACAAAGACGCATGGCAAACATGAGGGCTTAAATACACAGAGGGTGCTTCTCAATTCTTATTTGTGCATCCTCGTTTACTTTCCTTGCATCTTAGCTCCACCCCTTCAGGATGCGAGGGAAGGACACAAGGAAAAGATGCGAGGACGGAGAAATTGAATCAAGTGAAATGCTATCCTCGCTCCCTTTAGCGTCACTTCAAAGCGTCATCAGCTGCACTCGAGGGATCTGCCCATATGTTGTTAAAGTTTGGTTATTTAAAAAAATATATAATAAATATTAATAAAGCAAGATGCCCTGTTGAAATATATGAGATGTAAAGTTTATTTAAACTGCAAAAGTAAAGCATACGTTTAAATTATTGTGACAGATATGAAGGGGGAGGAGAATTTATAAGCGCGTCAGGTTTTTCGACGAGAAAGACTTCCGCAAAGGATGCACCTGTGTATCCTCGCTCGCTTCCTCACTCCTCGATTCTCGTCTCCTCGTGGTGCAGTTAGAGAATTGAGATGTCCTTCAAGATGGCTGAGTTTGTTCGGTTTCCGGGTCATAGGATGGAGGAGGGAGGAGCGAGGAAACGAGGAAACGAGGAGGGATGCTGAGAAGCACCCAGAGACTAAAGACTAACAATAAACACCTGTGATAAAAATTAAGACAAATGAACCAATGACAACATAGCACATGACAAGGGGAGCACATGGCAGGATCACATGAATAGCACATGACACAAACAAGAGAAGCACATGGCAAACAGGAACATGAAACATGACTAAACTACAAAATGAAAACATGAACCAAAACCAAAAATATCCGTGGATATTGTTTGTCTATCGAACTGTCTCATCATCTAGACGTTAACTTTACTAAATATCTGCTGTCTAGTCTTGAACATGGTTTTAACCCTGGAGTTGAGAGCTTGCTTTCCCAAAACATTATCTGTGACAATCTTCAATCTGCTCTTTCTGAACCAGATGTAGCAGATAATTTAACCCTCCTATTAACCTTGGGGTCTGTTTGACCCCATGGAATGTTTAACGTCAATGATATACAAATGCAGAGAAAACAACCAATCAATACTGAGTGTTCACAGGACGAACTGACTAATTGATTGTAATTTTAATATAGCTACAACAAAATAATCCGATTAACTGATCCAAATATTCTAAATTAATCATAAGTTATGAATAATTATTAATATGTGACCTGATCCAGCAAAATGAGTCACAGTGACCCAAATTTCAAAATTGAGATTTTGGTATCAATCGAAAGAGGAGATCATAGGCTTTACAATGATATCCTAGTCATACCTTGAATGGTTTTAAAGATATACCCATTTGAATTATGGTCGTCTGCCCTTTTTTTTCCAATTGAAAACCTGAGAAAATCGCTTTTAAAGTTTTTTGCCGTTTTTTGTTGATATCTTTCAAAATCCATTGCATTTAAATGGTAAACTATTTATTTTACAGCTTAATTTGACCAAAGACATTTGTATATATATATATATATATATATATATATATATATATATATATATATATATATATATAAATATTATTAAACTTTATTATTATATTATTTATATTATATTATTATATAAATGCTATTAAACCAGGCTGAAGCTCAAATTATTTTAAAGTATTTATTTGAATAAATATTTTAAAAGGCACTTTTACAAAGATTTACTAAAATCAGAAAGATTGAACAGAGGTGCTACATTTTTGCTTGAGAGAGAGGGTGTGTGTGTGTGTCTGTACTGTCACCTCGCATGTACACGCAGTCACATAGAATCTCCTGTGAGTTTAACGCTTGCTCTCTTTTGACAGAGACATTTCTCAAATTAATAAGCAGAACTACACACAGCAGGGCTAAGGATTTTTTCTACTGGCCCGATTGGGCCAGTGGTTCAAATTTTTACTTACCCCGCCAAAATGTTCACTTGCCCCACAACAAAAAAAATGAATAAAGTAAAAGAAAAGAAAATGGGCCTATAAAATAAGAGTAGTTATTGTTTTTGTTGTTTTTGAAACATGTAGGCCCGGTTTCACAGACAGCGCTTAGCCTAAGCAAGGATTAGGCCTTAGTTCAGTTAGGATATTTCAGTACAAACCCGATTCCAAAAAAGTTGGGACACTGTACAAATTGTGAATAAAAAAAGGAATGCAATAATGTGGAAGTTTCAAATTTCAATATTTTATTCAGAATACAACATAGATGACATATCAAATGTTTAAACCGAGAAAATGTATCATTTTAAGGGAAAATTAAGTTGATTTTTAAATTTCATGGCATCAACACATCTCAAAAAAGTTGGGATAAGGCCGTGTTTACCAATGTGTGGCATCCCCTCTTCTTTTTATAACAGTCTGCAAACGTCTGGGGACTGAGGAGACAAGTTGCTCAAGTTTAGGAATAGGAATGTTGTCCCATTCTTGTCTAATGCAGGCTTCTAGTTGCTCAACTCTCTTAGGTCTTCTTTGTCGCATCTTTCTCTTTATGATGCGCCAAATGTTTTCTATGGGTGAAAGATCTGGACTGCAGGCTGGCCATTTAAGTACCCGGATCCTTCTTCTACGCAGCCATGATGTTGTAATTGATGCAGTATGTGGTCTGGCATTGTCATGTTGGAAAGTGCAAGGTCTTCCCTGAAAGAGACGACGTCTGGATGGGAGCATATGCTGTTCTATAACTTGGATATACCTTTCAACATTGATGGTGCCTTTCCAGATGTGTAAGCTGCCCATGCCACATGCACTCATGCAACCCTATACCATCAGAGATGCAGGCTTCTGAACTGAGCGCTGATAACAACTTGGGTTGTCCTTGTCCTCTTTAGTCCGCATGACATGGCGTCCCAGTTTTCCAAAAAGATCTTTAAATTTTGATTCGTCTGACCACAGAACAGTTTTCCACTTTGCCACAGTCCATTTTAAACGAGCCTTGGCCCAGAGAAAACACCTGCGCTTCAGGATCATGTTTAGATATGGCTTCTTTTTTGACTTATAGAGTTTTAGCCGGCAACGGCGAATGGCACGGTGGAGAATTGTGTTCACCAACAATGTTTTCTGGAAGTATTCCTGAGCCCATGTTGTGATTTCCATTACAGTAGCATTCCTGTATGGGATGCAGTGCTGTCTAAGGGCCCGAAGATCACGGGCATCCAGTATGGTTTTCCGGCCTTGACCCTTACGCACAGAGATTATTCCAGATTCTCTGAATCTTTGGATGATATTATGCACTGTAGATGATGAACTCTTTGCAATTTTTCTCTGAGAAACTCCTTTCTGATATTGCTCCACTATTTTTCGCTGCAGCATTGGAGGAATTGGTGATCCTCTGCCCATCTTGACTTCTGAGAGACACTGCCACTCTGAGAGGTTCTTTTTATACCCAATCATGTTGCCAATTGACCTAATAAGTTGCAAATTGGTCCTCCAGCTGTTCCTTATATGTACATTTATCTTTTCCGGCCTCTTATTGCTACCTGTCCCAACTTTTTTGGAATGTTTAGCTCTCATGAAATCAAAAATGAGCCAATATTTGGCATGACATTTCAAAATGTCTCACTTTTAACATTTGATATGTTATCTATGTTCTATTGTGAATAAAATATAAGTTTATGAGATTTGTAAATTATTGCATTCCTTTTTTATTCACAATTTGAACAGTGTCCCAACTTTTTTGGAATCAGGTTTGTACTGAAATATCCTACTTGAACTAAGGCCTAATCCTTGCTTAGGCTAAGCGCTGTCTTATATCTATAACTTTTATAAACGCACGCTAGAAGAAGAAGAAAAAAAAAAAAAAACTGGTGTGCATCTCAAGACAAAACAATGGCAATGACATATTTTAAGATCTGTCAGTACAAATTGCTTTCAGTTAAAACAGCTCAAACATGCATTTTAGTCTAGGACTATCTTAAGCCTTGTCTGTGAAACTGGGGGATAACCTTAATAAATAGGGTTATGACACCAAATGCTACTAGATTAACTCACTTAAATTTTAAATATTGTTAGACGAAACAAGTAATAAAATATTAACAAATAATCAAATTATGAGTAACAGCAAAAATAAATAAAACAGAACAAACATATAAATGAAATAAACAGTGCTTTTCAAGTTTTTCAAATAGGTTTAAACAGGAGATTTTCAGGTACAGAAATTGTAATCTAATGTATAGCTAACTATGTAACTATAGATTAAACTTTATTAAAGTATCTCAGTCAAGAGCAGTTACAGATGCATAAATAATGTTTTGAAATGTTGAAAATATAAAACGTTAAATACTGTTATTTGAAATTATTTATAAAATGAAAAGACACTTTAAATGTGAAATTAAACCCGCCAGTAGGTGGCAACGAATGTCATTCAAGCGGCTGATTCATTCAGGAAGTGTTGCTCAGAAATGCAAAACAATTTTGTGGACTTTGGAACTATTTTCCTAGGCGAAATAGAGAGAAACAAGCGATTTGGTGTCTAAAATGTAAGTCACTTTATAGGTTCTTGTTAATTTAACGGCGCCGTTTGTTTAATATTGGTTAGATATTAAATTATATACATAAGAAAGATATATAGGGGCATTTTTGCCCCTTGAATTTGGGATCATTCTAAAGGCACTTTAGTAGACTAAATCACACAGTGAAAGCGTACACTAAATATGCACGCGCACTAGTCTAACCTACTAGACAAAATCACGTAGTGCATGCGTGCACTCAGTGGGTGTTTTGCTTGTTTTTTGTAAAGTGAGGGACATACTTGATCATTTCAGATTGTTAAATCAACAATTACGATATCATAGACTATATCGCACACACTGCATCACTGGCCTGATCGCGCAAGTGACCGCTCCGTCTACTGTCCCGAGCTTCGTTCACACGGGCCCCAGGCCATCGGGCAGTCCTTATTGTCGAGCCCTGCACAGTAGGCTACACTACACTACACTATACTACACTACATATATTTGAAACATCTTTCTGAGGAGATCTGCTGGCTTGTTTACACAGAGCGCTGCTAGTCTGACAGACGGATGGCTGGACCAATCGCGTGCCGGTCAGTCGAAACGGGGCTTCCCATTGACAAATGATCAGCGTTTATGTCACTGTTTGTGTACATTTCTAAGCTTTTTGATTGGTTTTATATAACGTTTAACACCATATTTGGAGAGCAGAGATAGTGACGTTTCAGGGGATACCTGGAATATAGGGAAATGCTCAGAAGTGACGAGAGGAGTTGAGAAAAGCAATGTTCATTTCCAGCGAATTTAGTAAAACTTTGTCAACTTCAATAGTCATTTAAATACCTTTACTCAATTATCTGGACTACAGAACTTTTTGAGATTATTTCTGAATGTTTGTTCTTTGAAATTAGCTAAAAAAAAAGAAAAATCTGTTTTTTTTTCATTGTTTTTCCACATTATCTTAAAATGGAACGTTGCGACTTCTGACTCATTTCGCCAGAACGGGTCACATATTTCCCATTTGAGCTAATGTATATGAAGTCTAAAAGTAGCTATTGTGAATGAATAGTATCATAAATTCAATATCTCTGTCACTTCGATATCTGTCACTTGTTTAGTGGAGAATAACTAAAGAGCTGGTTACACTTACATGTTCTGTAAGTAGAAATAGAGCTCCACAAAGTCGATGGATGGATGGGAACAAAGAACCCGAAACTGTAATGCAAATCACCATTTCAGCCTAAAAGCATTCTTCAACACAAAATATTTTAAGAACTATTACTATTTGTAAAGAACCTTAAAAAAGACATCTTTTTAGAGTGTACCTCCACTAACTTTCACTGTATGCACTTCTTTTCTGTTATGCAGAAGAAGGAAAAGAAAATCAATGATGACAAAATTTTCAAAAGTAAACTGAATAAATTTATGAATGTTATTCTCAGTCTTAAACAAATCAGATCAAAAACATGTTTTAGAATGTTTATACATATTTTTATTCCTTTTTTTTTTTTTTTTGCAAATCTAATAAAATCCTATCCTTCAAATACAATTGTATTTTTCAAAATTACAGAAAGATTACACAAGGAGTTAACATGTGCAGGCAGACAGTATTATAATGATATCAACACCATGCCTCAGTGCAGCAGTCGACCTTTTCAAACTGGCCAATGGACCACCGAACAAAAGTAATTTTTAATTATTGTTCTCCGAGGAATATTTTTTTTCAGTACATGAGTTCTGCAATTTAGTTTAAAGAGGGATTATCATGCGCCTAGCACCTTACACCTGTCAGCTGCGGGTGCCATTGTGTACCAGCAGATGGCAGCCTCATCCCTCAATGATGATCCCTCTCCATAGACTCTGTTATTCCCAGACTCCATTTCCCAGAACCCACTGCTCATTATTAGTTTACTGGTTTCAGCTGTGTCTTGTTAATCATATCATTACCCTGTCTATTTAAATGCCTTTTGCCCTGTATTCAGTATAAAAGTCTTGTTTGTTTTGGTTTGCATGTTACGGTCAGTATGTGAGACAAGTTCCGATGGTCACAAAGCTTGGCCAACATTTTCCATCTGTACCCGCTCTAATGCTGAAAGCTCCAGTGATTACAATGCTAACCAGTGCAGTCACGTCAGAGCCACCAGTCACCAGTACAGTCACGTCAGAACTGGCAGCCGCTAGCGCGGCCATTTCAGAGCCACCAGCCATCAGCGCTGTCACATCAGAACCGCCAGCTGTCAAAGCAGTCATGCCTGAGCCTCCAGCAGTCAGGATCACCAAACCAAAGCCTCTAGTTATTAAGGATGACACCTTACAGTCTTCAGCTGTCACTGACACCATCCCTGTGTTCCCGGGTGTCATTGACTCTGCGATTGAGGATGCCAAGGCATCCTATCCACGTCGGAGCTTGATATCAAATTTGATGGATCCACCTCAGAGAATGGTCAGAACAGCTGGCGTACCAAAACCATTACAGTCTAGTGTTTCTGATGACACTTCTCTGGTTCCCGAGATCATCTCGCCTTTCTCTGTGCTTCCAGTGATGGCAGTGGCGTTTGGGCGACGCTCATCGAAGTGGCTTTGAACAAGACTGGCCGCATTTCCATTACCCTTTAAATTGCGCAAATTGAAATTGTGAATTGAAATATCCTTAATTTTGCAAAAACTCCCATATATCCAAAAAAGTTATGCTCACATGGGGTGGTTTTTAAAGCAATACGAAAAATGAATATTTTGCAAAACTGAAAACAATTTTTGCATTTACAGGTCACCTCCCATATGTAAAACGAAGTTGATCATTCTTTAAAGAGGGTGCGGTATGTTGGGACAGAAGACGAGAGTTCCTCATTAAACTCATAAAAGACAAAAGTATTACGGGACTACTGGATTCTAAACAACAAAGCAATGCCACATCTCGAAGCAGATAGGAGGGAGAAACACACAGAAACATATATGGCCACACCCAAGTATAAGGGGCTTTCCTTGCCATAAATGCTTGGATAACATGCCTTCGTCTCCTTTGATTAAAAATAGTGCAGTGGCTGGGATATGCGTAAACCTACCAACATCTGTTGCCATGATTTCTGGAATGACTTATCGTGAGAGGAGAAAAGGATGGTTTAGTCACATAACATCAGTTAATGAAAACGCTGTCATTCCTGTCTGTAATGGAAACGTGTCTTCTGTTATATCAGCTCCAGAGCACGCAATTCACTCTAGTCCACAAATCCTCACCTGAGTTTGCTCCAGTATATAAGTCTGTTTCTGAGCCTGTTCTAGTCTATGAATTTATTCCTGAGGCAGTTCTAGTCTATGAGTCTCTCCCTGAGCCTGCTTCAGTATATAAGTCTGTTTCTGAACCTGTTCCAGTCTATGGAGCTGTTTCTGAGCCTGTTTTAGTCTATGAAACTGTTCCTGAGTCTGTTCGACATTATAAAACTGTTCCTGTTGCTGAGTCTGTTCTTGCCAGTGAGTCTGTAAACTCTAAACCTGCACCTGTCCACGAACCTGGCATCAAGCCTACTCCTGAGGTCAATTCAGATATTGTACTTTCTTTTGAATACTGTCTTGTGTCTACGTTAGTTAACTCTGCCACTCCAGTTGCTAATGTAGATGTCAAGTCTATATTCCTTGTCAGCTTTGAGAAGTCTGCCTGGCCCTGGTTTGCTGCTGATCTGCCTTGGGAGTTTCTGGTCCCATCTGCCTCGCTCTGGTGGTCATCGGCTCTGCCCTGGAAACCTGCTCTGTCTTGGAGACCTTTTCCAGCATGCACCACCCTGGAGACTTTCTGTCCAACGGGCCACATCTTGGTCGTCTCCGGCTTTAAGAGCTCACTATATCCAGCTTGTTGATCTCTGGCTCTCGGCTTTGCTTCTGCTCCTGTGGCTGTTTCTACTCCATGGTCCTGGCCCACCGTCCTGCCACCTGGATCTGCCTCTGCTCCACCTCCCACTGGTGTTGGAGCATCTGGAAGCCGCTCCTTCGAGGGGGTCTATGTTACACCTGTCAGCTGCGGTGCCCTTATGTACCAGCAGATGGCAGCCTCGTCCCTCAGTGTCTCCACAGACAGACTCTGTTATTCCAGAACTCCATTTCCCAAAACCTACTGCTCTTTATTAGTTTACTGGTTTTAGCTGTGTCTTGTTAATGATATCATTACCCTGTCTATTTAAATGCCTTTTACCCTGTATTCAGTATGAAGTCTCGTTTGTTTTGGTTTGCATGTTGCGGTCAGCATTCAGCAAAAGTGTTTAAAAGCAGCATTAAATTCATATTTTTGTTTAACTTATGGTTTATGACTTCATCTAAATTAAGTGCTTAACTCCATTAATGAGAGTGGAATATTTAACCCAGATGTGTATATTAAAAATGAATGGAGTTAAAATGAAAGTGAAGTTTACTTTTTTATAAATCCTGATCTGTGCAACATTTATACATCAGTCCCCAGGTGTTGCTCCAGTGTGTTCTGAATTCACAAGGTTAATGAGAGGTTACTTCTAACCAGCAGAATTAAAACTGTGTTTAGTAAGTACATTATCTCTCAATACAATGAGAAAAGTCGTTAATGTGCGCCAGCGGTATGTGCTGATAAATAAGCTGCCAGTAAAGATAGATTATGGATATGAGCAACCCTATGTTTAAATGGGTGAATTTAAAATGAGCTAGTAATGAGAAATAAATGTCCAAGTAATATGTGTTTGAATCTGCAAATTTTACCAGCAGTGCGAGGGGTGAAAACCTATTCTTTTTTACACACACTGCCCTACTGCTATACTCTCAGTATGCTCATTCCAGAAATGACATGTTGGATGTTGCTGATAGCTTTTGTGGGAGTGGGTTCACAAGTCGAATGTTATAACCATGACATTCTTTCACTTCCTTGAACTGTCCTGTTCTGAATCCTTAATTTTCTGCTGGTGAGTTTTTATGCAGTAACAGCAACATGCAAGGTATGATAACTAGAAATTTGCCTTTAACATGATTGTGACTGGCCTTTTAACATTTCCCTGTTTAATTGACTCATGCTAATTCAACCTGCATCTGACATCACCTTAAAAGGAGTATGTATGCCATTTTGTAATGAATGTAAATAGGGTTGCAAAAACAGATCTAAAGATAAGAGAGTTTTAGGTGATGACAGAGTTTAGTGGCAAGGTCTATTAGAGCTTTATATGGCTGTGCAATTCATTGACAATATAATGTCAGTGTTTATCGATAGGATGGTTTTCACAAACAGTTTAAAGCTTTCATAAACGGTTTAAAAAATGGATTCCAGCTTAGCCAGCAAACCATTGTATCAGAAAGTGTAGTGCTGTTGTTATGTTGACATATCCATGAGTGTTTGGGTTTTTGGTGTGCATGAAATGCAATGTGTGACATGAAATAGAAAGCATTCTCAGTCTGACTATGAGAATGTGGACAGTTCTGCAGTTCTGTATATATAATTTAGATGGCCTACTTCATAAGCACGATGCAGAAAAGAAAAACGTCTGTAACCCGACACTGCGTTGTATGACGACACTTTGGTGAATGCCCTTAGCGTGCAAGTGTCTGAAGCATGTGTGAAACTAGTCCAATCTCGATAGGTGCTGCGTCATGACGCAACATGTGATGTGGCCTGATCTTCCTGATGTTGTGTATTGCAAACCTGCATGACTGAGCAGCCTTTGCAATATGGTCTTTGAAGGTCAGCTGGTCCTCAAAGATTACTTGAAGATTTCTGACTGATCTTGGTGGGGTAATTGATGACAAATTGATGACTAGCTGAATGGTGAAATTGTGCTGTAGAGTTGGATTGGCAGGGAAGATGAGAAGCTCAGTCTTTGAGATGCCCACCAGACAGCTTGAGATTTGTGCAGCTACTGTGGGATTATCTGGTTGAAATGAAAGGTAGAGCTGTGTGTCATCAGCATAGCAAAGGTAGGAGAAACCATGTGCCTGTATGATGGGTCCCAGTGATGTAGTGTATATGGAGAAGTATATGATGTATATGATCAGTCGATGTGTTTTGGAAACAACTTGTTCAAGTGTTTTTGCTATAAATGGTAGGAGAGAGACAGGTTGGTAACTATCTACAAGTGATGTGTTTAATGTTGTTTTTAAGCAGTGGAGTTACCTGAGCCTGCTCGAATGTGGTAGGGTAAATGCCAGTGTGGAGAGATGTGTTGATGATGTGTGTAAGTGCTGGTAAAAGTGTAGAAGAGATGGCTTGAAGGTGTAAGGGAATGGGATCTAGAGGGCTGGTGGTAGAATAACTGGAGAGGAGAAGATATTTGGGATCTTATCCCAAATAAGATCCCAAATCTGTATTCGGATAAAAACGGAAGTGGGCGGGGCCTTACCCAGAAGTTCATACAATTACTTGAGAAGACCATTATGTCTATGGTATTACACCGTATATATCTGTTTTCTTCGTAAATATCACTAAATTATGCCTTGTATAACTGAAAAAAAATAAAATTATATATATATATATATATATATATATATATTTATTTAAATATCTTCTAACTGTCTGAGCTGATCTGATCTGCACGTACTGTAGATCAGCTCCACCGGAACTAGTGAAGGATATGCGCTGAATGAAAGTGCACGTTCGCTCTCTGACAGCAGAGGGTGCTGATGGAACAGCAGAAATGCAGCGGTGACCCCAGAAACCCCGTAAAAAAGGAGCTGTACTGTCTGAGTACGTGCAGTTGTGCTTCAGTTTACAGGGTTCGAATACCAGCTCAGGGACCTTTCGTGATCCAGAAAAAAAAAAAAAGAGGACATTTAATATATTCAAAATAAAAAAGTAATTTTCAGGCCTGGAAAGTATGGAAAAAGCAACAGGAACACTGCTACTTGATTTGCATTCAGTTAATTCATAGAATTTACACTCATTGACTACACACTCATTGCGTAGTGATTTTAGAGGTCTGTGTGTAATATCGTGCTTTCCCCTGGCTCACCAGTTCCGATGCAGTTTGGAAATTTATGGAATTTGAATTGATCTGGGAAAAGAAAACAGCATGGGAAAATATTTGTTTCAAGACTATTTCTCCTATTCAATTTTCTAAATATAAAATTAGCGAATAATTAAAATAATAATAAATGATTGTACACGTATGCGGCTATTTGATCTGCGATCGTGAAGTGCTAATTCCATTCATTCGCGTATCATATCGTGCAAGGTTTAGGCTACATCAATTACATGTTCATATTGAACAGTAGAACGTGTATGATATAGTATTTTGTCGATATTACTCCTGTCAAGTTCTGATTTCGGAGAGACGCAACAGCAACGCGGTTATTTGATATGCGTCAGTTCATTCATAAAGTTTACACACATTCGCTTCACACTTATTGCGTAGTGATTTTAGAGGTTTATGTATTGCACTACATGATCCCCTGGCTCACCTGTTATCCAGCAAACACGAGGTGTGACTGTTTCAGTTTCAGCCGAATATTATTTTTACAGAATTATTCGTTATTCATTTTGAAGCCATTATCTGTGCCTTTCCGAATAAGGTATTTGGCTTCAGACACACCCCTAGTCTGTAACATAAGGCCCTGCCAGATTAATGTTGAAATCACCAAAGACTACAAGTGGGCTGCCATCCTTAGGGAATAAGAACAGCAGCACATCCAGCTCCTCTACAAAGGTACCTAGTTGACCTGGGGGGCGATAAATTGCTACAATATGTATTTTACCAGTAGTTGTTACTGTGGTAATAGCATGAAATTGCATAGAGAAGAGTGAGATGAGTATTTCCAATTGTTAGAAATGAGAAGACCTGTTCCCCCAGACTGAGGAGGGGTGTGAGAGAAAGAGAAGTTGTTAGAGAGAGCAGCGGGGGTTGCTAAGTCCTCTGGATGAATCCAGGTCTCAGTCAAACCCAAGATACTGAGAGTAGATTGAATTGCAAAGGCTGGAATGAAGTCAGCTTTGTTGACTGCTGACTGACAATACCAGAGACCCACATAAACTGAGAGAGGTGCATTAGAAGAGGTGCAAATTGAGCACTGATTTGCAGTATTGCACTGCCTTCTGCGTGTGATGGTAGAGTGTTGTTGAGAGACAACAGGAATGTAGTGAAAGCACATGTTAAGTATGAGAAAAAAAAGTTGAAAAGAAAGTTGGATCAGAAAAGGGGAAAGGAAGATACTTAAGTGTCTTATCAGTGTCCTTGCTCGGTGGAGTCGCGCACATAGAGTCACAGGTCTTTAATCGAGTCGGTCTTCACATGAGTCAGTCTTCACACGAGGGCAAAACACTAAATGTGTAAAAATGTGTGAAAACAGCCTTTACAATTAGCACACCAAAAGCCTATTGTTACGTATCCGGTGCCTGCTGGTTCATGCGACTCCCCACCAGAGGTCGCCGGTTCACCATTTCATGGCACACACAGTCACACATCACTCTGGACTACATTTCCCATACTTGCCCATCTAGGAACCAATTACACACTCACACCTGTTTCCCATCAGTGACACTTTATAAGCTGCACTCAAACACACACATTGCTGAGTATTGTTTAGCCCTTTATTGCGCCTTGTATTCGACCGTGTTCCTTGCCTTGTCTGTGTTTTTGACTTTGGACTGTTTCCTTGATTATAATCGTTTGCTGCCTGCCTTGACCTTTGCCTGTTTTTGGACTACTCTTTGCCTTGCCTCTCCTGATCCTGTTTGCTGGTGGTTGACCTCCTGCCTGTTTGACTACGCACTTTTAATAAAGCTTGCACGTGGATCCCCTACCCTGTCGCCCAGTTCCCCTTCATTACACCTATATCCCGCGAATGGCTAAAATTGAAATTACTGCAAGACAGTTTGCCACTTAAGTGCAATAACAAGCAATAAAAACAACAAACTCTTCTTCTTAGCCGACGGCTGTTATTCTAAATACAAATACGTACAAAGTAAAATGAAAGTAGAAAATAGAAATACGCAGAAACCCAATTAATCCTACCTAGCAGCAATTATTAATCTGAGCAACAGAAACAGAAAGGAGGTATTAAGCAAGTACTTGCGCACTCCCGCCATCTCCACCGTCTAATAGCTCCACCGGAACTAGTGAAGGATATGCGCTGAATGAAAGTGCACGTTCACTCTCTGACAGCAGAGGGTGCTGATGGAACAGCAAAAATGCAGCGGTGACCCCAGAAACCCCGTAAAAAAGGAGCTGTTCTACTGAACAGTTTAAAATACTTCAAACTGACATTCAGTTTTTTTGTATTCACAGTGTTGTTTATCACAGCACCGAATATTTAATACTTAAAGATTCAATAGGGTATTTATTTTCAAACTTAAAAATTGTCTATTTTAATCTGGACTATAACATGCCCTATAATGATTGAAAATGTTCTGATTATTTGTTATTGTTCAGTAACACTGACATATGTCTTCATTAGTTAACATGTTAATTCATTAATACCAAACTGACAATGAAAAATACTTATAAAGCATTTATTAATCTTAGTTAATGTTAATTTCTTAGTTAATGTTTAATAACATTACTAAAATCAAAAGTTGTAACTATTATTTATTTTTATTTTATTATTTTATTGTAAGTTTTACCTGTAGTTCTTTACAATTATTTTGTACTTTAATCTGTTTGAAACATTTTACTTTTTTTGTCTATTGTGTTACTGTATTTAAATGTTCTTTTTGTTATAAGAAAAAGAGTTCTTAAGCCTTAAAGACCTAGAGCATTTTTGGGGCTCCTGACTTGCCTGCACTTTTCTCTGGTTTTCTAACCCATTCTAGCAGTCAGCATCAAGTGCCATATATCATTTTAAACAGGATAACTTGAAGGTTCAGTTTAGCTCATTTAAAGTGCCAATTTTACATTTATTTTGTCTGTGGATAATGGATAAAATTCCCTCAAAAAACGCCAGCAAAAATCTAGTTTTTCACTGTAAACTCACACAAAACCTCATGAAGTTTGATTTTTTTTTTTTTTTTAAGTTATATTTGGATGTTTTAAAACAATCTCTAAGCAAGTTATAGCCATTTGTTACAATATTACTCTACATAAAACTACAATATTAGGGATAAACAGGTGTACGTTATTTATTGATAATAAACTTTTTTAGTGTCCAAAAAAGACCAGGGAGTAAAATAAATACAGAAAAATTTTTTTTATAACAGAACACTAAAGAAAAAGTGACTTATTAGAGAAACATATTTCAATCTGAACATGAATAAAAAGAAAGTGCTGCAAGTAATAAAAACAATTATGAAAACTGTCTTGTGCAACGAAAATAAAAACAGTGCAAAGGTTTTTTCACAAATACACACAAAATGAGAGAGAAAAATAAGTAGTTCAACTGAACTACTAATGTTAATGATCTTCACAAACTATAAAATAAGTATTTAGATAATATAACAACCAAACAGAGCAGTCCTGTGGCTGTACTCCTCACTGATTGCACCGGTTCACTGCATAGAGACACGTTTGAAAGCATAAATTGCAATAACTTATTCGATGTGAAACTGTTTTATCCTCATTTTTGGTTCATGTTATGTCAAAGTCATGCTTTGTAACATGAGTGTTCTCATTCAAATTTGTTATTTTTGTGTTTGTTTTACTACACATAGATACACACGCACACAAATACTTTTGCGCTTATTCCTACTTCCAAAGAAACATAATAGTATCGTGGTTCAAATGACCAAAACCCATGTTTATTGGTTGAGATGATGATGCTTTGAACCAATCTGGGCATAGGAGGCGGAACTAGGCATCAACAATCGTTCCTGTTTGGCTTAGAGGAACAAACCACATGCATTGCCTTGCAGTAAGGCAAATCATTGCTGCAGATTTTGATGATGTAACCAGTCTCACCACGGAGCTTCTGAATGTCAGAATGAGATAATTGGTATCACTGGTATCATTTTAAAGCATACAGACCGGATTAGCGGTTCAAAAGTTATTAAACATTTTATAACGATAGTTCCTTTTGGCCGCCGCCGGCCGTCTCGGTTTTTGAGGGTTAAACTTTTTATACTATTACATCACTTTTTTGCAACTTATTTCAATATTGTGATAATACCATACCCTGTGATAAAATCTTCAGCAATTATCGCAACCTGAAAATTTGATACCGTCACATGCCTAGTTGAGTATACCACTCAACCAGTCTGGCTGAGAGACCAGCCTCTAGGTACTGAGCCCCCTCAGGGGCCAGACCCACAGTTTCCATAGCTCTGGCCTGAGGTGATATATTGTGCCCCCAGCCTGGGAAAGCAATCTCCCAAGGAGGGCCTGCCAGGAGTGATATGATGTCCGATGACCATACTCGGGCTGGCCAGAACGGGGCTACCAAGAGCAGACTGACCCAATGGACCCTCTCTAGAACTCCAGGGAGAAGAGCAATCGGGGAAACGTGTACAGGCGCAGCCTTGGCCATGTCTGTACCATGGCATCCAGCCCCAGCAGAGCCAGAGGTGCAAGGGAGAACCACAGTGGACAGTGTGTCGTCTCTTGCGATGCGAATAAATCCACTTCCTCCCATATCGACACTACAGTCTCGGGGTGGACTCTCCATTTCCTGGGTCTCAGCCCCTGCCTTGACAGGATGTCTGCTCCCATATTCTGGTCCCCGGGGACATACATTGCTCTGAGCGATAACAGTTTCCCCTGGGACCACAGGAGGATCTAGTGCAAAGAAGGCACAATCTCTGGCCCCCCTGATGATTTATATAGGAGACCACTTACATGTTGTCTGTTCGAATTAGAATGTGATGGCCCCGAGTTCTGGGAGGAACCTCAGGCAATTTATGTGCCACGAGAGATGATGGCCCCCCATAGACCTCTCGAGAAGCGGCCATCCATGACCACGCCCCACCCCGTGAAGGACGCATCTGTTAAGATGATTTTCTGGCAACAGGACACTTCCAACACTGGGCCTTGGTAAAGAAACAAGGCTTCTTCCATATAGCCAGGGAAGAAAGGCATCTGCGAGTTACCCTGATCATACGGAATGGATTTTTCCCCCTCTGGGAAAACCCCTTGGTCAGCAACTTCTGAAATTGCTTTACAGTGATGGCATGGCCTAGCTTTATCTTAGACACCGTTGCCAAGATGGTCTCAATATGTGCAGGAGACAGTTGTGCCTTTCTGTTGTTGCTGATGGGAGGGGTTCATTGACAGCTGGGGCTTCTGCCTGGCACCAAGAGCGGCAAAGGGTGTTCATAATTGTTTCAGACGCAAGGGCTTTCCCTAAAGTGTCGTTATACGATGCAGAGCGCGTTCCCTCAAAAGGAAACATTAACTGACCATTCAAAATTTACAGTTTCTACATTTACCTTTTAACAGGAGAGGTGATGCACTGTAATAGATAGAAAAAAAAATAATAATTTAATTTTAATAGTCTTTAATGTAATTCTTAAATATTGTGAAGTACACTGTAAAACCCCTTACGAAAATGTTGGCAAAAACAAAACTTTCAATTTGTTACATTCTCTACTTAGTACTAATGTAGCTACTGGCTAACACATTTCTACAAGATTATTACATATCCTCTGACAAACACAATCATGTACAGAAACACAGGAAGCAGTGCAATGATATACCTGATCAGAACAAAACACACTTATAGTGTTAACAATGCCTTATTCACATGACAGCACTGGTTTCTCAAGGTTACCACGAAAAAGAATATCTTTTTTTACAGTTAATTATAGGTAAATGTCCACTTCATTCGGCTTGTTCTCTGTGTTCTTACTTTAAGCGTCCAGAATATTTTACTTATTATGGTTTTTACTAGGCATGGCTAATTCTGCTGACATTTTAAACTGCTGGGACACAAGCACACACACACACACACACTGTTTATTATATTATATTATATTATATTATATTATATTATATTATTAGGGCTGACACCCAGATTTTTCTAGTTGACTAGTAGTCATTCATTTAATAAATAAATGTAATAATTTTAATATAATTAATATAATTTTTATAAGTTTATTATTATAAAATAACAATTTAATTGTTTATTAATAAACTAGTCTAGTGTATTCTAAGTCAGTGTTGGCAGAAAAGATCCGCCGTTAATGATCTGTCCCTCATGGACTGCGTGACTTTGCCACTTCCTGTGGAGTTTTTTTTTTTTCTTCTTCCTTTTTTTCTGTGACTAACCGACTAATAAAATCTTGGTCAACTAAGTATCTTCTAGTCAACTAGTGTTTAGTTGAGTATTAGGGGACAGCCCTATATAATATGTGTGGAATAATTGACGACAGGCCGTTGAATTCTTAGAAAACAATGCACACCGAGGTGGTAATGCGGCCACAGCGTGAAGCGGAGTGCCCGTTGCACTCCGCGTTACTATCTAAGAATTGAACGGCCCATTGTAACATCACACCAGCAGAGGGAGACCTCTCCCGAGTATTGACTGTGTGCCGCTGCTTCATGAGATACTTCCTGTTTGTGGGACATTTAAGCATGGCTTGGCTATCAGGCCATTGTAAAGTATTGCCAGTTTACCTGCCTTACCAAGCGTTTGTTTATCATTGTCTTGCTTATCTTGTGTATGACCATTGCCTGTTTAGTTCTGTTTCTGCCTCTTGGATATTACCCCTTTGATCTGTTGCTTGGAATGGACTGCCTTATTGTGTATTCACCTCTGCCTGCCTCACGTTTATGCCAACTGCCTACCGACTTGGACTTGTTTGCTGTGGACATAATTAAACAAGTGCATATGGATTCTAACGCCGCCTCTGCCTCATTACATAATACTTTGCCTTCGATGAATCCAGCAGAAGTTTCTAATCTACAGGCTGCATTCACTTATCAAAGTGACATCCTCAAGCAATACCAAGAACAACTGGGCAAAGCACAAGCTGCTAATGAATATCACACGCAGTATCTACGATCACTACCACCAACTATGCCGAAGAAGGTAAGCTTTGCTTTACCCGATAAATTCGAAAGTTCAGCAGAGCAATGTAAAGGATTTCTCCGACAAGTAGAAATCTTTTTCAAAAACCAAGGGGATGATTTTGATTCTGATGAGAAGAAATGTGCATTTCTCATGTCACTGTTAACTGGCAAAGCGATCGAGTGGGCCGCGGCAGTGGATTGTGGATTGATCCATTTCCATGGGAAATGGATCAATTGTTTCAAACTTGGTGAGATTACACAATGGTCACAATTCTGCTATACCCACTGTCTAAACACCTTAGTTACCAAGCCTTGTTTAACCACAAGTATTGAAAGTCCTGAATCCAAACCAGTCACCATTCCATATTGTTACCAAGAATTGCAAGAAGTCTTCAGCAAGACCAAAGCAACCTTTCTTCCACCTCGTTCCTGGGATTGTGCCATTGACCTCCTGCCCAATGCGATGCCTCCCAAAAGTAAGATCTATCCTCTTTCACGTCCAGAAACTCAGGCAATAGAAGACTACATAGAAGCCCTCAGTTCTGGTTTCATTCGTCCTTCTACTTCCCCAGCGGCTGCAGGCTTCTTCTTCATGGAAAAGAAGGATGGAGGACTTAGGCCTTGCATCGACTACAGAAGTTTGAACAATGTCACAGTTAAATTCCGTTATCCACTACCATTAGTACCTGCAGGCCTAGAACAGCTCAGGGAGGCAACAATTTACACCAAGTTAGACCTCAGGAGCGCCTACAACCTCATCAGAATCAGAGTGGAATTGTGATGAGTGGAAAACAGCATTTCTGACCACCAGGGGGCTGGTGATGAATACCAGGTTATGCCGTGCGGGCTGGCCAATGCACCAGCAGTCTTTCAGTCGTTCATCAATGAGATCTTCAGGGATATCTTGAACAAGTACGTAGTGGCATACATTGATGACATCCTTATATACTTCAAGTCAGAAAGTGAACACAAGGATCATGTCAAGACTGTGCTATCAAGACTGTTGGAGAATCAACTTTATGTGAAAGCTGAGAAGTGTGAATTCCATGTCAAGCGAACCTCATTACTGGGATACAACATCAGCCATCAAGGTGTATAAATGAACAATTCCAAGATTACAGCAGTCAATGATTGGCCCCAACCAACCACAGTCAAGGAACTTCAGTGCTTCTTAGGATTTGCTAAATTCTATCGACGCTTCATCCATAATTATAGCATTACAGCTTCACCACTGACATCCCTGCTGAAAGGTGAACTTTTAAAATTAAAATGGACTGAAAATGCCACCCAAGCCTTCACTGAACTCAAGAACAGCTTCACGTCAGCACCCATCCTCAAACAACCAGACCTCAACCTACCGTTTGTCGTAGAAGTCGACGCCTCAGACAGTAGAATTGGTGCGGTACTCTCTCAACGCCACGGACAACCAGGCAAGTTCTATCCATGTGCATATTTTTCCAGAAAACTCACTGGTGCAGAATGTAACTATGATGTTGGCAATAAAGAACTTCTAGCTATGAAAGCCGCAATCGAAGAATGGAGACACTGGCTGGAGGGTTCCACCCACCTATTCCAGGTAATCACAGATCATAAGAATCTTAAATACATCAAGAGTGCTAAGAGACTAAACCCTCGTCAAGCACACTGGTCGCTTGTCTTCACGAGGTTCCAATTTACTGTAACTTACCGACCTGGCAGCAAAAACAGCAAGGCCGGTGCACTATCCAGGCGACACAATCATCCGCAAATGGAATCCTCACCAGAGTCCATCCTGCCCCCATCAGTTATCGTTGCACCCGTTACATGGGATTTGATGGAAGAAATTCAAAGAGAGCAACAGAATGAACCCACACCACAAGGTTGTCCTCCCAACAAGCACTATGTTCCTGTAAATCTTCGAATAAGAGTCATGCAATGGGTCCATACATCACTCCATCCAGGTATCTCAAGAACACTTCATCTCACACAAAACTCATTCTGGTGGCCATCCATGATAAAAAATGTGGCTAACTATGTCAAGTCCTGTTCAATCTGTACCCAGTCAAAAACACCTGAAGAATTACCATCCGGTTTGTTACAACCCTTGCCCATTCCCCAGCGACCTTGGTCACACCTTTCAATAGACTTTGTCACCGATCTACCCCCATCAAACGAATTCACAGCAATCCTAGTTATCATTGACTGCTTCTCAAAAGCTTGCCATTTAATACCTCTGAAAGGCCTCCCCACTGCCATGGAAACCGCTCAAGCACTTTTCCAACATGTTTTCAGAGTTTATGGCATACCCAAAGATGTTGTTTCAGACAGAGGAACACAATTCACCTCACAAGTATGGAGGGCCTTTTGCAGACAGCTGGACATCAATGTCAGCTTGACCTCAGGATACCATTCTCAGTCCAATGGTCAAGTGGAGAGATTTAATCAAGAGATTGTCAGGTAACTACGGTCATACTATGGTCTTGAACAGCATCACTGGTCTGAGTTTCTACCATGGGCAGAGTATGCACAGAACTTTGTAAGACATTCATCAACTGGTCTCACCCTATTTCAATGTGTGCTGGGATACTAACCCCCCATGTTCCTGTGGTCAGGAAAACTATCTATGGTACCTGCAGTCGATGACTGGATTCGTCGTAGTGAAAGGGTGTGGGACAGTGCTCATGTATGTCTGCAAAGGGCTCTCAGGAACCAGGAGATCCAGGCCAATAGGCGACGTCGCCCACATCCTCCCTACCAACCTGGACAAAGGGTCTGGCTCTCCACGCGGGGCCTCAAGTTGCGGCTACCAAGCAGAAAACTCAGTCCAAGGTATGTAGGCCCATTTAATATCTTAAGACAGGTAAATGAGGTCACATACCAGTTGGAACTTCTAGCTAATTATCGTGTCTCTCCCTCCTTCCATGTTTCCCTCCTCAAACTGGTCCACCCGGGTGCTGACCCCAACGTTGGGAGCCACGTCCGCCGCTGGACATTGATGGATCTCCTGCATATGTGGTAAAGGAGTTGTTAAGACTCCAGATGGAGAGGGGGTCAGCTGCAATATTTGGTGGACTGGGAGGGATACGGACCTGAGGAGAGATCTTGGGTAGCCACTCACGACATCTTGGATCCATCACTTATCGAGGACTTTCATCGAGCCAGACCCAATCGTCCAGCACCATGACCACGGGGACGCCCTCGTTGAGTGCCAGGAGTCGCTCCTTTGGGGGAGGGATTCTGTAACGTCACGCCAGCAGAGGGAGCCCTCTCCCGAGTATTGACTGTGTGCCGCGCCCTCTGCTTCATGAGATACTTCCTGTTTGTGGGACATTTAAGCATGGCTTGGCTATCAGGCCATTGCGAAGTATTGCCAGTTTACCTGCCTTACCGAGTGTTTGTTTATCATTGTCTTGCTTATCTTGTGTATGACCATTGCCTGTTTAGTTCTGTTTCTGCCTCTTGGATTACCCCTTTGATCTGTTGCTTGGAATGGACTGCCTTATTGTGTATTTACCTCTGCCTCCCTCACGTTTATGCCAACTGCCTGCCGACTTGGACTTCTTTGCTGTGGACAATATTAAACAACTGCATATGGATTCTAATGCCTCATTACACCCATAGTCAATTGTTCTGCTTATGCTATGGTTACTACAACTCAAGACACTGTTCCAATGTTGTATTTCAAGACATTTGTCAGTTTTGTGTCCTTAAAACACTTGTGTGTGTCACAGAATGCTCTGAGACTTAGGTAAGAACCAATTGCAGTTCATTTGGGAATCCAACATCAATGTCATAAGCCAGGCAAAGGGTCAAAGGTAAATGATTCTAACCCCCTTCCTCGTCCAGGATCCAGAAATGACTCCCTTCCTCGTCCAGAGGTGACTCCCTTCCTTGTCCAGAGGCGACTCCAGTCCTTGAGTCTGCTCCAGTGTCAGCTCCAGTCCCTGAGCCAAATCCAGTTCCTGTGCTCCCTCCCTTGCCATTGATACTGCCCTGGAGTCCTCTAGTCACCTGTATCACCCCAGAGACCTGGCGCCCGTCCGCCCTCCCTCCCTCTCTCCCTCCCTCTCTCCCTTCCAGGTTGTATTCCATTTGGCATGAGGACACACCTTTCGGGAGGGAGGAGTACTGTCACAGCCACCAGCTCAATCACCAGCTCAGTACCTGTCTGCAATACACTTCCCAGGATCCCTTCTGATCCACACCTGCCAAAGATCACCTCCTGATCACAGATCACCTGCACTTGTGCACCCTGATCACTTCAAATGTCACTGTTCCTTTCTCCTCACTGTCTGGTCTCATCAACGACAAGATCCACAACCCTACCTGTTATACTCACCTGAGATACCTACCTGTGGTTCCTGATTCTGTTTTCTGTCTGCTGTCTTCTGTTCCCCATTGTCGCCTGTCTGGATCTTCAGTTGTCACCTTCACCACTCACCACCTGCACAGATAAAACAGCATTACCACCAGCTAAGCCCTCAGTATATCTTTCATCAGCTTTATATCCTTACCTGTTCTGCATTGCCACTCAACTTTGCCTGCTTTCCTAAAATAAAGACTGTTTGTTTTGTACTTACCTTGTCTGCCTTCTTCTGTTCGTGACTATTATAATATAATATAATATAATATAATATAATATTTAGTGCCTGTAGGTGTGGTGCATTTAGGGGCTTAGCCAATTTAGGGGCTTAGTCAGTTGTCTACACCAGGGGTGGCAAACGTCTGTCCTGGAGAGCCCCAGTCCTGCAGAGTTTTGCTTCAACCCTAATCAAATACACCTGAACAAGCTACTGAACAATGACAGCCAACAGTAGCTTTATGTCAGGTGTTTTTTTTTTTTTTTTTTCCCTTCACTGTCATTACATTATGGTAGATATTTCACCCTTGACCATTTTTGGAAGGCTCTTAACAGCATGAAATTGACTTGAAATAGATCAGCTGAACAGCTACCTTTAAGATGAATGGGAATGCCAAAAGATAGCTTTATACAGGTAAGGGCATATTAGAGCTCTTTGAGTAGATATACATATCCATATAGTATATATATATGTTGTCTGTAGTACACTTGTAAATACAGATTCATATTAAACGATACATTTGTATTATATATAGAAATACATTATTATTTTAGTGTCACACGTTACATGTACTTACTATAGTAATAACAGTAAATAATGCGTAATTACATGCAACTACACGCTCCTGCCAGTAGTAGCACATGACCGTATGATAAATGTAACTTATTTGTTACCTTACATAAAGTAGATGAGACTGGCATTTGCTCAGTATTTGTTCAAATATACATTCAAAATACATTCATTTAACATTACATTTCAACATTTTACATTCTGATTTAACTTAAATGGATTGCACATGTTTCACTGTGTTGCACTGGTTACTTTTGTGTATTGGGTCAGCAGTGAGGGTCTTCCCCCTGGTGGACTGTGTTTTAAATTGGCTTCAGGTGATAGTAAATATAAAATTGCAGAGATACTAGCAGATGGACAGAACAACACTCTCTATATATTTATGTTGGTGTAAAAGTGCAATAAATACAAGGTAAAACTATTTGCATTTATTGTAGTTTTGATTATTTAATATGTCATGATATTGAAATATGCTGAAACTATAACCTCCATGAGATTAAATCTCTACAGATGCAGACAGACAAAGAGAATGAGAATGAGGGGATGTACAAAGAGAGAGAGAAAAGTGTGCAATACAAAATGCACAAGGACAAATGGCTTTGAACATCACTTGTTGCTAAGTGATGACGAACAGCAGCCCTGAACAGACCCATCATCCTCTGAATGTGCTGTTATTTTTCTGAAGTGGCATCAACACAAATACAAAGAGCAAACAAAGCCTGCACCACTAGAATCTGTAAGATGTACAGCCTTATCACACAATGTGCACTATTTATTTATTTTTTTTTTCTGCTTTTTTTTTTTTTTCATTCACTGTTCTCATTAGTAAATTAGCAGTCAATATTCAAATACGCCCTTATTAAGTAGTTTACTGACAGAAATCTTATTTTAAAGGTACTTGCAAATTTACAAAATAGCCGTGTATAACCACTCTTTACTTTGGCTCAGTTATACTTTTAAAGAAGAACAGACATATTCTGATAGAGCAGAAATGTGCATATTTCATGGATGATTTTCTGCTGAGTATTGCTTATTTGTTAGGGTGATAATGTGAGAGCAGGATAATTTTGAAATGCTTTAAATTATGTGTAATTATCTATTTGCTTATTTTGTGCAGCTGGTGTTTCTGCTAAGAAAAGTGATAAAAGTGAAAAAGTGAAAAAAAAAAAAAAAAAGAAAAGGCACCCACATGCATTGTTGATTTGGAAGAAATACCTCACTAAGATTACAAAAAAAACCCCAAAAACTATTTGTCCATGTAGTAGACATGAAAGTGTTAATGGGTTCCCTTTCATGGGAACATTGACGCTGCATCGAGTGCTTTGGGAACGCCTCTGCGTGATTGCGTCATGAAAAATCTCACTTGTAAAATCGAACCAATAGGGTGACGGGACATCAGAGCGGGTGGCGTCATGGACCAGGAAAACTATAAAGCACTCCTGAGAACAAAGAACGCTAGCTTCTGTGTCTTCAGCAAGCGCTCTGTGTTATCGTGTGTCTTATTTGGTGTTGTATTTACATATACAGAAACGATCTCTTTTGTTTGAGGACAAGAGTATCAGTGTTACACCACAAATATATATATATATACATATATATATAGGCACCGGTATTCGCATGTCCAGCTCTGAGGAGGTGGATATTGTGATATTGATCTGAGGACTCGCCACCTCACACACAAATTCGTGTTTTTCAAAATCACACATCTATTATTCTGACATCAAAAACAAACCAGATGTGTTTGAAAGACATGATTATTTTGTGTTTATTTAAAGATATAACGAACAGCAGTTTGAATCGTGTTTCTCCCTGTGCTACACTACAAAGCAAGTGGGGATACACACGATATATGTGTTGTTTGGAGCACGCATGTCAGCTCACATGGGGCCGACAGTGATCATTCATAAAAATGTTCCGAAGCATAAAAAGAAGCATGCACTAGCAGGAGTTTTTAGCTCCACTCCTGTTGGTTTTATTCTCAAGGGAATGAAAGTCTAATGCAAGGCTCGGATCTCGCGTTTGCTGAGGCAGTGCATGGATTAGGTCTGCAATAAAGAATATATGGCTCGGATCTCGCGTTTGCTGAGGCTGCGCATAGATTACGTGCCCGTAATTTTTATATATATATATATATATATATATATTTATATATATTTGGAGGGAACTACCGGTTTGCCGCTTCAGGGCCCCAAGTCGAATGCTCAAAAAACACCAGAGGCCAGTCTCGAGAGACTGGTTACCTTAGTAGAATTTCTGGCAGAATAGAAACTTCTTCCAAATATTTATCAATGGGTACTGCTTACAATAGAAAAGGGTTGCAAAATTCAGTTTGGGTCTCGCCCGCCCCAGTTCAACGGGGTCCTCTCTACGGTAATGGACTCCTAGCAGTCTCTGGTATTGGAACAGAAAGTTCTGACGCTCTTGCAAAAAGGAGCTATAAATAGGGGTTCTCCTCCCAGCAAGCTGTCAGGGTTTTACCGCCGATACTTCATTGTTCCAAAGAAGGATGGAGGTTACTTTCATGTATCCATCCATCCTCAGCACAGGAAGTTCCTCAGATTTGCTTTTCGCTTTTCAGATTCAATACAGGGTTCTTCCTTTCGGCCTAGCTCTTTCACCCTGCACCTTTACAAAATGTGTGTATGTAGCTCTAGCTCCTCTAAGACTCCAGGGCATTCGCGTGTTGAATTATATCAATTATATTATGAATTATATTTTAGCTCAATCCGAGCACATGGCAGTCCAACATCGAGATGTTGTTCTGTCTCACATGAGTAGGTTAGGCCGGAGACTCAATGCCAAGAAGAGTTTGCTTCTTCCAGCTCAAACTACCAACTATCTGGGGGTAGTCTAGGATTCCACTACGATAAAGGCACGCCTGTCTCCTGCTCGTGTGAATTCCATTCTCTCAGCCATGAATGGGGTGAAATTAGGCCAGTCACTCACTGTAAAACAGTTTCAGAGACTGTTGGGTCTGATGGCAGCTGCGTCCAACGTGATACCTTTTGGCCTGCTGCACATGAGACCCTTACAGTGGTGGCTCAGGCCCAAGGGGTTTTCTCCAAGGGGAAATACTTTTCGCATGATCAAGGTCACGCGGCGATGCCTTCGTGCCTTAGTCATGTGGAAGAAGCCTTGGTTCCTGTCCCAAGAACCTGTGTTGGAGGCTTCTTGTCATCGCGTAATGCTAACAACGAATGCTTCCCTCACGGGCTGGGGGGCAATCATGAGTGGTCGCTCAGCTCAGGGTCTGTGGGAGGACCCTCTACTTTCCTGGCACATAAATCGGCTGGAAATAATGGCAGTATTTCGAGCTCTCAAATACTTCCTCCCAGACCTGAGGGGCCATCATATGTTGGTCTGCATGGACAGCATGTCGGTGGTCTCCTATATCAACCACCAGGGGGGTCTGAGGTCTCACCAGTTGTGCAAGTTATCCCTTCAGAACCTCCTGTGGGCCCAGGGGAAGCTCCTCTCACTGAGAGCAGCTCATATCCCCGGGCACTTAAAATGTGGGGGTAGACATCCTGTCGAGGCAGGGGCTGAGGCCCAGGGAAGGGAGACTCCACCCCGAGGTGGTGGAGCTCATCTGGAAGAATTTCGGTCGTGCAGAAGTCAACCTGTTTGCTTCAAAAGAAACATCTCACTGCCCACTGTAGTACTCTCTGTCTCATCCAGCCCCTCTAGTTTTATCCTTGCCCGGAGTTGTGGAAACTGTGGGCCTGGCCTCTGAGGGGGCTAGGCTCATAGAATCCTGTCTCCCAACCGAGGTTGTGGAGACCATACTCAACTCCGGAGCTCCCTCCGCGAGAAAGCTATACGCATACAAATGGAAGTTGTTTTCAACCTGGTGTAGACAACATTAGTTCCACTCTTCTATCAGTCTTGTGCTGCAATTTCTCCAAGAAAGATTCTCAGATGGTTTATCTCTACCTTGAAGGTCTATATAGACTATTTACGCTTACCATGCTCTTGTAGGGGACTCTTCTGTGGGAAGAGACCCCCTAGTTATACGCTTTCTCCGTGGTGCCCAGAGGCTGAAGCCTTCTGTGCGTACAAGAACTCCGGCCTGGGACTTGGCTATTGTGTTGGAAGGATTAGCTGAGGCTCCCTTCGAACCTTTAGAGGAGGTGTCTGAGAGATTCATCTCTCTTAAAGCCATCTTTCTGTTGACAATATCATCTCTCAAAAGAATTGGAGATCTTTAAGCACTTTCAGTTGCTCCCTCATGTTTGGAATTTGCACCTTGTTATGGTCAGGGCTTTCCTTCATCCCAGACCTGCTTATATACCCAAGGTCCCCACCAACGTCCCAGGTCCGATTGTACTGCAGGCCTTTTGTCCTCCTCCTTTTACTAATCCAGATCAGGAGAATGAGCAAGTAGGTCGTCGAGGCCGTCTCTCTAGCTTATGAGTCCTCTGGACAGCCTTCACCCTTGGCTGTCCGGGCGCACTCTACTAGGGGTATGGCTGCCTCAAAGGTTTTAATCTCGGGGGTTCCCCTCCATGAGATATGTGGGTGCGGCTGGGTGGTCCTCTCAGCATACCTTTATTAGGTTTTACAACCTTGACTTGGGCTCCATTCCAGGGTCCTCGGTGCCCTCGTCTTAAGTATAACAGACGGGCACTTAGAATTATGGGATAGGGACGCAGCATCGATGTTCCCATGAAAGGGAACGTCTCGGGTTATGTCTGTAACCCTGGTTCCCTGAATAGGGAATGAGACACTGCGTCGCCTAGCCATACTCCCTGCATGCCTGTGAGCGTCTTGCTTCAGCCAATCAGAAGCTGGCATTCTTTATTCTCAGGAGTGCTTTATAGTTTCCTGGTCCGTGACGTCACCCACTCTGACGTCCCATCACCCTATTGGTTTGATTTCACAAGTGCTTCACGACGCAATCACGCAGAGGCGTTCCCAAAGCGCTCAACGCAGTGTCTCGTTCCCTATTCAGGGAACCAGGGATACAGTCGTAACCCAAGACCTTTTTTGTCATGTGATCATGGTTGGGGGTTACGGTGTTGCGTAAGAATGGGAATATTAGTCACCTGGGGCCTCATTTATAAAACTTTCCGTAGATTTCATCCTAAAAGTGTATGTACGCGCAAATCCCTTTATAAATCCCAGTCAGTGGAAGATTGTGCATATGTGCATCTCCACCCTATCTCCTCCCTGAAATCACCATATATGGAGCTTATGACGCCTAGTTTTACTATGCATAACCTCATCTGCATATCATTTCCATGCATATTCCCATCCACGTGGCGTACGCCTCTTTCAGGGCCTGTTTTGTGCGTACACAACGGTTATAAATGAGGCCCCTGTTCACTGATTAACGGCAGGGAGAATTTGATGGAATATGCGAATATTGTGGACTTGTTTGAAAACACACAAACACAAGTGTTGATAACGTCACTGGCTTTGAAATGGATTGCGGTAAAAGAGAAACTAAACACACTGCAAAGGCCTTGGTGAACAAAATTGAAAGTTTGCAAAAAGAATGAAAAAGAAATGTAAGTAAAATTAAAGGGCTGATACCAGAGATAAAAAGTCTGATGAAAAGAAAGGAAAATGCAAATCCTGTTTAAAACTCTTGCTCAGCTTTGTGAAGATGTTAATAAGTTGCATGACATGGTGATTCCTTTACTTCCTGAAGATGAACAGGAAAAACAAAATGAATGGTTCTTGAGTATTATGAAATACAGTAACACATTTAAAAATGCGATTCAGCGTTGGTTGAGTGAACCAGAGGGATCATTGGAGAATGTTATTTATGTTCAGTCTGGTTCAGGTGCTATGCAGGAAGAGTTTCCCAATCCTCAAGTGCTAGTCCATGCTTCATTCATTGTTTTAACAGATAACTTACAAGATGAAATTAAACCAAGTGACAGTTTATCAAATGTGGGAGTAGAACATCTAAAAATAACAGCTAATCTGTGGAAAAAAGATATGTGGCATCATCCACTTCTTCTGTACGTCTCAAAGCAGAGGTTGAGTTGGCTGCATTAATGGCACAACAAAAATTGTTGAAAGATAAACATAAACTGGAAGATCAAGAGGAACAAAAAGAAAACAACGACTTAATTTAGAGGGAGAAACTGCAATTCAAATGGCCAAACTGAATGTTTTAAAATCTCAGAGTGTGTCAAGCAGTAATTCTGACCGTTCAGGAGGAAAACATCACAATTTAGTAAAGGAACAAAAGAAAACACAAAGTCTTAACAGCAGTGCAATATAATTTGTTCCTCAAGAAAAAAAAGATCAGTTCATGAATGTTTGGAAGCAGGAGCAAGGCCTAAAGAGAAAAGTGTACAACAACAGGTACTCTCACAGCCTCATTCCGTAGCACAACATCTATCTAGGGTACATCAGAGCCAAAACTTTGTTGCAGGAACATTTTGGCAATGAACAGAAAGTTGCATCTGCTTATATGAATAAAGCTCTTTCATGGCCTCAAATTAAAGCTGAAGATGTGAATGCTTTACAATAATACAGTCTTTCCCACTCGAAAGGGAACTCAGCTCTGCATTTGACATGCTATGGGGAACGCCTCCGCGTGAACCGGTGTCTGAAAACAATATCAACTCACAACAATCCTATTGGCCGGCAAAAGCATATGACGTCATCATAGCTCGACCCAGAAATATATAAGGAGCGCCTAGAGAACCAGTCAGTATCTTTTTCGTCCTCAGGGACTGTTTTGTTTGAAATGATATCAAACCAACATTAAGGTAAGACTATTTATGTCTGACAACCATTTCAGGAAGTATGTGTATCCATGTCCCTTAGAGTTGACATCTGATCACTTACATTACTAATAACGTTGCCTTGTATGAGAACAAAGAGCATGTACAGGCAGTTCTTGTGGGATCTGTCTGTTTGTTATTGTGAGTTTGCCTCCTCTCAGTTGAGAGTTGTTGGTAGAGGCTGGTGTTTCTTAGCCCCTATGCTTATGTGTTGTCCTTCTAGGCCCACAGCTATAGCTGGCCTAGGCTAGAACTAGGGTTTAGGCGCTGCTAGTAACATTTTACGCCCTTTTTATACTGCCCCTTATTATGTGAGTGTAGTTTTCCTAGTTCTGGCCTCCTCTAATCAGAGCTGTCAGGCCAAGGCCCATTGTCCCTTTGGTGTAGGTGCAAAATAGATAGCAGCTAAGGTAGCAGACTATTGCTAAGTCTCCCTGGTGCTGTTGTCTCAGGCGGTGTAGGCCCTTTTCACTATGTGGATAGAAACTATCTAGTGGTACTTTGACTTCAGTGTTTCCCCTGAACCCCTTGAACTTTGTTCAAGCTTGAGTGATATGGTTAGCTTTTTATAAAGCTCCTGTTCCCTAGGGTTCAGTACAGATTGTATCTGTTTTTGGTGAACATTTTTTGATGAGAAGTAACCACCCTGTATTTTTTAGGGTTGGATTAATAGTACTCCATTGTTGTTCAAGGTTAATGTACTTTAATATGTTAGTTCTGGGTCTTGCCCTACACTTTGTGAGCTCAGTAACTCTAATACTGCCACAGGCTAGCACTCGTGTGTTCTGGAGTAGTAGGCCTGACTTAGGCCTCCTTTAGAGTATGGTGACGTAGTTTGTACTCCCCCTTGACCGTAAGGGAAAAAGTGTTTTTACTGAGTACATTGCCTGTTGGAATGTATAAGCTCAGGTTGAGTTTAATAGGCTAACCTCACTACATAGTTTGGTTTCTTTTATGGCTCCCTTAGAGCTTGAACACTGCCACAAGCTGACACTCATGTTGTGTGAAGTAGAAGGCTCCGTTTGGGCCTCCTTCAGAGCACAATAGCTTGTTGTATTACAAGGCTTGTTGGTAGATGTTTCAGTTAGAGTTTGCTCACTTGGAAACTAGCACTGCCACAGGTTAAAACGCCCGTGTCGTTCTGAAGTCGCAGGTCCTGTTTGGACCTCCCTCAGAGCATGATGCCGTAAGTTTGTACTCCTCTTGCTCTAAGAGTAAAACGAGTTTTTACTGAGTACATTGCCTGGTGGAATGTGTGGATAAGATTAGCTCAGGTTGAGCTAAACTAGTTAACCTCATTGGATGGTTTGGTTCTCAGATTTGGCTCCTTTAGAGCTTAGACACTGCCACTGGCTGACGCCACGTGTCTTTCTGGAGTCGCAGGCCCTGTTTGGGCCTCCTTCAGAGCATGATGGCTTAGGTTTGTACTCCTCTTGCTTAAAGAGTAAAATGTGTTTTTACTGAGTACACTGCTTGTGGTTATGTGTGAAGTAAATTAGCTCAGGTTGACTTAAACTAGTTAACCTCACTGAATAGTTTGGTTCTAAGGTTTGGCTCTCTTAGAGTTTAGACTGCCACTGGCTGACACCCATGTTATTCTGAGGTCACAGGTCCTGTTTGGACCTCCTTCAGAACATGGTGGTGTAAGTTTGTACTCCTCTTGCTTAAAGAGTAAAAAGTGTTTTTACTGAGTACATTGCCGGTTGGAGGATGTGCTCAGGTTGAGCTAGACTAGTCAACCTCACTGGATAGTTTGGTTCTCAGATTTGGCTCCCTTAGAGCAAAGACACTGCCACTAGCTGATGCCACGTGTCTTTCTGGAGTCACAGGCCCTGTTTGGGGCCTTCTTTTCAGAGCATGATGGTGTGAGTTTGTACTACTCTTGCTTAAAGAGTAAAAACTGTTTTTACTGAGTAATTTGCCTGTTGGTATGTGTGGATGAGATTAGCTCAGGTTGAGCTAGACTATAGTCAACCTCACTGGATTGTTTGGTTCTCAGATCTGGCTCCCTTAGAGCTGCCACTAGCTGATGCCTGTGTCATTCTGAAGTCGTAGGTCCTGTTTGGACCTCCTCTAGAGCGCGATGGCGTAAGTTGTACTCCTCTTGCTTAAAGAGTAAAAGGTGTTTTAACTGAGTACACTGCTTGTTGGAATGTGTTGAGGTAAATTGTATTATGTGGGCACTCTACAGTCTTATCTGCTAGTTAAACTCGGTTCATTCCAAGTGAGTTCCATGTTTGTGGGATATTGCTTATCAGCAAGCTAGCTGTTTTAGGTGTGTGGCCTTCACATGCCACCCTTACAATCGAGCATGAATATAATGGATTCATTATATTCATGCTCGATTGTTTCTGTTGCTCATTCAGAAAATCAAGTCACTTCTATGTTTCAATTCTGCAAACTGCTTTACGCTTTAATGCTAGAATAGGAAATTATTTCTTGTGGCTAGAGGAATAATCCCCTTTTATAATAGTCGATAAAGAAAACTGATAGTTTGCAGGACAAACTAAACCAGTCTTTAACCAACTATTAAACTAGAACTAATCCTGAACCATATATGTAATTAATTATAATCCGTTGTAATTAATTCACAATATATGTGCATTGATCATTGATCATTGATCAATTGATCATAACACGTTATGATTTAATTATATATATATTTCACCCATAATATGAATGAATTAATTAATTAATTGTCAGACGCTACATAAAGTTGTAACTGACACAGTGTTTGGAAATATACAGGATGTTCCTGTAGCAACGAACAAAGATGTGAAAAAACCTAAACCACATTCACATCCTGGAATTAAAGGAACCAGCTTTGCTACCACTGTAGTCACTGCAAGCAAAGACATTGAATTTGAAAATATAGGAAAGAAAAATGTTGGATTTGATAAGAAAGAATGTCTCTGCTGTAGAGGTGCGCAGACATTGGGTATGTGTCCTTAGTTGGGAAAACAACCCCACAAAGAGAAGATTGGCTTCTTGAAAGAAAGTGGAGTTTGTTTTGCCTGTTTGTGCATTGGGGACATCGGCAAAGAGTGCAGAAAACATCTTTCTTGTGATGTTTTTGGTTTTAGACATCCAACTTTGCTGCATATCTTTCCCAAAGAAAAAGGAACCGATACAACTGAGAAGAAATCAAAGATGGCAGTGAATGACGTTTTAGTATCTAGTGGTTTTACTGGGGCTGATGATTATGATTGTATTGTAAACTCCCGATTGTTCCTGTACACATCAAGGCCAATAAAGGCAGCAAAATTGTTATTACCTATGCCTTTTTAGGTCAAGGGAGCACCACTGTGTTTTGTACGGAGATCTTAATGAGAAGACACAGGAATCTCACAGGAACCAAAGTGCGGATACTTCTAAGAACTATGGGACAAGAAAAGGTTGTGAGTAGTCATGTTATATCTGGAATGGAGGTAGCTGGCTTGAATGGAAATTGCTTTTGTGAATTACATCATCAAGGGAATATACCTCGAGAAAGAGATCTTCAAAGATGGCCCCATTTAAAGAGAGTTAATTTACCTGAGATTAAGGCAGGGATTGAGCTGCTGATAGGGACAAATGTTCCTAAAGCACTGGATCCATTGGAGGTAATCTGCAGCAGGAATGATGGACCCTATGCAATCAGGATGGACTGTTGGGATGGCCCACTCTTTGGAGACAGTGAGAACACAATGGATTGTGCTTGGCCAGAAGTCACAGTCAACACAATTTCAGTTGTGAATTTGGAAGATGTGGCAACAGCAGTTTAAAATAACTTCCCAGAATGTAGTCAAGATGAACAAACTGGTGACAAACTCTGTCAAACTTGTTGATGGGCATTATGAGATTGGCTTACCTCTGAAAAGGAGAGTTCACATGCCAAACAATCGGAAAATCGTGGAGCAACGTGATTGCATCTAAAGTGGAGACTTCAAAAAGATTCTGTCTTTCTTGCTGACTATAAAACCTTCATAAAGGTGAGTGCCTGCAGAGGATATGACACGTAGTGATGGAAAGATCTGGTACATCCCACATCATGGTGTCTACCATCCTACAAAGAAGAAAATCTGTGTGGTATTTGATTGTAGAGCAAGTTTTCAGCAAACATCACTTAATGCTCAACTCCTGCAAGGACCAGACCTTACCAGCTCACTAACTGGAGTGGTGACAAGATTCAGAAAAGACCATGTCAGATGTGGAATCAATGTTCCTTGAAGTAAGAGTACCAGCAGATGATGTTGATTTGTTAAGGTTTCTTTGGTGGCCTGATGGGGACTTGAGTCAAGATCCAGTTGACTTTAGGATGCGGGTACACCTCTTTGGAGCAACATCATTTCCAAGCTGCGCAAACTTCGCTCTTAGGAAATGTGCTCAAGATCATAGAGAGCAGTTCAACAGGGAAACTGTGGACAAAATCCTACATTCCTTTTATGTTGATGATTGTTTGGTTTCAGTGGCTTCAGTTGGACAAACGATAACATTGCACAAGGAGCTTGTAGCCATATGTGCCAAAGGTGGTTTTAAGCCCACACAATGGATTAGCAACAGACCCCAAGTTCTAATACCTAATACTTCAGTAATACCTCAGGACCAAAAGAGCAAAGTCGGTGACAAACTTGAGCATGGATCGGGATTCTCCATAATTAAGAGAGTGTTGGGAGTGCAGTAGTGCATTCACTCTGACATATTCAAGTTCAAGATTGTAATCAGAGACAGACCTCTGACAAGAAGAGGAATCTTATCCACAATTAGTTCTATCTGTGATCCATTGGGAATTGTGAGTCCTGTTGTGTTGTCTGCAAAAAAGATCTAGCAAGATATTTGCAAAGGCGATTTGGGATGGGATGATGTATTGCCCGAATTGGTTGTTCAAAAATGGACCAGATGGCTGCAAGAACTTCACCATCTGGAAAGCTTTAAGCTTACAAGATGTTTAAAACCTCCAGACTTTGGTGACATCTCTGCTGCACAGTTGCATAATTTTTCAGATGCGAGCAAGGATGGATATGGAACACTGACATACTTTCTGTTACGTAATATGCATTCTCAAGTACATTGTGCTTTTATCATGGGAAAATCAAGAGTAGCCCCAATGAAATCTGTTACCATCCCTTGTATGGAGCTCATTGCTGCTACAATGCAAGCCGTATGGATGTGTTATGGAAGAAAGAACTGCATCTGCTCCTTCAAGACTGATAGTGCTTCTGTTCTCAAATATATCAAGAATGAGACCTCACAATTTCGAATATTTGTAGCTAATCAGGTGACAGAAATCCTCAAGGCCTCACAAGGTACACAGTGGAGATATGTAGACACCACAAGCAATCCAGCTGATGTTGCTTCCAGAGGATCAACTCTCAACATATTCCTTAAAAACAAGACATGGGCATCAGGTCCTGCCTTTCTTCTTCTTCCTAAAAGTGTGTGACCTGTTAATCTTAATGAACTTGAAAAGCTTGAAGTGGATGACCCTGAGGTCAAGAAAGGCATTGAGATTAACTCTGTACAGCTCAAAGAAGAGGATGATGTGCTTTCAGGTTTTATCAATCACTATTCATCTGGGTTCCGTTTAAAGAAAGCAGTGGCTTGGATTTTGAGATTTAAGAATCTGCTTTTGTCTTTGAGTCAGAAGAGGAAACAACTCAGACTCGCCTTTGCAGATTCTGATTTGAACGGACAGCAACAAAGTTCTGTGGAAAGAGAGATGGAGACTTTCAAAGGTCAACTTGAGCGATCTCACCTCTCAACAGAAGAACTAGAGACTGCTGAATTGGATATTATTAGACTCTCACAAGATAGGATGTTTCCTGATGAGCTTGCTAGCTTGAAAAGAGGTGAAAGCGTAAAGAAAAGTAGCCACATTCATGGACTTTGTCCTGTTCGTGAAGATGTTTTGAGGGTTGGTGGACGATTAAGTAGGGCATCAATGCCTGAAGAATCCAAACATCGTTATTTTGGCCAAGAATTCTCACATCTCAGACATCATCCTGAGACACATACACCAGGAGGTAGGACATGGTGGTCGTAATTATATATTGTCTAAATTATGACAGAAATATTGGATTACTGGTGTAAGTACAGCGATAAGAAGAGTACTGTCCAAGTGTATCATCTGTCGAAAACTGAATTCACTTCCAGGTTGCCAACAGATGGCAGATTTACCATCAGAAAGATTCACTCAGAATGAACTTCCTTTTACCCGGGTTGGGGTAGATTATTTTGGACCTTATGAGGTAAAGAGCAGAAGAAACATTGTGAAAAGGTATGGAGTAATTGTTACCTGTTTAGCCATACAAGCCATACATATTCAAGTGGCACCTTCCTTGGACACAGATTCTTTCATAAATGCACTCTGACGTTTCACTGCAATACGTGGACAAGTCAAGGAGCTTCAATCTGATAATGGAAAGAACTTTGTTGGAGCAGAACGTGAACTAAGAGGAATGGAATGGAATCAGTCTAAAATCAACGATGTCCTTCTTCAGAAAGGAATTAAATAGACGTTTAACCAACTGGATCACATTATGGAGGGGCATGGGAGAGGTTAAATTGATTTGTGCGGAAAGTTCTGAATTCTACCTTAAAGATGCACACCGTTCTTTGCGAAGTGGAAGCTATTATTAATGGTTGTCCAATCACCAAGGCATCAACAGACCCAAGTGACTTAGAAGTATTAACACCAAACCACCTGTTGCTTTTGAGGACTTCACCATCATTACCACCTGAAGAATTAAAAAAGGATGATGTTTATGCTCGTAAACGATGAAAACAGGTCCAGTACATTTAAGATTTGTTCTGGAAGAGATGGGTTCAGGAGTACCTACTGCAGCTTCAGGAACGTCAGAAATGGTCAAGAGTCAAACGCAACTTTAAACCAGGAGACAGTGCTTATAGTGGATAACACAGTACTTTGAAACTCTTGGCCTATGGGACGCATAGTACAATCCTTTCCAGACAGAAAAGGATTTGTGCGTTGTGCAAGTTAAGACAAAAAGCAGCTGTCTGGAGAGACCGATAACCAAGGTCTGTCTTCTACTAGAAGCAGAAGATGGATAACTTGTTACCTGACATTTTCTTTGACTTTGACATTGATCTATGAACTTGACAGAGAGAAACTGGAAAAAAAAAATACATCACTGAACACTTTTTTTTTTTTTTTTTCATCACTTTTCAAGATTTTTTGCCTTTTTTTGGAAGAAGAAATGTACATTTATATGATGTTGTTACTGAATTATTAATTTGATAAATTCATGTGTTTAATTAAAATGTAATTATTATTTGATAATAATAATTAGGGGCTGGAATGTAGTAGACATGAAATTGTTAATGGGTTCTTTTGCTTATGTCACGTGATCATGGTTGTAGGTCACAGGGTTGTGTAAGAATGGGAATATTAGTCACCTGTTCACTGATTAACAGCAGGGAGAGGGGGACCACAAAAACTTTTATACCATCAAGAAATATCAGTCTGTGCAATAAAAATAAAAGCAATCAGAAGTACTTTTTGCCTCACCGATATTTTATTTATGCGTCACCAATGCAGTCCCTGTCTTAGTCTCTCAGCGGCTTTTAGAAAGGACATAGTAGCCGCTATAGTCCAATCAAATACTACTGAAAAAGTATTTAGGAGAGGATTTCCAATGCAGGATTTACAAGCAGGACTTCCAATGCCTACATAATTCAGGCTTAACAATTTAGTCATATATATCAGTTTCAACATTTCCTGAATAATTTATCTTTTCAAAAGCCAGATAGACTCACCAGGAAGCAGCGAGATTAACTAAAATATCGTCTGCAAACTCAGCAACAGAACGAGGTATTGATATTCTGTATTAGGTATAAACATGAACTCTGCTGAAGCATCATATTAGTGATTTAATCAGGGGAAAGGGGGTTTCTCTCACACTCGTTCTTCCTTTTCTTCTGTTTTTTTTTCCCTATATTTTCTCTTCTCCTGCTGTAAGCTGATTTTACATTTATTTAATTTCCTAGAACTGCATCCTAGATCATATTAGTCTTTTTAAAAGAATACGGAAAATATTAAAGCTTTACAAATGCAAAAAAAAAAAAAAAAAAAAAAATGTCAAAGGCAAGTCAAGGTTTTCCATGTTATGATTTAATTAATTAATTAATTAATTTTGTTTTACTGACATTAAAGCTAGAACAATTAAAAAACAACCACACTTTATAGCCAAAATAAAGACCATTCAAACATAGTAAATATTTATGCTTGTACTGAGGTATGTAAATATAGCGCCTAATGTGAAGTGCATGTAACACTACTGCATATGTAAACACCTTCCTTTATAACAGGGGTAAACGTCATCAGTGATGCATTATCCCAGTCTCCATACATCAGCTAGTAAACTCGAATGTGTGTGTGTGTGTGTGTGTGTGTGTGTGTGTGTGTGTATCAATGACTAATCCCCTTCACCAGCCTGTCAGGGTCACCTTCTTTCCTCCCATCACGACTTGGCCATGGCCCGAAGCAGATGTGTCTCATGGTTAAGCAACTGTCAAGATCTAGTGTCTCATAAAGTAGAGTTATATAAACCCAGCTTCATTGGGAGACATTGAGCCTTGGTTGTGAATATGGTCTAGCTGCACAGGTTTCCATTCAAAACTGCACAATAGAACAGAAGATTCACTGGTAAATACTTACATATTTCACACTCTCACTTTTTCATGCCAGAGATGCTAGAATTGGCATAAAATATGTGAAAATGTGTGAATCATTTGGCAGTATTTTGACCACAAAGAAAACATTTTAATACATTAATAATAATTTAAAAAATATTCAAACAAAAAGAAGATAATGAACATTTAGATGCATTAGCTTACACAAGTACACTTTGTTCACAAGTTGCTTCATACTGTAAGTTCTGACCTAGAGTGTACATTTTAGATTGACCTGCGTTGTTTGTACCTCTTCTCAAGTATAGTCAATTTGTGTATTATGTGTAGGCTGGGAAGGAGTGAGCAGGTATGCCACAGCATTCACTGTGCATCATGTTCCACCCCTCTGTATGTTTTGTTTCTGATAGCTAGAGAAGTTTATTTAGGGTGTTTCTGCACATAACATTTAGTAAGTATAGAGTAATAAAGTACACACAAATCATTTGCAAACTATTAGTTAAGTTAATTCATAATATACTGTAGTCTCTACATTGTTAATACAGTATATTACTGAAACTATGGCTCCATTTCACAAAATTCTACACACAAAACCACAATGCACAAAACATTACACATCTCTTGCAAAAGCAAACGCTTCATTCAAAACTATTTTAACTCTTCTAAAAGCGCTATAGAAATAAAGTGACTTGACTTGTTGTTACAATATAGACGGGCCGGAGACAGAGGATCACAGAGAAGGTAGTTTATTGAACACAAGTAGAGCAACGGGTGACAACAGGTGAGTTTGCTGAAGTTGTAGAAGTGATAAATAAATGTTAGAATGATGATACTGTCCTTTGTGGTATGTAGGGTGGATGTCGGATGATAGCGGTAGCAGGGTAGAGACAAGGAAGGCAGACAACACTCACACACGGACTGGAAGACACAGGAGGTAATCGGAGACACAGGATACGGGTAAGTAGTACTGGCAGTCCTTGAGGTAAGCAAGAGGTAAGTTCCTTGTTGCGAACGAGACCGGACAATGAGAGTGAGTGTGTGAGTGTCTTATATACTGGTGCTGATAGGTAAGCTGATGAGGTGCAGGTGTGCATGATCAGTACTCAGGAGATAGAGTGCGCTGTGATTGGTGGGTGTTGGAGCCTGGCGTGTCTGTGACAGTACCCCCCCCTCCACGGCCCGCTCCTGAGGGCCACGGACCCCGACGTTGTGGTGGTCTTCCTCTTTCACGAGGGGCAGGTCTGTTGGGATGAGCAGCGTGGAAGGTGTCCATCAGGTTGGGGTCGAGTATGTCGTTGCGTGGAATCCAAGAGCGTTCCTCAGGGCCGTAACCCTCCCAGTCCACAAGGTATTCGAGCTGACCACCACGGCGCCGGGAGTCCAAGATCTCTCGCACCTCGTAAGCAACTCCGTCGTCAAGTAGAAGTGGAAGGGGGGGTTCGGCTGCGGTCACACCAGGCTCTGTGGAAAGAGGAACAGAAGGGTGGTGAGGTTTGAGGAGAGATACGTGGAATGTGGGGTGAATACGATATTCTGGTGGAAGCTGTAGTTTGTAGGTGACCGAGTTGATCTGCTCCAGGATGGTGAATGGGCCAATGAACCTGGAACTCAGCTTACGGCATGGTAGGCACAGTCGGATGCCCCTGGTGGAAAGCCAAACCTTCTGTCCAGGTTGGTAGGCAGGAGCTTCGGCGCGATGAAGGTCTGCTGTCATCCTGCGCCTCCTGAGAGCACGTTGCAGTTGATGGTGTGCTGAGTCCCAGACCCTCTCGCTCTCTCGGAACCAGAAGTCCACAGATGGTACATCCAAGGGTTCCTCTGACCAAGGGAACAGTGGGGGTTGGTACCCGAGTACGCACTGGAATGGTGTAAGTCCGGTAGATGGTTGGCGTAGGGAGTTCTGTGCATACTCGGCCCAACCCAGGTACTGTTTCCAAGAGTCCTGGTGGCCATGACAGAAGGTACGGATCTTGGATCTTCCGTTCCGTCTGCCCGTTTGATTGTGGATGGTATCCTGATGACAGGCTGACAGTCACACCTAGGAGTGAGAAGAATGCCTTCCACACTCGAGAGATGAACAGGGGTCCTCTATCCGACACGATGTCTTCCGGGATACCTCTCTCTCTCTCTCTCTCTCGTGTGTGCTCTCTCCTTCGCTCACTCTCTCTCTTTATCATTCATTCAAATAAACCGCTACTTTATTTCCCTTCAGAATTCTAGATTTAACGACTGTAGATAACATAACAAACACAAATTACCTTTATTTTCCAGTCTATATTCGTTCAGTCAGAATTCGCACTGCAAAACATCCATGACACTGACAGCTGTTAACTTATCCATTCTGGCAGGTAATCATGACCACCCGACGTGAAATATATAAATAATTTTAATAGCACGGCCATTCAAAACCTGAGGGTCTACCATGTGCATGCAAAGCTATCAATGACAATCATTTTGGGCGGGAATTACTGTAAACACAGATATTGGATACCAGTCGTGTCTAAAGTGAATGTAAACACACTGGCCAAAAAATCGGATATGGTCAAAAGATCAGATCTGTGCATTAAGACTTGCATTGTAAATGCAGCCTAAGTGATCAAATTAGGTACAGTTACACTATAAACAAAAATTAAAGGATTAAAAAATTATTAAATAAATTATTTCCTTCTTAAAACAACGAGTTTTGATTTCTAAGTCAACAAATTATGTGTGTTTTCACACATGATCACTGGGTGTAGCTAATTGGTCAATGAGTGTGCCATTTAAATGCCAGTGTTTCCCAAAAGAAACACATGAGCTGTTAAGGATGTGTCTAATGTAGAGTGTCATATATTCAGACTTTCATTCCATATATTTCCATGTTTTCAAACTTCATATTATAAATACAATAATTTCCTGAACGGCATGGTGACACTTTATAATAAGGTTCATTAGTTAAAATGAACTAATAATGAACTGCACTTCTACAGCATTTATTAATCTTTGTTCATGTTAATTTCAACATTTACTAATACATTAATAAAATCAAGAGTTATTAAAACAGTAACAAGTGTATTGCTCATGGTGTTAGTTCATGTTCATGATAGTACTCAATTGCACTATCAAAATCATTCAAATTGCTCCTGACAGTAGACAACATGCGCTTTTCGGCAATATATGGCTTATTACGGTAATTTCTTATTTTCCGTCAACAAATGACAGCAGCTTTCCGCGGGAAGAGCGGGAAGTAAGGATTTGAGCGGAGAGATACGGAGCGCAGCATGTTAGAGAGTTTTGGATTGCATAAAATAATAAAAGAAATGAACAAAAACATACCGAAGAAGAAGTACACAATACAAGACACGATTGGGATGGTTTGAGACTTGGGAGGAAGCTGAGCGAGACTTTCGCAAGTGTATATGTGTTTACTTGTACATGTATGCGTGCATATACACTATATTGCCAAAAGTACTGGGACACCCCTCCAAATCATTGAATTCAGGTGTTCCAATCACTTCCATGGCCACAGGTGTATAAAATCAAGCACATAGGCATGCAGACTGCTTCTACAAACATTTGTGAAAGAATGGGTCGCTCTCAGGAGCTCAGTGAATTCAAGCGTGGTACCTTGATAGGTTGCCACCTGTGCAATAAGTCCATTTGTGAAAATTTCTCATTACTAAATATTCCACGGTCAACTGTTAGTGGTATCATAACAAACTGGAAGCAATTGTGAACAACAGCAACTCAGCCACAAAGTGGTAGGCCACGTAAAATCACAGAGTGGGGTCAGCGCATGCTGAGGCACACAGTGCGCAGAAGTCGCCAGCAGATTAGTTTAAGAACAGTGTGTAGAAAGCTTCATGGAATGGGTTTCCATGGCCGAGCAGCTGCATCAAAGCCTTACATCACCAAGTGTAATGCAAAGCGTCGGATGCAGTGGTGTACACAATGTGCTCTCTGGAGTGACAAATCACGCTTCTCTGTCTGGCAATCTGATGATTGGACAATTTCATGCTCCCAACTTTGTGGGAACAGTTTGGGGATGGCCCCTTCCTGTTCCAACATGACTGTGCACCAGTGCACAAAGCAAGGTCCATAAAGACATGGATGAGCGAGTTCGGTGTGGAGGAACTTGACTGGCCTGCACAGAGTCCAGACCTCAACCTGACAGAACACCTTTGGGCTGAATTAGAGTAGAGACTGTGAGTCAGGCCTTCTCGTCCAACATCAGTGCCTGACCTCACAAATGCACATCTAGAAGAATGGTCAAAAATTCCCATAAACACACTCCTAAACCTTGTGGAAAGCCTTCCCAGAAGAGTTGAAGCTTTTATGGCTGCAAAGGGTGGGCCAACTCCATATTAAACCCTGCGGATTAAGAGTGGGATGTCATTAAAGTTCATGTGCATGTAAAGGCAGGTGTCCCAAAACTTTTGGCAATATAGTGTATATATGTGTGCATGTGTATATGTGTGCGTGTATGAAAAAAAAAAAAAAAAAGTCTCCTGGATGAAAACTGTGCAACCCAGTGTCACAAAAAAACGAATAAGACAAAAAGATGTATAATAGTTGAATTTTCAAGTTTGAAGTGTTCGATTCTTTCGTTCATTATTTTTTCTTTTTTTTTTCTAAATAAAAATCAGAAAATGTATTCCTGTTTTTTTATTTTTTTATTTTGTCTATTTAAATCCTATTTGCTAACTCAGCACACACATTAATGATCAATAACTGTAATTTCTTGAAAGCTATTTGTTTTCTGCAAAAAATGACACCTTACACTTGAAGATAGCACATTCTGTTAGAATTTTACAGTCAAAAAAAAAAAAAAGAAAATATGTGAAAATTATTTATTTTATCTTCAGGCTCTAAAGGGTTAATTACAGTAACAATAAATGAAGAACTCACTACTTGTATATAGCCTATTAATATACTAACAATATAGAGACTACAATATATTAACTATGAATTAACTATAAACTAATAGTTTGTAATGATTTGTAAGTAATTTATTTCTGTATACTTATTATAAAGTGTTATCCATTGGGGGTTAGTTTGTTTGTTAAAACTAGGTATACTGGGTATGTAATACTTTTAGGGACAAAAACAGCTGAAAAGTGCAGTTTTAGAAAAGCATTAAGATGAGTAAATGATAACAGAATTTTAATGTTTGGTCTACCTTTAATTTAGTTTCATTAGCTTACATTAGTACACTTTGTTCATAAGTTTAACACCATAAGCTGTGACCTCACTGCTTTTCCACAGTTCATTAGTACATTTTGCATATTGAATTTGCATAGAAACCAGTCATTGTATTTATGTGATGCAATGGTTCAATAGTGGATCCATTATTGCTCTAGACAATTTATCTCTGTGAGAAGTTAAGGATTTTCCTCAATCCTCTGAAAATACTGTATCTCAAATCTGTGCTGGGCTCATATCTATTCCTATCAAAGAAATCCCTCAGGTTCTCCTGACTGCATGAAGTGCATGTAAATTTCTGTTGGTTAAGAAAAAAAAAAAAAAAAATACAAAAAGCCCTTGAGCTGACATTTTGACAGCAGCCCTCTTTCTTATCTTAATTCTGTGAGGGTTATCTGTCAGTCATATTTGCTCAGGTGCTGAGGGTGGGACTAGTTCTCTTGTATTGGTTAAATGTCATTTTCATGTCCAAGTACTGCCTGAAAACAGACTTAACCTCTGCTTTCTGTTACTTAAATTACAAGTTTTCCCCCTGTGATTCTACAGCAAAAACGTCTCAAGTTACAACTGTAACCCTTGAAGGGAATGAGACACTGTGTCAATGACGCTTTGGGGACGCTTCTGCGTGATCGCGTCTGAAGACTGGTGTGAAATCAGTCCAATGGCAAAACGGTACATCACGGACTGGTGTCGTCATGACCACGAAGCATAAAAGCGCATGCGGAATGACAGGCATTACCTTTAACACTCTGGAGTCAGCGTTATGGCCGGCGATACCACCTCGCTTTTTTTCTTATCAGTGTGAAAGAGACTCAGTCGAATTTGATCACACATACCAGTGTTATACATCATTCTAAAGTGTTAAGTGTGTACTTTTATTTGTGTACACTCACAAAAAAACTAAATGTTGTGCTTTTCGCAAAATAAAGAAAACAAACATGATCTGATGTCTCCCTCTCAGTGAAGTCAATTCTGAAATGCGTTTAAAAAAAAACTTCTCAGCAAATACTTGCCACACAGACATGAGAGACATGTCTACATAATGCTTAGAATGTCTACATTTAAATGAAGCAAGTCAAATCAAAAACAAATATTCTCAGTTTATGTAATTCGTTAGAAACCAAGGAGAGGATCCTTCTTTGCCTTCTCACTTCATTATGTGTAATGAGCTGCGACCGCCACATTCACATGGTAAATAGTTTGTGTGCATCACACACGCCCCTCAGTCAATGCCACAAAAAAACAGATTCACTGAACGTTTGTCGCGTTTTGAGGATGGCGCGCTACTTCGGTAAATAGGCCCTTCAGATGATTCTGGACAGTGAGGAAGAATTCACCTTTTCCTCTGAGGAAGACTGAGGAAGACTGAGATGACGAACGGTTGCATTTCGAACAGCGAATTGACCACCAACGAGGATATAAGTTCGGGGTAAGTCATTTAGTGTTGTATAATTCTTTCTCTGATAATATAAAACTATATTTTGCCTAGTTTTGGATTGCTTTTGTTAGCTTACGGGAAATATTGCCTTACAATGTCCCTTACAAATATCTATACATAATATATTTCGCTCAGTTTTGGTTAGCTAATGACACTGCAGCTAAAATACTGACTCGTGCCTAATGTGTATTGTGCGTCCATACCCACTAATTGCCCATCCGTTTACTTTGGACAATGTATGTATGTATGTATGTAGTGCACATATGTATATTTTACAGATGTAACCGTAAACATCATCTCCATTCAAAACGTATATACCTGTATGGCATTACAGAAACTGTTGTCTTTGTTGTGCATGGTGATAATATAAAACTCATATGAATTTTCAGACTATATTTTAGCTAGATTTTGACAGCTTATGGGAAATATTGCCTTACAATGTCACTTACAAATGTTTGTGTATATATGCTCAAGTGTAAACGTTTGTAATGTGATACTCTAAGCATATTCGTGATATATTTCACTCAGTTTTGGTAATGATAATAACACAGTTTATTTGATTGTGTTATAGGCATGCTCATGCTTTTTTTTTTTTTTTTTTTTTTTCTTTTACAGATGTGACAATGAAAATTTCCAATCACCTGTTCCGAAGAGAGCCAAGGCAAACAAGCAGGCAAGCAACAGGCAGTCCACTCTGTCATAGAAAATACAGACTGATGTTGACATGTTTCCACACACTCTGCGATTCCTGCCTGCACGTGAAACTGGACCACAACTGAGCTCTGCTGTGTCACATGTGTCACACAGTGGTGTGTCACAGAAAGCAGCACCACAAACGGACCAGTAGTGACCAGGTACCAGTTCCAGGAGCTGAGCTGACCTCCGATGGCAGGAATGTTGCGACGGTTGGTCGTCGGAGCTGTGTGCATTGCAAAGCAGTGCGTGGTAAAAGCAATTTACACCATGGAAATGCCAGGCATGCAATGTTCACTTATGTCTTTAGTTGAACAGGAACTGTTTTCACAAGTGGCACAAAGATGTGTGACTGTGTTCAGATGTGTGTGCTCTGTTGACCACCTCCCACTGACCATTGGGCTGCAAAGATCATCGGTGTCCCTGTCCCCTCCATCCTGAACATTTTCCTTGCATGAGCAGCCGTAACACTATGTGAGCAAGTAGGGTATGCAGAGCTGGGTGAGTGGGGCTTTTCAAACCACCCATATCTGTTAAAAAAAAAAAAAAAAAAAAAGTCTTGTCTCTCCCTATGTACACTGTCTTCTGTACCACTACATGTTGTTTCATGTGTAAATTCAAGTATATGTCTTAAATTTTATGTAAAGTAATTTTTTATTTTTAAGTACAAAAAACAGATTTAAATCTTTAAATCTTCTCACAGTTGTCAGCACACAGACGGGGGCAGATGGGTGAGTTAAACACAGGAGTTTATATACACAGAGGCATGAACACAGTGATGGTTGAGGGCAGGTAAGTAGATGAACAAGCACTTTCAAACAGTCACTTAGCGGAGTGTAATCAGAGTCTCTTTTGTAGGAGCGGGAGACGAAAGGAGGAAGTCACAGGAAGATGCAGGTAAGTCACAGGTAAGGAGTCCATGGAAGTCTGACTAGACCAGACACTGTGTGAAGGGAGTGAGCATCTTAAGAGTGTCTGGTGATGAGGTGCAGGTGATCAGAACTCAGGGGATTGTGAACGAGTGGGAGGAGCGTGAATGTCTGGTGACGATGGTGCTGATGGTGCTGGTTGTGACTCCATGACAGTACCCCCTCCTCCATGGGCGGCTCCTGACGACCAGATGGGGCGACGACGATCCGGGTGGTCTGCGTGGAATTGCGTGAGGAGTGAGGGGTTGAGGATGTCGTGACGGTAAACCCAGGAGTGCTCCTCTGGGCCGTAGTCTTCCCAGTCTGCGAGGTACTCCAATTGGGGACACTGTCATCTGGAGTCGAGGATCGCCCACACCTGGTAGATGGTTTCCTCCTCAGCGATTTCAGGAGGAGGAGCTACCGCATCGTCACCAGAATCTGTGGAGGGAGAAGGCATAGGATCAGTGTGAGGGTTAAATAGAGATACGTGAAATGATGGTGAGATACGATACTGTGCTGGGAGGTTGAGTCGGTAGGTGACTCCATTGAGCTGCCTCTGTATGGTGAATGGACCTATGTACCGGGGACTCAGCTTGCGACAGTGCAGTCGGAGACGGATGTCCCTCGTGGAGAGCCAAACCTTCTGGCCAGGTTGGTATCGTGGAGTCGGGCCTCTTCTAGCATCTGCTTGTTGCTTGTGTCTTCAGACTGTCTGCTGGAGATGGACATGAGTCCCACACTCTCTCGCTCTGCTGGAACCAGTGGTTGACAGCTGGAGCCTCCAAGGGCTCACCCGACCAAGGGAAGAGAGGAGGTTGGTAGCCCAGAACACATTGGAAAGGGGTGAGCCCAGTGGTGGTCTGTCATAGGAAATTCTGGGCATATTCCACCCAGGGGAGGTATTGGCTCCAGCTGTCCTGGTTCTGGTGGCAGTAGACTCTCAGGTACCTCCCGATTTCCTGGATCTTCTGCTCAGTCTGGCCGTTGGTCTGTGGATGGTATCCGGAGTACAGGCTGTTGGACATTCCTAGGAGTCTGAAGAAGGCTTGCCACACTCTTGAAATGAACTGAGGACCCCGGTCGGAGACAATGTCTTCGGGGAGGCCGAAATGTCGGAAGACATTATGGAACAGAGTCTCAGCAGCTTTGAAAGCGGTGGGAAGACCCTTGAGGGGGATGAGTTTACAGGTTTTGGAGAATCTGTCTACCACTACCAACAAGCAGGTGAAGCAGTTAGAGGCAGGCAGGTCGGTCATAAAGCCCACGCCTAGATGTGACCATGGTCTTCGTGGTATAGGCAATAGTACCAGTTTACTTTCCGGTAACCTCCTAGGAGTGTCAGACTGAGCAACCCTTGATGTAGCAGGAGATATCCTGAGAGATTGAGGATCACCATTAGTGTTGTTGCAGGAGTGATAGGGTACGTGCCCTGCCTGGGTGTCCAGAGCCCGGAGATGTGTGAGCTAAGTCCATGAGGGGCTGACGGTGGACTGGTGGTACGTAGAGGAGCCCCTCAGGACCTCCCAGCGGAGCTGGTTCCAGGTCGTTAGCTTCAGTAATGCGCTGGTTGATGGACCACTGAATGGGGCTGATGATCATGGCTGGAGGGAGGATTGGCTCGGGGTCAGGATTCTCTGGATCAGGTTGATACAGCCGGGAAAGAGCATCTGCTTTGCAATTCTTGTTCCCCGGGCGGTAGGAGACCGTGAAGTTGAATCTTGTGAAGAAGAGAGCCCAGCGGGCTTGACGTGGTTCAAACGTTTTGCATCACGGAGACACTCCAGGTTGTGATGATCAGTGATGACCTCAAAAGGATGTTTCGCTCCCTCCATCCAGTGTCTCCATTCTTCCAAAGCTAACTTGAGAAGTTCTGTTACCAATATCGTTTTGGTAGTTTTGCTCCGCCGGGGATAGCTTCTTGGAGAAGAAGGCACATGGATGGAGTTGTGGTGGGTCACCCTGCCGCTGTGAAGATACCGCTCCGACCCCGGTGGAGAATGCGTCGACCTCAACGGAGAACGGAAGATCCGGGTCAGGGTGAACCAGGATCGGAGCGGTGAGGAAGGCTTCCTGGAGATGGAACGCTTCTCGGGCAGATGGAGTCCAGGACAGAGACTTGGGTTGGCCTTTGAGGAGCGAGGTGAGGGGTGCACTGACGAGACTGTAGTTGTGGATGAAGCGATGATAGAAGTTTGCAAACCCCAGGAAGCACTGTATCTCCTTGACGGTGGTGGGTAAAGGCCAGTTACAGATGGATTCCACCTTCCTCTGGTCCATCTGGATGCCGTGTTGGTCAATGATGTATCCTAGGAAGTGCACAGAGGTGGCGTGGAGCTCGCACTTCTCCAGCTTCAGATAAAGGTGGTGTTGGCAGAGCCTTTGTAGGACCTGGGAGACGTGTTGGCGATGTTCGGCCAGGTTCCGGTAGTAGATGAGGATGTCATTGATGTAAACCAAGAATCAGTTTAGGAACTCCCGGAACACCTCATTCATGTAATTCTGGAACACAGAAGAAGAGTTGGACAGGCCATATGGCATAACCTGGTACTTGTAATGGCCGGATGGGGTGATGAAGCCAGTCTTCCACTCATCTCCTCGGCGTATCCGAATCAGGTTGTACGCTCTCCGCAGGTCCAGCTTGGAGTAGATGTGAGCTCCACATAACTGCTCCAGGGCCTCGGGGACCAGAGGAAGGGGATAACTGAACTTGACGGTTTGGGAATGGCCTTCTGTTCCAGGATGGACAAAGGGTAAACCCTACCTTTGGGTAGGGTAGCCCCAGGCAGTAGGTCAATGGCGCAGTCCCATGACCGATGAGGTGGTAATTGAGTAGCCAACCGCTTACTGAACACATCCTGGAACACCCGGTATTCGTTAGGAATTCCCACCTTGTGGTCTGTTTCAGGACTTTCGACGGAGGTGGAGAGGATAGACAGAATGGTGGAAGTGGAAGAGGAAGATGGCAGCTTCGAGGAAGATTTTCTTGAAGAGGATAAACACTTGTAAAAACATTCATTGCTCCACTTGAGGATCTCACCAGTGTTCCATTGGATACAAGGTTGATGTTGGTTGAGCCATGGACGTCCATGGTGGAACCTTCCAGCACCATGAACGTGATCTCCTCCGAATGCAGGCAGCCGATGCGGAGCATCAGTGTGGGGGAGAAATGATGAACACAACCACGACCCAGCGGCTTTCCCAGTATGGTATGGATGTGGGAATCCCATTGGCATCGCTTGCTATGTACGTTTAGTTTCTGTAGAATCTGGTTGCTGATGAAGTTCCCTGCAGAGCCAGAGTCGATGAGGGCTTGCGCTGAAACACAGACATGAGAGTTAAGGAGATGTACAGGCGTTCTTGTAAGAGGTGCAGTGCGAGCTGGTAGCTGGATAGTACTCACCGCTGGCCGTGGTGGTTGCACAGGACAGGCAGCGATCAAATGGTCCTCTCCCCCACAGTATAAGTAGAGATGGTATTGTAATCTTCTCTGACGCTCTTCACGGGTTGGGTGAGTGGAATCCACCTGCATGGGTTCAGGTGCTGGAAGGGCGACAGATGGTGTGGCGGGCAGAGGGTTGACAGCGGGTGAGATGAACTGGCATGCAGAGAAGCGCTGGGCAACCCGGATGGTTTTCTGAATGAGATTTTCTAAACCCATAGTATTGTACACAACCAGAAGTTGTTTGATATTGTTATTCAGTCCCTGGCGAAAAGCAGTTATTAGAGCAGTTTTATTCCAATCGCTGGCAGCTGCCAGGGTGACGACGGGAGATGAAAGGAGGAAGTCACAGGAAGATGCAGGTAAGTCACATTAAGGAGTCTATGGAAGTCTGACGAGACCAGACACTGTGTGAAGGGAGTGAGCGTCTTTTAAGGGTGTACGGTGATGAGGTGCAGGTGATCAGAACTCAGGGGATTGTGAACGAGTGGGAGGAGCATGAATGTCTGGTGACGATGGTGCTGGTTGTGACTCTGTGACAATAATCTTTGTTCAGGCTGCCTCACAGCATTCCACTTTGATGAGCCATTAGGGAGAATGTCTTTTGTCCCCCCTGGTGTGAATCACATAAATATTCATGGCCATCAACACTCCCACGCATACAGCAGTGCTGACACAAAAACTGACTTACAAAATTTAAATAATTATATTGTTGTTTGTGTTGAAGTGTTCAGAATAATTTTTACACAATTGTGTAGTAAAAATTCTAGCCTACAAGCTTGATAACTCAAGTCTTGTGAACAACTATTCAGAATATGTTTTATGGCCTTATTGCAAAGACATTTTTTTCCCCAAAACTTACTAACCACGCATAATCTTTATTTTCAAAAAAATGCAAACGTATATCTATTTTGCTCACATATTATTGTAGCAGAGTTTGTGCAGAATACAGCAGAATTACATGTTGGCCAATAATATGTTATAAGTAGCTGAAATAAGCACAAATGTCAGGGCATGTCAAAACATCTCAAGGGCCCCAGAATCACTCAGACCCCTGCTGTAATGGTGAGTTGGTGTCCATGGTGACTGATAGTGGTTGGAAACTAGAACAAAGGAGCACATGTGACTAATGAAAACAAACAAACAAACTGAAAGTTGATGTGGTGTGTAGGACCAATCAGCTCAAATGAAATAATTAATTAATTTATAGGGAATTATAAAGAGTCACTTAGTTTATGACTGAATCGTCCAGCGTTCATTTGCTCGGGCCGTAATAAGCTCTTGTAGCAGATACGAATATCCAACTATCGTGAAAACACTATTTAGTAGCACGGTAACTTTAGATCGGCAGTTTAAGACAGTAAATTTACAAGCACATAACATAAGACACTTCTTTTAAAAAATGTACAGGAGACTTTATTGATTATTCTAACACTTAGTTTGATGCTCCCTCAACAGACTTCTACTGACTATAAGTAAGTTTGCAAGCATCTCAACTTATACTAATGCGTGACAGTCCCGAAATTAGGAGCTTTTGCCCCGCATGCCGCAAGACCTAAGTAGTATCCTGCATTTCAGTTATGTCTGTATTATTATTTTTTCATCCCTGAAATTACAATATCACAGTAAGAAATATAATAAAACTGTGACTGGCACTTAAAAATCTATTTGTGCAGCCGTCATGTTCTAGCTGTGAAAATAACCAACCAACGCAATCATAGAGAGAGGTTTTCCCATTGATGACAACTGAGTGGACAGCACAAAGGAATAAGTGCGGGCCACGTCAAAGTTGGTAAACAAAGCTAAACCAGCAAGGATTTAATCTTAAATACTCGATAAGAACCTCAAGAGCTACTCAAAGCTGCCCAAATTGATGATTTAAAGCATGTAATCATCCATCCTGATGGCAAATTTTTCCAACAAACATGCACCAATCCCGTGGATGCTCAAGCATCACACGTGGGTATGGTTGAGAACCTAGAGAAAAACCCAAGATATTCTCTATTAATTTTAACCAATAAAACATTGATTGCAACTTTCAGACACAACTTTCTTCTCACGTTAATAGTTCATTTAAGGCGGTTTCTATGGCATTATTATAATGACAAATGCATTATTGTAACGCAAGAGTGCATCAAAAGCGCTAGCAGGAATCTCTCCGCTCACAGCCGGATTCCCTTCTTGCAAAAAAACTGGATGTGTGTGCTCTCAAACTTTGTCCTTCTGCATGTGCACTCCTGAATCTAAAATTGTCTTCTCTCCTGGATTTAATGTTGCCAGAAGCGCAACATTATAGTGTCGGCACCCACCGGCACAAACATTAATCGGCGCATATGTCAAGTTTGCCAATGAATGTAAATCAATATATAAATAGCATAATAGTATAGTAAAATAGTAAATAGTAAAATGTCCCGCATTGTCTCCCAAAATCACATCTTCTGTCCTGCAACAGATCAGTAGTCAGGTGGTCACCCTAATACCAACCCTAACCCTAAACCAGTCTACTAATACTCTAATGAGAGTTAGTTAACATGCAGTTGCAAAGTTACTTATAGTTAGTAGAATGTTGTGGACCATTGAATAAAGTGAATCCATAAGAAAAACTTGGGTCTCTGCAAATCATCAATACTCTTGTCTTTGTGAGGTCTTCACAGTCCAGACCATCTGTCTTTTTAACCAGCACCAAAGGTGAAGAATAGGAGCTTATAAATATGCTCTTCACCTATCTCTATTGAGTGTATTTAGTTTCATGCAAATAATCTAGTAGATATATCTCATGAATGACTTTGTATAACCATTGTCAGCAACCTCTACAGCACTAAATCCTGCATATTTAGCAGCCAAGTCAGTCTTTCTTCTCTGCTTTCTTTTTTATCAGAGCCAAAAATATCCACTTTATTGAAGAATGACTTCAAAATTATGAATCTTTTGATCTTTAACATCAACTGTCTTCTGTTCAATGCTTGCTGAAATTTGCTGGAACTTTACTTCACATTTCAGAAGCATTAAAAAGAATTTCAACTTTAATTGTAGGACAAAACAATTAAGACTGATTTTCACCACACAATGGGGTGTTCCATAACCATACCATTAGACTGTTTAAGTCCATTTTATTATTATTATTATGATTATTATTATACCGGACATGATTGCTAAACGTCTCGGTTACGACTGTAACCTTAGTTCCCTGAAGAGGGAACGAGACGTTGCGTCGAGAAATTGACGCTTTGGGAACGCAACGCGTGATGTCGTCATGAAGCACGTGTGAAATCAGTCCAATGGTGTGTCGAGACGTCAGAAGCGGGTGACGTCACGGCCAGGAAGCTATAAAGCACGCTCAAACAAAGCAACGCTAGCTTAAAGTGTCTGAGGTAAGCGCTGACAGGCGTGCCGGAAGTATGGCAGGGCGACGCAACGTCTCGTTCCCTCTTCAGGGAACTAAGGTTACAGTCGTAACCGAGACGTTCTTTTTCAAGGGAACTCGCGTTGCGTCGAGAAATTGATGCTTTGGGAACGTTAATACCCACGCCGCCATAGTTACAAGGGCCTGTCCGGTGGCTCGTCAGTCGCCAGAGAGAACCCGGGCCCCGGGGGAGCTAAGGTCAAGTTGATAAAACCTGACGAATGTGTGCGGTGAGGACCAGCCTGCCGCATCACAGACGTCGTGTAGAGAGGCTCCCGAAAGAAGGGCTTTGGAGGCCGCCATACTTCTGGTAGAGTGGGCTCGGACTGCTAGAGGTGACGGCAGTCCGGCCGACTCGTAAGCAAGTGAGATAGCCTCGACTAACCACTTACTCATCCTCTGCTTAGACGCCGGGGCCCCTTTATTGGGGGACCCGAAGAGGATAAAGAATTGCTCAGTCTTACGCCACAGGGCAGCTCTGTGGACGTAAGCGTCTAGGGCCCGAACAGGGCAAAGCAAATTAAGGCGTTCCTGGTCTGACGTCCTGAAGGGAGGAGGACAGAAGGCCTGCAGTACAATGGGGCTAACCACATTAGTGGGAACTTTAGGAATGTAGCCAGGTCTGGGGTGAAGGAAGGCTTTCACCATACCAGGTGCAAATTCTAAGCACGAGGGAGCAACCGAAAGGGCCTGCAGATCTCCTATTCTTTTCAAGGAAGATATGGCGAGGAGGAACAGTGTTTTTAGGGTCAAAAACTTAACTGGAACCTCCTCAATCGGTTCAAAGGGGGCTAGGGATAGGCCTTGGAGCACCACGGCCAAATCCCATGCCGGAACCCTCGTGCGTACCGCGGGCCTCAGCCTCAGCCTCAGGGTGCCACGGAGGAAGCGAGTAATAAGTGGGTCTCTACCAAGAGAAGAACCAGCCAAGGGTATGTGGTAAGCCGCAATGGCCGCCACATAAACCTTTAGCGTGGAGGGAGATAACCCTGCAGTGAACCGTTCCTGCAGAAATTCCAAGACCGTACCAACGGGACAGGAAACTGGATCAAACTGACGACTACTGCACCAAGAAGTGAAAAGTTTCCACTTCAGGGCGTATAGCTTCCTCGTGGAGGGAGCTCTAGATTGGAGAATGGTCCCTACAACCTCGGTTGAGAGACCGGAATCTATGAGCTGGGCCCCCTCAGAGGCCAGGCCCACAGGCTCCAGAGCTCTGGGCGGGGGTGGAAAATCGTGCCCCCTGCCTGGGACAGAAGGTCCCTCCTGACGGGAATCTCCCAGGGAGAGCCGTCCAGGAGAGATACTAGGTCCGAGAACCACACTCTGCCCGGCCAGCGCGGGGCTATCAAGGTGAGCCGGACGTGGTCCCGGCGAACTCTTTCTAGAACTCCCGGGAGCAGAGCGATCGGGGGAAATGCGTACAGACGAAGCCTCGGCCACGTCTGTACCATAGCATCCAGTCCGAGAGGAGCTGGATGCGTGAGGGAGAACCAGAGTGGACAGTGAGAAGTCTCTCGAGACGCAAACAGATCCACCTGAGCCTGGCCGAACCTTTCCCAAATTTGCTCCACCACCTCGGGGTGGAGCCTCCATTCCCCGGGCCTCAGCCCCTGCCTCGACAGGACGTCTGCTCCAACATTCTGGACCCCGGGGATATAAGCTGCCCTGAGTGACAGAAATTTCCCTTGGGACCACAGGAGGATTCGGCGCGCCAACTTGGAGAGTGGGCGTGACCGCAGACCCCCCTGATGATTTATATAGGCGACTACCGATGTGTTGTCTGACCGGACAAGAACATGGTGGCCCCTGAGATCTGAAAGAAAAGTCTTGAGGGCCAGAAAGACCGCCAGCATCTCCAGGCAGTTGATGTGCCAGGAGAGGTGGTGAGCGCCCCACAGGCCTTGAGTCGAGCGTCCGTCTAGGACCGCTCCCCAGCCCGTGAGGGAAGCATCTGTCGTTAGCATTTTGCGACGACAAGGAGCTCCCAGCACGGGCCCTTGGGATAGAAACCAGGACTTCTTCCAAATGGCCAGGGCACGTAGACAACGCCGCGTGACCTTGATCATGCGAAAAGGATTTCCCCTCGGGGAGAATCCCCTGGTTCTGAGCCACCACTGCAGGGGTCTCATGTGCAGCAGACCAAAAGGTATCACGTTGGATGCCGCTGCCATCAGCCCCAACAGCCTCTGAAACTGTTTTACAGTGAGTGACTGGCCTAGCTTTAGCCGGCTTACGGTAGAAAGGATTGATTCGATGCGAGCAGGAGAAAGATGCGCCTGCATCGCAACAGAGTCCCAAACCACGCCCAGAAAGGTGGTTCTCTGAACTGGAGAAAGCATACTCTTCTTGGCGTTGAGCCTCAGCCCCAGGCTCTTCATGTGAGCGAGGACGACATCTCGATGCCGAGCCGCTAACTGTTGTGAATGAGCCAGAATCAACCAATCGTCTATATAATTGAGGACGCGAATGCCCTGGAGACGTAGAGGTGCAAGAGCTGCATCCATACATTTGGTGAATGTGCGGGGTGATAACGCTAGGCCGAATGGAAGAACCCGATATTGGTAAGCTTTGCCCCCAAAAGCAAACCTCAGGAACTTCCTGTGATGTGGAAGGATGGAGATATGAAAGAATGCGTCCTTGAGGTCGATCGTAACAAACCAGTCCTCGGACCTGATTTGAGATACGATCTGCCTCAGTGTCAACATCTTGAACTTGAGTTTCATAACAGACTGGTTCAGTTGACGAAGATCTAGAATAGGACGCAGCCCGCCATCCTTCTTTGGAACAATAAAGTAACGGCTGTAGAAACCGTTCTCTGCATCGGAGGGAAGTACATAATCTATGGCTCCTTTCTCCAATAGAGTTTTTACTTCTTGTTCCAGAACCAGAGCCTGCTCGGGGCCCACCACAGTGGGTAGGACCCCCATAAACCGGGGCGGGCGAGACCCGAACTGAATGGCATAACCTTTTTCGATTGTACGCAGGACCCATTGAGAAATATTTGGCAGTAGCTTCCACGCTGTCAGATATTCTACTAAGGGAACCAGTCTCTCGAGACTGGCCTCTGGTATATCTTGAATAACCAGTTCGGTGCCCCGATGCGGCGCACCGGCAGGGGGCAACCGAACTGATCGCTCTGAGACCCTCCTCGGAGGGAGCGAACACCCCAGCACCGCTAAACTTACGGGCGGATGCTTGAGTGAATGTTCGCTGGGGGCCGCTGCGCCCTGGAATACCCGAGATGGCAGGGTTGGCAGAGCGGTCCCCTGAGGGCACCGAAGAGAAGTGAGCGCTAAATGCTGAGGTGTAAAACACTTGTCTTCGGAGGGGGCTGCCCTTTTTCCCCGCAGCCTTCTTGGCGATAAGGACAGATCGAAGATCCATCCTACCCCTTGAAGGCTGCGGTTGAGAACGGCCACCCCGCCCCCCGTGTCGCTGAGGGGGAGTACGGGTGGTGACGCTCTGTTTCTGGGCGGCACGGTGTTGTTGGGAGGAGCTGGCTTTAGATGTATGGGGCTGTTGGAGTTGTTGAGCAGCCCCGGGGGTTTGAGAGCGACGAGGGAGGAGCTTCTGGAACGCCGCCGCTTGTTTACTGGCCTCCTGGAACCTCTCGACGACAGTATTGACTGCGTCGCCAAAGAGGCCAGGAGGTGTAAGCGGGGCGTCCAAAAAGAGGTGCTTATCTTTATCTTTGATGGTACTAAGATTAAGCCATAAATGCCTCTCCGTGGCCACCAGGGCTGCCATGGCACGACCGACAGACTTGGCCGTTTCTTTAGTGGCCCGGAGAGATAAATCGGCTGCCCGACGTAGCTCGTCGACTACGTCGGGGGTAATTCCCCCTCCCTCATCGATGTCCCCCAAAAGCTCTGCCTGGTAGGCCTGCAGCACGCCCATGGTGTGGAGGCATGCCGCAGCCTGGCCCGAGGCCTGATAAGCTTTGCCCACCAAGCTAGATGTAATCCTGACGGGCTTGGTGGGCGGTGTCGGGGCCTTTAGGGGCGATGCCGATTGTGGAGAGAGATAGCTAGCAAGCGTCTCCTCCACTTTTGGCATCGTCCCATAACCGTGCTCTTTGAGCCCCACTATCGATGCATAGTGCGTGGTTTGAGCACTATGCACACGATAGGAGGCCGGTTTCTTCCAGGACCTCGACACCTCAGTGTGGAGGTCGGGAAAAAACGGGAGACCCCGACGAGGAGGCTGTGCTCGCGAGGGCAGGAAGCGCTCATCGAGCTTGCTTTTAGGACGAACGCCCTGCTTTTCCGCTGGCCAAACTATATTTAACTTGGCCACGGCGCGAGTTATAACGTCCACCAGCTCCTCATAAGCAGGAGAGTGGGATGGCGAGTCCTCACTTTTTGCAAGATCGGTGCTCTCCATATCCAACTCCTCGGAGCTGGATACGTTGAGTACCGGTGCTTCACCCGGTGTGGAAGGAACCGCAAAGCGTGCTTCCAAACACTGAGAAAAAGTACTGGACCTGTCAGGTGAGGGCTGAGATAGGGCGGGGCCCATCTCAAACACCTCTGACAGATCCATTTGCGATCCCCAAGATCTGGATCGACGCTGTGCCTCGGCAGCAGCGGGACCCGAACCCTGGGGAACGCGAGCCTGAGCGCTCTCATCAAACAGCGCCAGGCGGGAGCGGAGCGTCCGCAATGGAAGATGAACGCAATGCTCACAGCCAGCACCCTCGAGTGCTGACTGGGCATGCTCCGCTCCCAAGCAGGCAACACAAAGATCATGTGTATCCCCACCCGTGATGTAATGTGGGCAGGGATGAACACAAGATCTAAACTGCTTTTCAGCCATAATATAGATATATATAAGTGACAGACAACACCAAATAAGACATACGAGATACACAGAGCGCGACTGAAGACACAGAAGCTAGCGTTGCTTTGTTTGAGCGTGCTTTATAGCTTCCTGGCCGTGACGTCACCCGCTTCTGACGTCTCGACACACCATTGGACTGATTTCACACGTGCTTCATGACGACATCACGCGTTGCGTTCCCAAAGCGTCAATTTCTCGACGCAACGCGAGTTCCCTTGAAAGGGAAATGTTTTTTTTTTTTGTTTTTTTTCTTTGGTAAAGGGGATGTTTATGTATATAAATGCTAAAAATGTGTCTATGCTTTTTGTCAAATGTGGTCAGAGTGGTTCAAATAATTTTTGCAAGAGCCTTTTATTCTCTATGGCAAGAGTGGTTATATTCCAGTCATGGAATCAGAGCTGCTTCAGGTCTATAGGACTTTTCATATTTAAACTACAGTACATTATATAGAGCATGTTCTTTTCTAAAAAAAAATAATAGGGTGAAAGTTGTTTATCTTTAAAAGAGATTTATAAACTGAAGAATAATCTTTTTACAGAATAAAGAGATGGGAAACTGATCCTAACTGAGTATAAAAGAACTGAGTATAAAAGAGGAAAATTGAGCATGACTGCCCCTAAGTAGCTAATTTGAGTTTGGGCTGAGGTTTCATACCATTAGACTTATGCAATGTGAGTTATGCAATGTAATGCTCATCCTTCAGATGAGACATTAAACCGAGGTCCTGACTCTCTGTGGTCATTAAAAATCCCAGGATATCCTTTTTTATTGAGTTCTTGCCAAAAATCAGTATTGTATCTGGTCGGTATTGAAAAGTTAGTTTTTAATTTTACTCAAAATGCAATATCCACCGTGTTATTCTATCACGTTTTCTCCCTTTCTTTCCAAACCGCGACAAACGCCAGTCTCCCTTCTCTGCAGAATGCGATACATCCACTCAACCAATCACAGCACACCATTCCACACATTGTAAACAGTAATGGCAGCACTTTGAATACAGTACACCCGGCATCCTAGTTTTCCTTATCTACTTTGTACTTTGTGATCAACAAAACCAGAAAAATGAATAATTTTGACGGCATTGATGAACATGCGGTGGTTTTCTGTGGTGGGTAAGAAACGTAAGCCATCGAAATAATCATTTACATGAGGAGATTAAGAAGATGAGGCACTCGGGAGGAGAAAAAATGCCGGCTGTTGCTTGTTCCACGACAGCATCAAACTGTCACGTTCGCCAAAACTGAATCATGAACAGTTTTTAAAAGCCGTTTGACCAAGAATGATTAATTCTCGAATCTGGCATTGCTAGTTTTGATTCTAAATATCTGATAGAAAAAAAAAAAACATAACATGATTGCTATTTAAATGTTTGCAGTATAATCGGTAATCGGTAATGACATAAATAACGGAGACATAATTAATTTATAGCATTAACAAGATGACCCGTTGAATTCATTTTGGGGGCGATGACTGAATGTATTTTTAGTCCAATGCCTGTATATCAGATTAGTATTTTGTTAAATTCAGAGGCTGTGGATCAACTTACTTTAGTGTCTATTTTTCAACAGTTTCAATATGAAAACTAACTTTTATATGAATTCAATGGATTAATTGTGTTTTGGAAAAAAAAAAAAAAAAAAGTGTCATGGATTTATTGCATTTTGGGGAAAAAAATAATCAGTTTTTTTAATAAATCTTTGAAAATCAAAATCTGGATTTGAATTTTTAATGTTATTATGACCTAAAGATGCTATGTGAAAGTTTGAAACAGAAAATAGTGGTTTTCATCTTGCCACTTTCTCAAATTAATCAAAATGCTTTTATAGCGTTTTAGAACCAATTTCTTCAAATATACATACATATATATATATATATATATATATATATGTATATGTATATATTTATGTGATGTGATCTGCGAAAACCCATCACATGGTGAAATTTTACCTATCACAGGTTTCAATATCATTCGAGCCCATTCCAAATCTTTCAAAATTTTTATTTCTTTCATAGCTTGTCGGTAGCAAAAGTTATGGTTATCTGAAGTCGGCTGATCGCTATGATTTTCAGGAACGGAATTTTGATAAAAGACAGGTTTAAATAACTGTCACCCCTTTTTTTCACATCTACATGAAAATGCACTCTCCAAACTTAAATGGTTGTAATTCAAGAATGCTTTGGAATATAGACCAAAGGTTGGTCTTGTTTTTAAGAAGACATTTGTCAGATTATTTTAGATGTGAAATAAATTATTAAAGTGAATTTAAAAAAAAGCTATAGAAGTTTAAGTTTATGAAAATGTAAAAATATAATTGTTTATATTTTATAATAATAAAACATGTTTTACTCTTAAACTGCAATAAAATCAAAGGCAAAAATTTTCCAAATTTTAGGTTGATATATTTCAAAAATGAGCTTTCAGTAAGATTTTGTTTGGGCGCAGTACCAAACTTTTGACATCCAAGCTCCATTACTGACCATGTAAGGGCGCCTCCATTTATTTGAGTGATCTGATCCATATATTTCCATATTTTCATACATTTTACGAAGTAGACATCCTATTCAGAAGTAGGATGGGCAGTTTGGCAGTATTTGATTTGAATTCAACCTCTAATAAACACATAATTAGAACATGTGTGTTCATTATAGCTCTGTTGTTCTATTGCGCTCCGCCTTCTCAAGATAACATTGTATTAGAAAAAGAAAAAAAAAAAAAAACTTTGCGTGCCGTAGTTTACACAGGACTGGTGGGAAATTTGCCTCCAACAGCGTGCAAACTAATTATGCGTGTTTACAAGCTATGATTTTATAATTTTTTTTAAACTATTCTAATATCAATTTTCAGCCGAGTTTACTTGTCTGGTTGTTACTTCACTGCAATTAATTTTGAGGAATTAAATTATAAAATAGTCATGTGTCTTTGAAAAGTTAGATGTCTGTATTTCTATACTGTATTCAGACTTTCATCCAGACTGTGTTTACTTGTCTGGTTGTTATTTGGCTGCATTTAATTTTGAGGAATTAAATGATGAAATAACTGTCTGGCTTTGCGATTTCTAGATGTCTATATAAAGATCTGAAGGTCGCTCCTTGAGCCCCCCTCATAGAGACTTATGGTTGAGGCGGCACTTGCAGCCGGGAGTTCTCCTAGGGCAGACAGATCCGAGGACTGTCATCATCTTGAGAAAGGCTTTAGTCCTGACGCTTTAGGGCTCAGGACTTCAAGGGCAAGCTCCGCCGGGGCGAAGTGGCTCACACCTCAACATACAGTGTCCGCTTCTCCTCTGTGCCCTAAGGGTAAGACTCTGTCAACCCCGCCACCTCTGGTGCTTCGGGGTGCAGCAGTTTCCAGTGAGTTTGTCCCAGGAATGTTGTGGATCTGGGAGGCTCATGAGGAGGATATTGGAGAAGTATGTTCAGTCATGCCCTGCAGGCAGCACGGCACCGGGCATATTACTCAGGCTTCAGGCTGTGTTGCAATTCTGCCAGTTGTGTCTCTGCTGGTTACACAATTTAAAGAGGGCCTGATGCCAAGGTGCTCAGGCCTCTGAGGGCAGACCCCTCTGGGGAGAAGTGGCTCACACCTCATTATAAGGTGCCCTCTTCTCCTCGGTGGCCACAGGGGATCGTTCTGCCAACCCCGCCACCTCTGGTGCTTCGTGGTGCAGCGATTACCAGTGAGTTCAGGTTGCGGCACTGGGAAACTCAATCCCCTCCGAGGATGACTTTAGAGAAGCCAGGTCTGTTGTTCCCTGCCAGTCATCTGCTTCAGGGCGCCGAGCTGACTACTCGAAATACACCAGAGACCAGTCTCAAGAGTTCTCTTAGTAGACCATCTGGCAGCGTTGAAACGTCTGCCAAATGTGTCTCAGTGGGTCCTGCAGACTATAGAGTGGGATTGTAACCAAAAGCGTGCTTTCTCCACTACAGAGGACCACTTTTCTGGGGGTAGTTTGGGAATCGATGACGATGCAGGCACGTCTGTCTCTTGCTTGTATCAAATCGATCCTGTCAGCTGTAAACAGTAGACATTTTAGACATACAACAGTAGCATAAAAGTAGATATTTTGTAGTTTCAATTGATGTAATAATTCAACTGTATGACAAAAAATGACGGAGTATTATAAGTCAATATTGCTGCTATGTGGAGAAAATGCAGCAAAACGTGCCAGCGTGTTGATCGACCGCAGAGGGTTAATGCAAGGTCTGTGGAGGGGACATTAAATGCTGGAGATGATGGCTGTCTTTCTAGCTCTTAAACGCTTCCTTTCAAATCTGCTCCCAGGTGTTATAGAGGTTTGCAAGGACCACACACTTGAAGATTTTAAGCCCGATTTGCACCCCCAAATGATCTGTGATATTACCACCTCACATTTGATCTCGCGAGTCTCTGTGAGATCTCGTCTCACTGTGAAATCGTTCCTGCAATCAACAGGTGCATGGTCTTACAGTCTGGTCAAATCATCTAGTGTGAATCATCTAAAAATCGGTTAAAACTGTCATAATGTCTGTGGTCTCCCATAGTTTTAAATTCAGTTAAGATTTGAAAATTGTCTAGTCCCTAATATTGGTAGCCCCGTTCTGGCTGGCCCGATTATTGTTCTTAATGTCTCTCCTCAATGGGCTAAATTCCCATCAGGAGGGACCTCCTTTCCCAGGCAGGGGGCAAGAAACCTCGCCCGGACTTGTGGGCTTGGCTCATGAACTCTGCATTCTCAGACAAGGTTGTTGAGACCATCCAAAATGTCTCAGGTTACGTATGTAACCACAGTTCTACCAGAAAGAGTCGGGAGGCAAGATAACATAACAGCGATATTTATTAACAATCAGCAAGCAAAATATTGTAAGATAAAGTTCTTTGGTGCGTAGCTCACATCCTAAAGGGTTGCGGACTCTGCATTTCCTGCCTGAAGATGAAGGCAGGGGTGTAGCCGACCCCCAAAAAATGGTGAAGGAGAATTATCCCACCGAAACGGAGCCTACCCCCCAAGAACTGTAAGAGGAAATATATACCCACCAGTGGTGAATCTTGCGATTCCTGAAACATAGACATAAAAATTAATTCAACATGAAAAGGACCATAATGCTTATCAGTGGAAGAGAGCCACTTCGCCATGGTGTGAGAAAATGGCGTGAGCAGTAAGAACACAACATAAGACATGATGAGAGAAAAGCAAGAAAAAAGAGAAAAGACCGAGAGAGGAAGACAGCAATAGCTACATAGAGACAAAGGCCATGATAGGCCACATAAAGACGAGAGCTTTGATTGGCAACATAAAGATAAAGCCATGTTGGGCCACATAGACACGATAGCCTTGAACGGTGACAAAGGCCACATTAGGCCAAATAGACATGATAACCTTGAACGGAGACAAAGGCCACGTTAGGCCACATAGACCCGATAGCCTTGAATGGCGACAAAGGCCACGTTAGACCACATAGACATAATAGCCTTGAACGGCAACAAAGGCCACCTTAGTCCACATAGACACGATAGCCTTGAACGGCGACAAAGGCCACATAGACATGATAACCTTGAACGGCGACAAAGGCCACGTTAGGCCACATAGACCCGATAGCCTTGAATGGCGACAAAGGCCACGTTAGGCCACATAGACATAATAGCCTTGAACAGCAACAAAGGCCACATTAGGCCAAATAGACACGATAGCCTTGAACGGCAACAAAGGCCACGTTAGGCACATAGACACAAAAGCCTTGATCGGCGACAAAGACACTTTAGGCCACATAGACACGAAAGCCTTGATCGGCAACATGAAGACAAAGTCATGTTAGGCCACACAGACATGAAAGCTTTGATCGGCGACAAAGACAAAGACAGTTTAGGCCACATAGACACGAAAGCCTTGATCGGCAACATAAAGACAAAGCCATGTTAGGCCACATAGACACGATAGCCTTGAACGGCAACAAAGGCCACGTTAGGCCACATAGACACGAAAGCCTTGATCGTCAACATGAAGAAAAAGCCACGTTAGGCCACAAAGAGACAAGGCCATAACAAGCCACATAGAGACAAGGTCACATTACATCACCTGGCGGAGGCCACGATAGGCCACAGAAAGGTCATTAAAGCTATAGACTAACTAAACAGAATTAATGATTAGTAAAATTGAGATAAAACATAACACCACCACCAGTATTTGCATAAAAATGACTTGACTGATGAGCATTTGAGTTGGAACACAGCAGTCCTCTCCATCTGCTGTTAGTAAAATTTCTAAACCAATGCATTGTGATTGGAAGGAAGATAGTTTAGGTAAATAATAGAAGGTATATAGTGTCTAAAGCAAAGATTGTTTAAAAGCACAAGTACTGAAATTCGATATGCTTGGGTGTGACTCCCGCTAATGGCTTGATAGAACTTCGCCGACAGGACTCCATCTAGCCGTCAGAACCTGCTAAGAGAACCCCCAAAAGAAAATTAACCAGACAGCATGACCGATAAGTATGAGAATACTGAAAATACATAGACACAGACACAAACCTCATCGTATAATGCCACTGTAGAAGGGAAAACTTGATAGCGCTTTACTAGCTAACCTCATTGAACCCTGCAAAAGCTAGCAAACCTTTGCAAAGGATAACAACGCGAGTATTGTTGTTCAATACCTTAGTGAAGAGAAAAACTGTAAAGTGCCCTGCACATGAAAAGGGGGGCGTGATAAGCACAAGCGAAATGCTTATGACCAGGCAGGGGCAGAGCACTGAGCACAGAGTAATTCTGATGTTTGATGTGCAGTAGGCTGCACAATGTATCACTTAGTATAGATATCGCAATGAGCGCATCCACAATAGTCACATCGTAGAAATTGCAGTGTTTAGACCAAAGTTGCATGTGTTTAGGTCCTGTAGTTGAGAACGGCAATTTTTTTGTGAACACCGAAATGCGTTTACTTTCCCATCTATTTGTGCTTGGACGGACACGCACACAGAGAATTATGTCAAAAGTCCTTGTACATACAGTGCATATGGCTAGATAATGTGAACACAGTAAAAACTGATGTGTATAATTATAGGGGATCCGCGCAATCGATCTTTGCATTCGATGAAATGTGAGATATCATCAGTATGATATTATAATTTGATCTAGCCTACAGTCAACAGACTAATACATTGAACAGCATTACAACTTAAAACACGCTCAAATGCAGTTTAGTATGATGAACATTAGAAAAAACAGCGCTGCGTTACCTCACAATTTTAATTAGACAAATAAACTGACCTGTATGAGTAGTATTTCAGCACTTTCAACTGTTTTGGTAGAATGAATCGTCCTCATTCCTTTATAGCTATCCCTTGGGACTCGTGTGGCACTCATATCTGTCTCTCATTAGCAATCACACCCCTGATTTCACACCAAAATAGATTAATTATATTAATTTTATGCAGTAAAGACTATGCAGTGTTATTTTACATTTAATTTATTCGTTTCCTGAACCTAAATACTTACCTGAAAAATATAAAACACTATTTATTACATTTAAATCACCGGAGTCATTCTAGAATTAGTATTACTTCCAAATGAGTTATTCAAGTAAACTGGTAAATTTATGTTGAATCGCAATATATAGTCACAGAAAAGATAAAAAGATAATGCAATGTCTTGTTGGGAATGATCTAGGCTATAGCTGTACAGATTGACTGTCCCTTTCCTGCACATATGCTTAGAAATCTGGTGCACAACGTCTGCAGCAGAATAGAATGAAGACAGAAACATAAATGAGGAAATATGAACACATACAGTATTTTAACAAGAATAAAACATGTTTATAATGCAGTATACAAACGACATAGCCTTTATCATCACACAGAACACAAGTAACATTGTTTCTGCCTCTAATGATATGAAGCCAAGTACCGCAAAAGGAAGTTACTTCGACACTAGATGCCCCATGAGTTACAAAAGCATGTCGTTAAATATCGTCCGCTGCTGGACAACGGTCCAAACACTCAAAGCTTTAAAAGATGATAAGGTTGTGTTACTTCATTACTTCACTTTGCAGCGCTTGCAAAGATGAATAGAGTAGCAATTAGGATGCATCGAGGGCCTGATGTCGGTGCTATTCTATGCAACCTGCTGAGATATATAGCATATTTAAGTAGAACATAGTGAAATCACTGAGCTAATTTGCTTTTCCAGTTTAACCTCTTAATCATAAGCCTCAGATTACGATATAATGATCTGGGTGTGTGTTGCTTTAAGGTTTAAACCATGATTGGGGTTTCCCCGAGCCTTGCAACGACAGAGCCGAATATGGTACGCCATTCATTGTTTTGTGCTTTCTAAAACTAATGGTACTTGAATCATGTGGATCATTAACAACGTGCTATATGTTACAATGTGTATAAGCACGACAAGATTGCAGCCGTGTCTTTGATGATAGGCCCTTTGATGATATTGCTGAATCGAAATTCGAAAATAGAAATCTGCAAAGAGAGGACCTGCATGCTTCTGAAAATTAAACGGGAGCTTTTTCTCTCATTGCCGCAACAGCTCAATGAACGTTCGAATGATAGGCTGACGTGAACTTAAATGACACTGTAGAATTTAACATATCCCATCTAAAATTAACATTTTCACACTGAAGTAGTAAATCAAAATACGCTAACGTTTTCTGTGTGATTATTTAGATAATCACAATAATAGGTCTGTACATGCATCGTGAGAGGAACATTGCTTAAGCAGTGGTTCACTGGAGCTTTAGTTTTAGATTAAAACTTATCAGTAATTTAGATAACGATAAAGTCAGGCTGGATTTTAAATTAGCTACAGTATATCTTGTGCCGGAAGTGAAGGCTGGTGTCAGCATCTGTGGAGCGATCTTTTATTATCCAAGTGTAAGATAATGATTGGGTAGATCTAAACTAATAGGTGACGTATCTTTGAGTCTTCCTGGCAGAACGCTAAAGCTTTAATATCCCTGAGAAACGGAATGAGACCCTGCGTCCGATAGGTATGCTTTGGGAATGCCCTCAGCGTGATTGTGTCTGACGTCATGACCAGGAACGGATGAGACACATCCGGTAAGCTTCTTGCTCCATCACCAGAGCCTGCTCGGGATGCACTAAAGTTAGTAGCAACCCGTTGTATAGAGGTGGACGGCACCTAAACTGGATTTTGTAGCCTTTTTCTATAACATGCAGGAACCATTGAGATATATTCAGCAGACATTGCCACTCTGCCAGGAAATCTACTAAGGGAACCAGCCTCTCGAGGCTGGCCTCTTGTGTATTGAGAACAGCCATCTCGGCGACCTGAAGCATAATGGCAGAAACCAACCGATTTGACTGTATGTTTACCCTCCTCAAAGGATGTGAGTGTGATGCAGCATCTTGTGAACGCTGCACCACAAGCTCATTGGAGACTGTTGCGCCCCGAAGCACGACCCTCAGATCAGTCTTCGGCTTAGAAGGCTTGGGTCGAGAGTGTTGTCTCGGCCCACCGCATTTCTGTGGTGGGGCATGAGATGCAACACTCCTTTTGCTGCGCTCGATATGAGGAGCTATACGGCTGGGGCTGCTCAGAGGATGGATGGCGGCGTGGAAGAAATTTTTTGAACGCCTCTGCTTGCTTCTTGGTCTCTTGAAACCTCTCGACGACTGTGTTTACTATGAGGTGAAGGTAGAGAAAGAGCGCTCGCACCCGTCTCAAACCCCTTTGACAGATCCATTAGCGATCCCCATGATTTCTTTCTTGCGATTTCTTTCCTCAGCAGCAGCAGGTCCAGAACCATGGGGAACGCTAGCCTGATCCTTTTTCTCAAAAAGTTACAGGCGGGAGTGGAGCGTGCAAAGCGGGAGCCTCTCACAATGCTCGCAGTCAGCTCCCTCAAAGGCTGACAAAGCATGCTCAGCATAACACATAAGTCATGTGTATCCCCACTTGTGAGAAAACGAGGGCAGGGAGGAGCACACTGCATAAATGTTTGGTTCGCCATTTCAAACTGTATATATTGAGCTGCACAATATCAGGAGAGACAACAATAAATAGACAAGAACAGTTTCACACAGAGCGCTTTGCTGAGGCACAAAAGCTGAATGCCGGTCTTACCGGATGTGTTTTATCCTTTCCTGGTCATGACGTCACCCACCCTTGATGTTCACTCTCGCCATTGGACTAGTTGACACACGTGCATCAGTATTATTATAATCGGTATTATCGTTTCCATAGCGTTGCTACTTCAGACGCAGTGCAAGTTCCCTTGAAAGGAAACATTGTAGTAACCATTGTTCCCTGATAAGGGACCGAGACACTGCATCACCCTGCCATACTTCCTGCATGCCTGTGAGTAACTTACTTCAGCCAATCAGAAGCTGAATATATTTGATCTGGGTATCCTTTATAGCTGCCACAGTACACCGTCACGCATCATGGGATGACGTTCCACCAATGAATGATTACACAGGTGCTTCAGATGCAATCACGCAGAGGACGCAGCATGAGTTCCCTTCTAAGGGATCAATGGTTACAGTCATAACCTAAAACGTTCACCTTATTGATTTCAACAGTTTATCTTTCCATAAGATAGCATAACTCTGCCATATTTTATGCATCTTATGCACTGAATTCTTTTATCATTCACAGTATTAACCCTTTAGAACATGAAGCTAAAACAGGCAATTTTTTTTTCTGTAAATTTCTAACAGAATGTGCTATCGTCAAGTGCAAGGTGTCTTTTTTTAGAAAACAAATAGCTTTCAATAAATTACATTTATTTACCATTAATGTGTGTGGTTTGTAAATAGAATTTAAATAGAAAGACAGGAATATAAACAGGAATACATTTTCTGATTTTTATTTAGAAAAAATAAAAAGTAAAATAATGAACAAAAGGATCTAACACTTCAAACTTGAACATTCATAATACATATATGAATATACAGCCTATAATACAACCTATAATGCATAAATACAAGTCTTTTTGTGACACTGGGTTGCACATGTACACATGTGACAACCGACATAGGCTCCAGGACAGACAAAATGGATGGCTCTGGCTCCGTAGCTAGAGGGGGCTCTAGTGCGGGGTCCATGGCAAGCGTGGGCTCAGGCTCAGCGTGGGCTCAGGCTCTGATTCCATGGCATCATCTCTGGATCCATGCTGGAAGTTTTCTTTATCATAGAGGGACACTCCTGGCTTGGATGACAACTCTTCCAGTATGAAGCAGGCAGAGAGATGCTCACAAAGATTACTATTTAAATAGTCTTTAATAAACAAACCAAAAATACAGATCGCTGGAGATTAACAGGAATTCAAATTAGCAAAACCACACAGGCGTAAAAACATGAACCGGATATATATACAGCAAATACCAGGGGCAAATAAAGGCAACTAAACTAGACACAGGTGAAACTAATTAGTAACTAGGAAAAGTGTTAATTTAAGAACTAAACTGAAAAGACACAATAAGCGGAAACAAAAGCAAAATAACAACTAAACTAAACATAACGCTGCAGCAGTCTGCATAATTTTCCTGTCCACCTTCATATTCAAACCCCCCCCCCAAAACACACACACACACATTTTTTTCACCCAAAAGGACCTGTCAAAACCTCATTTACTATAAGTTATCTTAAATTATGATAAGTTTAAGTAACCATCAACTTCATTTACTTTAGATAGATTTAAAAAGGAATTCAAATTGCCATCATTTTCTGGGAGGTGAACTCTGGAATACCCTTAATGGGTCAATATTAGCAGAAGATTGAACTTGATATATTTTAAAAAGGTATTTAGAAGTTTTTGTTTTAAACTTTGTTTTAAAGTAGGGTAGGAGTCTACTTTCCACAATTTCTAAAAAAAATAACATAATAACATATTTTTTTTCGGTTCCTCATTAATAAATTATATGAGTGTTTTATGTAATTATGTTATATGACTACTTGAGTGAGTAAAGCATTTAGCAAGAGCAATTACAATGCTATTTTACTTTCTATAATTATTTTTGTGTTCTGTTCTGTTGTGCGAGTAACTATTCTCTGTGCTTTATTGCAAGCCTGTTTCTTTATATTTTAAGTATATCTTTTGATACGCTTTGCTCGTTGTATTGTATGTGTCTTCTGGAACACCATATTGTGACTTCTCAATGCAAATGAAAACTCACAATACACAGGGGGTCACCCTGTGAAGGTGATGCCTAATTGGGACTATTTATCAACATTGCTCTGGCCAGTCCTGACAAGTACATGCTTTTTTACCTGACTCTCATTAGCACTATCTGTAATGAGGGAACTTGGAAATCTGTTCATTTGCATACAGTACACCAAGCGAATAAAGAGAAGGGGCCTTTGGGGGTTTTGTGCCTCATGCATTGTATACTGGGTGGAGCAAACCATTTACAAAGATTTAAAGATGGGGAAAAAAGGCAGTGAAATTGTTTATAGGTTTTCGTTCAGAATGAATATGATTGGGGATATACAAACTGGTCACTGTAGAAGGCTTTTAGGTGTTTTGATGTGGGGGGAAAAAAACCTTAAAAGCCTACTAGTACTTTGAACATGAACTTTTTCTGAAAAGAATACTTGGAAAAAGCTATGGTGCACTTAAAGGCACCATTACTTTAAAGCAGAGCTGAATGCAGAGCTCTAATGAAAAGCTATTGAGGCATCAAGGCTCAGAAAGCTTTTAATGTCAGTCATTCTACCCATTACCAGGCATTTAATGCAGACTGACTGGGACTGCATGTTAGCATGACGAAGAGAGCGCAGGTTCAATAACAAGGTCAGTTTACACAGCACACTCCAGCTCTGATAATCCTGAGATATGTTGACGCTCTGTGTACACTTTAATTTGGTGGCCAATAAGCAGGCATTTGCTTAGTGGGACTGTAAAAGAGACAAAGGACAAATCTTTGAACCATTAAAGAGGGCAAATATATTAGTACAGCTTTAATGATATACATACATTGCTGTATGGTAACACCCCCCCCCCTTAAATCATATGTTCATTTCAGAATCTGATGAAACAAATGAAGTAAGGTCACTCAAGTAATGTCACAATGTTCTGCTATGGTTGCTTTCTTGAGTATTTACCCCAAGGTAAAGGGATCGTAACCAGAAAATCACAAGCCAATGAACATTGGCCATAGAGATTTGCATAGCGAACCACTCCTACCCAGACACACGGGTAAATAAGGCCTACACTCATTCGTATTTTGCCTCGGAGCCAAGTGGTTGTGAACAGCGATCGCTCATTCCAGTCATCCTTCAACTGAAGTGGATTTCTGTGTAGAGAAACAGCCATTTTAATTGCTAAAGAGTAGGGCTGCTGCCCTCGACTAAGCCTCTTCTCGTCGACTAACGATTACTCGAATATTAGGGGGCAGCCCTCCTAAAAACAGTTTATTTCTAAGGAGATCTCTCCTGTCAGTGTGAGGGTGCATACAGCGGTGATTCACTTCCTGAAGGGCTGTGCATGGAGAAGTGCAGCGTTTCACCCCTTGGCGCTTTGAGAATATTTCCTAAAAGAACAAGAACGGGCGGCGAGCGTCTTTTTAAAGGTGTCTCTCCATCCGTGCATTCCTGGATGCGGCCGTTTCCTGTCCTCATCTGATGGCCACGATAGCTGTCTCACATGCCTAGCAAGTTGCCTTTCTTGTTAAGACTAGAGTCCCATCTGTTGTTATCCAGCCCGACACTTGTGTGTAAAGCACAGCTGCGAGTCTAGTTAACAATTCTGGGAGACCTGAGGGCTACAGTGGAAGTTCTTCCACCAGGTAAATCCATACCAATCTCCTGCTCTTCTAGCGTGTCATGTGCAGTCGAGCTGCCGGGTGACAGCGCGGGTTCCTATCACAGGAATATAGGATCGATATATAGATATATAGGAAAAAATGTCGATAGCTGCATCGGTGAGAGGACTATTGTCCTCTGGAGAGAATGATGAACCTGAACTTCCCACTTCAGTGGTGTTTGCTCATGCTAAATTGGATTCAGAGTTGACAGCCATCCTTGCCCAGGCTGCCACATGCTCTGACTCATTCTGAGCAGCTGCATGATTGGTTTTTGGGTTTGGAGTGTGACGCGAAGATCGCCTCACCCTGCCCTGTGCCTTTCTTTCCAGAAGTGTATGAAGAGCATTGGCAGTATGGAAGCAAATTAATGCCAAAATCGGTTCAAAAGTTATTCCTCTCTCACTACCCTCGACAGTGGGGGTTTGTGGGGATTCCCCAAGGTGGAGTGTGCAATGCGTTGCATTTATGCCCGCAAAGTGCTGCCACCTGGAGGAATCGTCCACTGCTCCCGTCCAGCGCCTGTGAGATGAAAGCAGCTCTGGCTCCAGTGTCCGGTGCCGCTGGACAGGCCTTGAATGCGATTCTGTCCTGCAGGCTAAAGCACTCATAATACACAAGGGTAGTTCTGAGCCACTGTCCGGGTGACAGGAGTCATGGCGTGGGCCCTTGGGCAAATGATGTCCACCTTTATGGTCCAGAGCACTATCTCTGGCTAAACCTTGTAAGATGTCGACAAAGAGTGCTTTCTTAATGCTCCCATCTCGCAAGGTGGACTCTTTTGTGACGCTGTTGAGGACTTTGGAAAGCAATTCTCTGCAGTCTAGAAGCAGACATCTCTGCCACCGCAGTTGCAGTGGACCAGTCTGCTCATCGCCAAAGACGTCCCCCTGAGGAAAGTTCTTCGGCCCGACTCAGCCACAACGTTGAGCCCTCCGCAGGAAGGTGACACAGCCTGCCCCAAGGCTGCTGCTAAAACCTCTAAACAGTCAGCAAGGCACCCCCGAGACAGGTGACCGGGAGTAGACTGCTCTTTCTTAGGAGCTGATGAACGCACTGCTCCTTCCCCCGGAGGAGGGCCGGGTGGAGAATCTTTACTTTGGCTCTGTTCAACCACTGGCTCAAAGGCCACCCGTACCCAAATTCTCAAGAAAGGGCCGTTTTCTCACTCTCCAGGTCATACAGAGTGTGCATGGGCAGTGAGTGACCCTCTGATTCCTTCTTTTGAGCCCCTGCTCTTTTGCCACAGGCAGCTCACACCTCCCTAGTCAGTCTCTCACAGGTCCCTTTGAGGCTGGTAAGCTTCACATCACACTCACAGCCTCTACTTCAGGACACTGTGCTTCCTGGGTTAGGCCCAGCACTCCTCGCTGCCCCCCGTGGGTACGTCTGTTGTCCCTCTGGTGCTGCTCACACAGAGCTTGGGAGTCTGGCTAGCGCTTCCCAGCCCATCCCGCTGGCTCATTTGGAGAGTCAGATTCGGCTACACAATTCAGTTCACCATGCATTCCCCCAGGTTCAGCGGCATCCTGTTTGCATCGGGGGCAAACAAAGATGCCCCTGTCTTGCGAGCGGAGATTGTGGTCCTTCTGGCAAAGGACCTGAGAGAACCTGTCCCTCCAGCCGAGATGAAGTCAGGATTTTACATGCCCATTGCACCCAAGATAGCGGTGGGTTATGGCCAATCTTTGATCGGATATTTGATTTGCAGCTGTGCTCAGTCAGTCATTCACTTCACACACACATTATTGCATAGCAATTTTAGAGGCTTATGTATAATTTTGTGCTATCCCCTGGCTCACGTGCTCTTTAGGCCACAACACAGAAGATGGCATGCAAACCTTATATAGCCTATAGTTTTTCTTAGTTACAGACCAGAACCTGACCCAAACCTGAAGCTATTCATTAAACTTTAATATGTAAGTATCTGCATAATGTCCTTTCCCTCCTTCAGGGAATGAGGGTTACATCAGTAACCGAGACGTTCCAACATTAATAAAACTACCAGAAAAGCATCATAAAAGTACTCCATACACTATATTCCAAGTCTTTTGAAATAGCACGATAGAATTGTGTGAGGAACAGATTGAGGGAAGATTTATGATTAGAGTTCAGCTGAAAGGTTTGGGACTTACCATCTTGTTAACTTTTCATTTCCCTCTGATTTTAAAAGTATTGTAATATTTTGATTAGGGACAGGTTTTTGGTTTTTAATGAATTACAAAAATTGTTTGTTGTTGTTAAGCAAATAAAGAATGTTTATCCAGAGACAACTGCAAATTAATTGACCAAATTACATTGTTGAAAGTTCTCTGCACCTGTGAGACTACTAAACCACAAGACAGTTGTAAAAGTAAGACTGCATAAGAACTGTGCTAATAAAAACAAACTGGTTATGTAATAAGGATATCATTTCATTCTCAAGACTTTTTTTTTTTTTCTCCCTGATCTCCTTGTGCTAAAGAGCTGTTATTCACTCACATCTTCACAATAAACAAAAAAAGGTTGGTAGGTATGAGGTATCTGCTATTTGGTAAGTATGAGATATCTGCTAACTGCTGTTTGCAGTTTAGAAACTGAAGATGTTTTGCATCTTAATATGGTGCAAAATATGGTGCACAATTAAATATTTTTTGCCTAATGCCAATATGCAGGCTTTCTAAACTAAATTTAGTTTGACTGTTTGTATATTTATTTAGTACTCAGTAGATTAATAATAATAATAATAATAATTATATATATATATATATATATATACACATGCATACATACAGTATATCGCAAAACAAATTTGAACAAATTCACAAAATGTAACGTTTTCAGTCTGAATTGTGATTGCTATGAAGAATGGTGGAAACCAAGCAGTATATACTCGGTTTGTTTACAATGTTTACACCCTCTGATTTTTATATAATCATTGAGGAGAATTGACTATAATGGAACAAATTTATATATTTTTGAACTGTGATAGACTGGCGATCCATCCAAGGTGTCTTCAGCCCGAGATGCTGGTATAGCTTCCACCATCCCTGCAACACTAGGTAACTGCTCCAAGCAGTTTGGAGAATGGATGGATGAATAGATGGATAGGCAGATGGATGATAAAGAAGACGTTTCAGTGTTTGTATAGTAAGTTGGAAAATATGGATATGTGTATATGTAGAAAAAAGATAAAAGGACACCCCTTAAAATTTTGCATTGTATATAAGTTAATATGCATTAGACACTCATTTCTTGATGCTTAAATGTATTATTACCTTCTTTGTTGTGGGTAAAAAAAAATGTGTTGCTGTTATTAATGCCTTCTGTAGAGGGCGTGTAGCGCTCTTGATTTAAGGTACTACACAAGGCGAGTCACAGTGCTCAAGTACTCAAGTACAGAGTCAAGTACTCCTGTCTCACAGTGTTTCTTTTATTGTTCTACAATGTTGTTAATTTAACTTACCCATTCCCGCTTCCCACAATGTTTTTATTTCTGATTCTATTGACTCAACTCTTAACATTTTCACACTTTTATCCTATGACTTATACAGAAGAATTCACTCACATTTTAATTTTTACCTACCTTTATAGGGTGTTGTATGTCTGGAAGTAGTAAGCTTTTGCTTGACACTTGACCCTCTCAACTCCCTATTCTCTCAAGTGTAAGTATCTGCAGGTCAGAGTAAAGGCCATGCCGAAATGTAGTGTGCGCACTATTGCGAATTTTACCAGTTACCAATTTTAAACAGGTTTAAAATTGATTGTCAAAGCTGCCTGTTAGGATGTGGGGTAGGGTTAGGGATTAGTTTCTGTTATAGCATTGTTTACCTTTTGGCACGCCCCTAACTTATAAGACACTTTCATGGACCCTTTAACAGACTTTTCAAGTTTTTAACTAGTGGGCACATTTGTTGTTATAATCCTGTGTCTATTTACATTTCCGCAGGGATAACCACAGTCAATATAGGGCAAGTCTTGCCATGGATATTCAGTACTGTTTTTTGAATCAATGATCAGCATCATCTGAGCTAATTATAGTTGCTGAGGGCTTGTCGCTTAGAGACCTTGGAATAGAATTACCTTGAGAAGTTATTTGTCCTGCAGCATTGGTATGCTGGGGCGAGTCCTGTGGCTTCACCACGTCTGACAAGCTCTTATCTCTACCTCTCGTCCACAGGTGCTCCCTGTCACCACGGTGTGATCAAAATGCAGCACAGAACCCGAGAACACCAAGCTCTGTTTACTCAGATAAATTACAGAGACGTGCAGGTTGCTCAAAGTAAAGTGCAACTTGTAAAAACTGCACTCACTTTTTTAAGCATATAGACAGTGATGATTTTTGGTGCTTGTGAAGCTTGTGCATGGAGGTTTAAAACTACTTAGACGCAGAGTAGCAGAACTGATGTAAACTTAACTTCCTTTCAAGTCATACCTCCTGGAACACGTAATCACAGGCATCCCAACGCACAAGTTAATCAGCTCATTAGTAGCATGACCTAAGTAGTAGCATGACCCTTGTGTGTGACGGCCTCCAGGAGCAGGACTGAGAAACACTGCTTTGAAGGATAAAATAAAAAAATAGAGACCATTGGAGTCTCCATTGCCTATTGTTTATGTGCACTAACACAAAACCCTCTTTTGGGTGACTTCAGACTCTCTCAATCTTTATAATTTTTATTATGTAAATGAAAATTGTTAAATAAATCATTGTCATTAATGAAAAACACTAAATCCTATATTCTAAGTAAGTTTGTGCATTTTTATGATTTAGGTGAATAATGACAGACTAATTAAATAATAGAATTCAACTTAAATATAAACATTTAAAGGCTGGAATACAACACACAACTTTTGCCTGTTTGCAAAAATTCATAGTCAGTCAGACAGCCTAACAGACTTTAGGCAGTTTTAAAGAAAATCACGTAGTGTATGATGTGTACATACTCTGATTTTTAGCTTCAGACTTTGATTATTTAGACAGAGGATTTAAAACGTGATATTTTAGAACACATATTTTCATCTGTTATGCATCTCTTAGCAACAAGGTGCATGTTTCTGTCTAAGTTTGCTGTGCTCGGAAAGACTTGAAAGTCTCGAATTGTGTGATTTTAAAATCTGTTCCAATTTTTTAAAAATGTGTGTATTCCTGCCTTAAATGGCACTATATTATTCTATGAATTATATATGCAGGCCTATATTTTCAATTGAAGGGATGTCATAATTCCAAAAGGCTATTATTTCAGAATGAACGATTTTCAGTTGCAGTATACATTATTATGGTGAATAATGAATGATGATTGAAATATGTATCATCAGAAGAATTTTTTAAACAATAACTTTAGCTAAAATACCACGAGCAACAGCATGTCATTAGGAACCTTTTTTCCCCATTTCGAGGGCATCTTTTCCCAAGGGTCTCACTTTAACTTTTCACAATATTAAAAAAGATTACCTCAACTAATCAGTGTGTGCATTCTCTGATAACATTATTGCTTTAACACATCAGCCTATTCAGGTTTAATTTTTCCATTTATTTAAAAAATACACCAAGCCTATCCATAGTACTGTTCAATGCAAACTAAAACAGATGGAGACTGTGAGCTGTTTTTATCTGAGGTCACAGGCCTTGCTGAGAAGGTATGGTGCCTCTGTAGTTTGTAAAAATATTTTGATGAAAGATGATCTATAAGGCAATGTCTAATTACTCCCAGTTATTTCTTTGAGGCCTTTCTCTTAGGGCTGTGTCATACTGTGAAGAATTTTTCTATTGTTCAGGAGATTAATGAGACATTAATGAAGAAATATTTTGCATATGGTGTGTTGAGGCCCTGTGAGTATTTAAGTTGCTGAATGGGTTTTATGTTAATTGATTCCTTTAGATAATGGATGACACCTTACCTTTCTGGGACCACAAACTATGTATGATTGAGGTATATGTCTAAAACAGCAATTCTCTCAAGATTTCCTTGATGTATCTCAAGCATGTGACTGATGACTCCGCTATAATCTCCAAGAAATAATAGTTGTGTGGTTCAATCAAGCTAATTTATGGAAACAACTCTGAAAGGTTTGTGTTCACAAAGGTATTGCATTGTATAGTAATGACATGAGGTAATTTTCAAAGAGTTTGTAAACAGCCCTGGAACAATGACACACTGTTCTTGTGTGTTCTTGTATTACTTTCATAGAAGCTCAAACCTGCTGATTATACTATTATAAAATCTTCCACAGCTGCCACATGAGATCCTCAGGCAGTTTGTATTCTGTTTAAAACATAATTTTTACCAATTTTCCACACTCTCAGAACTATTTTTATCAGGAAGCACCAGAGGAGAATTTCATTCAATTACTTCTTAAGAAATGAACATTTGAGTTTGTGTTTTTGTCATTTGATGACATATCCAACTAGGTGTTATCTGCTTCAGTAATGAAAATAATTTAGTTTAGAACAATGTGTTCTGACTACAAAGTAAGCTATGCTTTAAAATATTTTGCTGCTTCTCAGCAAGGCAATAATTGCCGCTTCAGCTTTTATGTGCCATATTGGTTCAATTACTGAAGAAAAATGACTTGGGAGAAAGAGTGTTTATGTGTATATTAGAGTGCATCTAGGTTATCACTGAAGGTGACATTTAAGAACAGTGTTACATTTTGGCTGTGCAACCTGAAAGTGAAAGGTAAACAGACCTGAGTAAACAAGGTTTGAGGAGGGGAATAAATATCGCTTTCACCTCAATGATCACAAAAGAAAAAGAAATTTATTCAAGTGTGCTATTAGCATACTTCTTTTAAACTAAAAATAAGAAAGTATACTTTCAGTCTACTCTTTATATACTTCTAAGAAATATACTTTATGTACATCTGAGAAATATACTTAAAATTGCACTTAAGTATGCTTGACTTATACTGACAGAAGTATATTTGGCTTATACTTGGACTCAGTCTTTGATCGAGATATACTTAAAAGTATACTTATAAAAGTATAGTATAAAAGTACATCATTTGAAAATATTGATTTATAAAGAAAACAGATATATTCCTAATTCTGATTATCTGAATTTTTGTGTAGGCTAGTCCACTGGTAGTGTACATAGGAATTTCTTCAAAGCTACTTCCCTCTTTCCTCGCCATTGACTGCCACACGTTATGTGGACTATGAGGACTATGAAGCTTTGGGGTTGTTTATATGGACTCTATCTACTCCATCTGTGTTTGATCATCGTTCTGAATCCCATCCAGACTTAGTCTTTGACAAAAATGCAATTTTCTCAGCTTTTTGTTTAAACTGTTTCCTTTTTTTTTTTTTTAAATGGAACTTACCCACATTGAAATGTTGATAAAAAAGGATTAATGAAGCTAGAATAAAATGTTTTTAAAATGGAATGAGTTAAAGTACAGTTAAAGGTATTTCAAGTATAAAATATAATACCCAAATAGGAACATAGTAGACCGTTAAAGGTATTTCAAGTATAAAATATAATACCCAAATAGGAACATAGTAGTATACTTAAAGTGCAAAAATAATATATAAAAAGTAAACTATAAGTGTGATGTTATGTTCACTTAAAGAAAACTTTCAAGTATAGGCTACTTGCACTAAACTAGTAGTTTACTGAGAGTATATTTCAAAGTGTACTTTTATATATTAAAAATGTACTACTAGTATTAAAAGAGTAAACTATTAGTATACTTATAAGTTCACTTGTAGTACAGATGCAGTACAAATGAGAAATGAAGCTGTGAACTAGTTGTGTACTTAAAGTTTACTGTTATACACTTAAGGGTAAACCTGAATTATCTTCAGCCCGAAATAGTAATTCCAGAAATCCAGGAGTTATGTTTCTGGTGGAGTAAGGCACACCAATGATTTGTTCTGTGCTAATGGGTTTCAGAGTTTATACTTGATTAAGAGTTTGACAGGCAAGAAGAACAACACTCAAAACTATTTATTTTCACACAACTGCAAACTAAATTTGTTGTTATAAATCCACATTTTATTTGATTAAATTCTTTTACAGTAACAAGTGATAAAATGCATTTCATAGGTGGGCCAGGGTAAAACAGACAAACACTTTCATCCCCTCCTCTTTGCTGTATCATTGCAGAGCAATCTTGGGCCTGCATAGTCTGTTTTTATATGTGAAATGGTTGGGATAGAGGTGTGAGTTTGAGATCATATGTGATTAGTGATTAGATCAATGTGTGATATAGAGGCATGTGTGTATTCATATGTGCTTAAGTGTGTGATCATTTCTGCAGTGGGATTGGATGGAGAACTGTAGTACATACAGTATGAAGGTCTGCTGGGGGTCTTTCCTGAGCCTGAACATACATATGTGAAAAACAAAGGGGATGTTAAGTCAAGAGAAATCTATCTGTGTCTCTAACACAGACACACACCACTGACTCACTGCTCATTATGATTATTGACTTTCTCAAAGGTCATATGGACTGACGTTAATTGAAAAGTGTAATGATTTATATGTGGTGTCAAGTAGTTCCACACAACTGTGTTGAGAAGTTCTTACAATCACAAATCAGTTTTCCCAGTTCTCCCATCAATGTATTGACCAGGTTCAACTCTGTATAACTTCAGTGAGAAACTAGTAAAGAGCTACAGGTTGATAACTGCTGGGGATGATGGAAGGTCTCCACATAAGTCTCAAATAGCCAAAGCACATAGTTAAAAATAAATAAATAAATCTGTATTGGTTGTGAAAAGCTTTCATTTCTTAATCATGTTTAAATGTTGTTCCTTTGCCTTCAGATGCTTTCAGAATATTTTTTATTTTTTTATTTTTATTTTTTTTTAAACCCATAAGACTTTCACAAATGAAAACAATTTAAATAAAACTTGACAGTTTTTTGTCCCTCCATTGAAAGTACATGCATATAAACGTCTCGGGTTACAACTGTGACCCTGGTTCCCTGAGAAGAGAACGAGATGCTGCGTCATATGACGACACTTTGGGGAATGCATTCAGTGTGACAGCGTCTGAAGCAGGCGTGCAACTAGTCCTGACGGCATAATGCGGAAGCTACAAAAGGAAGCCGGCAACACAATAGAGATAGCTTCTGATAGGCTGATGTAACGAATTAGCTTAAAAGAAATATGAATAATTAATCATAACTCATTATAATTAATTATAAATATTTGAATCAGTTAATCAAATTAACTTAATGTAGTTGAATTAATATTACAATCAATTAATCTGTTCGGCCAGCGAACATTTATTATTGATCGTCTATCAACTTTTCAAGCTGTGTCGAATCGTTATCAGGGACATTTGGTTTTATAAGCAGACCAGAATCAACTCGCAAGTGTGTGCACGCAAGTTTTATTTAACTAAATCACAAACACATAACTAAACTAACAAACACAAACATACCATTCACGCAATGAGAGAGTGAAAATGAATTTGAACTGTATCATAACAGGAGAATGAAGCAATGGAAAGGGTCAAAAATAACAAGCTGGAGAACCATCAGTTTCAATACTATAAAGCACCTTTGTTAACAAAAGGGGTTCACAATCTTAATACTAAATCGGCGTTTAGTGTTCAAACGATACTTGCAAATGCCTTAACTGTTGAGCGTCCAGATCTGCAGGTTCAGGAGAAAACCTTGATGGTTCTGTCCGATGGTGCTGAAGTTGTAATCAATATCTTCTGCGTTGAATTAAGAAATTCATACAAACATGCGCTGTTAATTTGACTCTTTTGTGTTCGAGGCAGTTGTGCATGGCTTGAAAGGAAGTGAGGCCTACCAGCCCGGCTCAGGGTTCTCACCGTAGTATCAGCAGGAACAAAGAGAAGAACCAGGAGAACTAGCTGTGATCTGCTAGGTATTTAACTTCTACAAAAAGTTTAGGGCCCTCCGTCTTGACTTGACCAATGAGAAAGGTGCAATTCTCTGGCGGGAGATTCCTTTGTTTGAAAGTGAGTTCATTTGCATGGGGGGAGTTAACTAGTAGGTTTGTGTCCATTTATACTCTGATAAATATAACAAACATACAATGCATTCTATGATATTGTGATGTCCACCAAAATGTAAGTCATTAAACATGGAGTAATTTGATATTAAACACCACCTAGATGGACTACAATATCAGGAAGTATCATCACATGCATTTATAACACTTTACAATATAAAATATACAATATAAAACAATATAAAAACAGATATAATGCACAAAATGTACTGGGAGATGCATGTTCATTAATTTAATTTCAATTCAATGAATTAATGGCAAAGAATCCATTTTTATAGAAAATGTATGATTCTAGTGGCCTGTTTTTGAAGTGTATGTGGAGAAAAAAATGGTGCAGAAGGGATGATAGTGCTCAGTGGGCAACCTTATAACCTTATAAAATTGTGCGGGGATGATATTGGTACCTGAAAGCAAACCTCAGGAACTTCCTGCGTTGCGGCAGGATGGAGACATGGAAGTAAGTGTCCTTTAGATAGATCATGACAAACCAGTCCTTGGACTTGATTTGACTCACAATAAGAGGAATCGAGCATCTTGAACCTGAATCCCTTCAGAGAACGGTTCAGCTGACGAAGATCTATAATGGGATGCAGCCCTACATCCTTCTTTGGAACTATGAAGTACCGGCTGTAGAACCCGGTATTTCTCTCTGAGCGAGGAATATATTCTATGGCCTCTTTCGCCAACAAAGATTGAACCTCCTGTTCCATAACCTGTGCCTGCTTGAGGCCTATTACTGTGGGTAACACCCCATTGAACTTTGGTGGATGAGACCCAAACTTTGTCTGTATCCTTTGTAAACTGTACGTATGACCCATTGAGGTACATTGGGTAGTGTTTGCCAGGCTTCCAGGTTATCCACTAGAGGAATCAGTCTCTCGAGACTGACCTTGGGTATGTTTGGAGTAATAGGTTCGGTGTCCTGAAGCAAATTCCCGGCAGGGTTTGACCAAATTGATGTTTCTACAGGCCTCCCTAGGGAGAGTGAACCCCTCATGGCCGCAACGTTGGCGGGCGGACATTGAGGTTTGAGTACACCCCTCACATTTTTGTAAATATTTTATTATATCTTTTCATGTGACAACACTGAAGAAATCACACTTTGCTACAAGGTAAATTAGTGAGTGTACAGCTTGTATAACAGTGTAAATTTGCTGTCCCCTCAAAATAACTCAACACACAGCCATTAATGTCTAAACCGCTGGCCACAAAAGTGAGTACACCCCTCACTTTGGTGTAAAATGTAAAAATGTCCAAATTGGGCCCAATTAGCCATTTTCTCTCCCCGGTGTCATGTGACTTGTTAGTGTTACAAGGTCTCAGGTGTGAATGGGGAGCAGGTGTGTTAAATTTGGTGTTATCACTCTCATTCTCTCATACTGGTCACTGGAAGTCCAACATTGCACCTCATGGCAAAGAACTCTCTGAGGATCTGAAAAAAAGAATTGTTGCTCTACATAAAAATGGCGTAGGCTATAAAAAGATTGCCAAGACCCTGAAACTGAGCTGCAGCACGGTGGCCAAGACCATACAGCGGTTTAACAGGACAGGTTCCACTCAGAACAGGCCTCGCCATGGTCGACCAAAGAAGCTGAGTGCACGTGCTCAGCGTCATATCTAGAGGTTGTGTTTGGGAAATAGACGTATGAGTGCTGCCAGCATTGCTGCAGAGGTTGAAGGGGTGGGGGGTCAGCCTGTCAGTGCTCAGACCATACACCGCACACTGGATCAAATTGGTCTGCATGGCTGTCGTCCCAGAAGGAAGCCTCTTCTAAAGATGATGCACAAAAAAGCCCGCAAACAGTTTGCTGAAGACAAACGGAAGATGGAGGAGTGCAAGGTCTCTAACATCCAGCAGCTCCGTGATGTCGTCATGGAAGAGTGGAAGAGGACTCCAGTGGCAATCTGTGAAGCTCTGGTGAACTCCATGCCCAAGAGGGTTAAGGCAGTGCTGGAAATTATGGTGGCCACACAAAATATTGACACTCTGGGCCCAATTTTCACTTAGGGGTGTATTCACTTTTGTGGCCAGCAGTTTAGACATTAATGGCTGTGTGTTGAGTTATTTTGAGGGGACAGCAAATTTACACTGTTATACAAGCTGTACACTCACTACTTTACATTGTAGCAAAGTGTCATTTCTTCAGTGTTGTCACATGAAAAGATTTAATAAAATATTTACAAAAATGTGAGGGGTGTACTCACTTCTGTGAGTGTATATATATGAAATGACATTTCAAATGACATGTGGGTCAGTAAATAATAATAGAACTTACATATTTGTGTGGACTGTTTAATTAAATGCAGTTCTCTGGTGTTCTTTCCCTTATATCAAATACAAACCTCTGAATTATTTTAATCTTGGACACACACACACAAAAAGACTACATCTACAGCAGGATAAGAAATTGATTCTGAATTATTGCAGGCCCATAGAAGATGGGAATGCCGTTTTACATCCACCAATGACACCAAAGACATAATGAAATTCGGTTACTGTGACAACCTTGGCCAAGAGGTGCTTGAAACATCCTTGGTGTTTCAAGCCTTGAATGTCCAAATTCACTATCAAAGTGAAGGTCCAAAGTCCCCAAAGTCATTAGCAGTCTGCCACTTCTCTGTTTGTACAAACACTCTCCTCTAACATCAAGCTGGGAGTGGCAATATGTACGTACAGCGGTTACAACTGTAGAGTCCACCACTTCTGAATTTAAAAGAAGGACAGGTTGTGGACAAGCTAAGTGGTCATTATTAAAATGACTGAATGTTCCGTGTTAGTTGCTCTTTTGGGTTTTACTGTTAAATGATTTGTTTTGGGGGTGAAATTAAGTGGTATATATAACACTTTATTTTAGTGTGCTTGTTACACATGTTGCATGTAGTTACTATAGTAATAACTATAAATTATTCATAATTACATTTAACTAACTCTACACCAAACCCTATTCCTAGCCCTAAACGTAAAGTAAGTTCATGCAGTTAATTAATATTACTGAGGACTTAAATGTATAATGACACCGTAACAATGATATACTTCAAAATAAAATGTAACCATTTACTAGAAAAGCATAATGTATACTCTGAAAGCACTACGAAACTACTTGCTGCTTTGGATGCATCATCAGCCAAATGTGTAAATGCAGATGGTGGGAAGAGATCTTGGTATTTAAACATCATTTTTAAAATGAAGGATGTTATTAGTATAGATGGAAACAGTTTGATGCTGGGGAGAGAAGAAATTGTTTCTTAAAGCTGATATTGGTAGGTTGAGATTGGAAATCTGTAGGTAAAAGGAAAGTAAAAGTGCTTGAGGCTAAGATTTAAAGGGCACCTATTATGCAAAATCCACTTTTACATGGTGTTTGGACATAAATGTGTCCAAAGATGTGACGTCACATTCCTCATGCCCTGCCCATGGCCACTGACCGAGAGTCCTTCATTACCATAGTTTCTGCCCTCAGCCAGTTGGGTGTGATAGAGATAAGCAGCAGCTTATTTGCATTTAAAAAGACATACAAAAACAGCTAATTTTTCTCTCATTCAAAAACTGGCATTTTCAGCATGGTATAATAAATTATCTGTAGGGTGTTTTGAGCTGAAACTTCACAGACACACTCATATTAAAATGGGCATAATAAGTGCCCTTTAAAATTCAGAACAAACTTAAAAGGGAGTGTGAGAATGTTTTCCACTAAATTCTCTGACAACACTATTGTCTTGAAATACACAAAGGTACAGTCGAGGGCAAATGTCAAAATGCAGAAAAAAATTCAAAACAAAGCATTCTTTGCAAAGTCTTACTGTTTAGGAAATGAAAAGTAGCAAATGTACACAAGTAGTATACTAGTTAAGTGTTATTGTTAAAGATTTGACGCATTCAGATTGTTGAAGTTCACACACACACACACACACACATTCTAAAAATTGTATAACTACAACAGTGACTAAGCCCTGGGAATGTTCTTTCCATAAAAAAAAAAAAAAAAAAAAAAAAAAAATTTCCTTTCCATAAAAAGCTCAAAACCACCCTACATCTGCAGCGGAAACCTGGTAAATACAATCTGTCATAATTATTTATTTTTTTCCCAAAGCTGTCACACTATAAGAAGGGCAAAGAAAACACATTTTTTAAGTTGGGTTTAGTTCTTTCTTCTATCACTAAATGGCAACACATTACTGTGTCCATGTTACATGCATTACACGCATTACACATTGATATAATTGATTACTAAAACAATAACCATTTATAAGTAATTACAAGCTCTTCCGCAATAATTACTATTAAATTATATGTTGTTCACAAGTATTACTTAGTCATGTAATTAAACTGCAGCAGAATGACTGCAATACAAAGTGCAACCTATTAATCAGTTAACCAGTTCGTACCCATGTCTTAAGTAACTAAAGGCAGTTTCTTGATTTTTATCCTCCTGTCTCTATCACCTTCTGCCTCTTTTTCTGGCTGTCAAATCTGTGCATGAGGATCCGGTAGGAATCATCTGCATAGCATTCTCTCTCTGCTCTGGCTCCCTGTGGAGAGTTGTGCCACAGGCAGCACTCTTCCTCTGTAGTCGACAAATCATCAAAAATATGCTGCACTGCTCTGTCTTACCATCCCTCAAACACTCTCAACATCCTGTGGTTCTGTTAGTGTGCTGGTTTTTGTTGTATTGCGGTTGGGGTATTGTTTTCATTTTTTTATGCAGGAACAATACGATTGACAAGATATATGAAAGTCCCATTTTCAGCATGATATCATACACACTTTATGGAATAGTTCACACAAAAATGAAAACTCTCTCATTATTTGCTCAACCTCATGTTGCACCAAACCTGACTTTCTTTCTTCCATGTAACAAAACAGTTTGCATTTACTGTTAAATTGTAACATACTGAGTGATAAATTGACTGTATATAGTATGATGATGTACCATTCAATATTTTATTGATGTAAATAAATGGGGAAAAATTGCATTTTTATTTTGTAATGCTAAATTCCCATATAAGACTGACCATAACATTTTTTTACAAAAACAGACGGCATACAATAAAACATCTTATAAGGATGTCCCCTGAGAAGGGGAACGAGACACTGTGTCATGGACAGGGTTGGGAAGGTTACTTTTAAAATGACAAAACACTGCCTTTGGGACTATCATAATTGAACATGGCTATAAACAGTGATAAATCATGTAAATGCCAAAGTTTTCATTCAGTTCATCAGGTTTTGTAAATACGATCTGAACATACTTTTTATAATAAATAATTGTTGTCCAATAATTAATATTGTGTGATTATTAGTGTATATGGCTACTGTTATGGGGCTACATAAGCAGTACACCCTGCAAAATAAACCCTTAAGCCCTATTCACACGGGATTACTAGGGACCTAGATAAAAGGTCCAAACCCCCCAAAATCACTGAAATTCTGCTACCCAACAGGCACAACGTTGCAATATTACATTTCATAAAGTGTCATGGATGAGCATTTAAGTCGACTAGTCTGTACAATCCCTAACAAACACACATATACAGGGGTGGAAATGGGGGGTAACACGGTGGGTCGGCGTTTGGGGAGTGAATTTGGTGGGGGGACGGTGTTCCAGTTTGAATAGGTTCGATTCGGTTGGATTTTTGAAGGGAAATTAAGGATTTCTGTATTTATTCTCTCAATAGCCTACGAAAACGATACGAATTCAGCACAAAACATAGCGCAATAAAATTGCATGATTAATCATTAAAAGATCGCGATCTGGATTCAAACACCCATGCGATCTCACTCAGTGTTTGAAGTGGGCCGGTACTTCTAGCTATATTTTAATCTGCAGCGTAACCTCGCTCTTTCTTGTGTATTGGCACTTCTCACATGCTGACTGTACTCTAACCCTGTCAGGGAGTCACCACAGTCGCCACCCACTACAGTCACCAGATCCCAATCACCTGATTACTAATTACATTCACCTGTCAGCGATAATCAGCCAGCACTAATGACCAGCACTCCTCCCGTTCACTCACTGTCTGGTCTCAACCTTTCCATGTTGTTTCGCCTGACCCACTTACCTGTTGATTAATTACCTGTTGTTCCTGTGATACGTCCTAGTTCTCCGCTGCTGTTCTCCACCGTCTCCATGCTCCTCAGCTCCCTCCGGATCTCCTGGGACACACAAAGATACTATCAGACTCAGATAAGCCACGCAAGACTTTCGCGCTCCCCGCCCGCTTACCTGGACTGTCCTCTTGCCTGTGTTGTCTCAATCGTTGTTTAAAAAACCTGCTGTTATTTGTACCAATTTCCTCAGTGTCCCTTGTCTATCTGCTGACAGAAGACCAGACCTGCTCTAGTCCGATGGAGCTCCCGACTCCCGCAACGGAGAATCTGAGCTGGTCAGCGCTCTTTGAGCCGCTCTCTCTCTGGACACACACCATCAATCTGCCTCTGCCAGTCCCCTTCCAAGTATTTGGGTGAGGCGGTAGAATGTATCAGTTTCCTCCTTCAAGTGTCACTATACATTGAGATGCATTCCCATAAATTCACCAACGACCAATCTAAAGTGGCATTTCTGATCTCCTTGCTCACTGGACGAGCATTACTCTGGGCACAAGCCATCTGGAATTCACAGTCAAACCTCATTAACTCTTTTAATGATTTCTCTTCTCATTTCCAGGAAGTTTTTGGTCTCGCAACAGGATCGCTCTCCGTTTCCAACCAACTCATCCATCTCCGGCAAGGCAGTTCTTCGGACAGTGATTACACTCTGCAGTTTCGGACTCTAGCAGCCTCTTGTGGATGGAACGAAACCACATTACTTAAGATGGAGTCCTGCCTGTTTCCAGAACTGTCTTTCCAACGTTCCTCAACCCCCAGTTAGTGACCCGATGCTACATGTTCACTCTGCACTAGTGGAGAGCCCCGAACCTCACACTGCTCCCATGATCCAATCTGAGTATATGGCGTTCCAGGATGTGTTCAGCAAACAGGCAGCCACGAAGCTACCACCCCATCGGCCATGGGACTGTGCCATAGACCTGCTGCCTGGTGCTACACCCCCCAAGGGGCAGGTGTACCCCCTGTCCATCCTGAAGCACAAGGCTATGGAGGACTACATCAAGGAGGCTCTCCAACAACAGTTAATTCGTCTATCCACCTCACCAGCGGCATCAAGCTTCTTCTTTGTGGGTAAGAAGGACGGAGGCTTGCGGCCCTGTATCAACTACCGGACTCTCAACAAACACACCATCAAGCTCCCTTACCCGCTTCCCCTGGTCCCGGCCGTCCTCGAGGAACTCTGTGGGGCCCACATCTTCTCGAAGCTGGATCTGCGGAGTGCCTATAACCTCGTTTGTAGCCAGGAGGGTGATGAGTGGAAAACGGCTTTCATTACCCCTTCTGGCCACTATGAATATCAGGTTATGCCGTATGGCCTGTCCAACTCACCGTCCATCTTTCAGGGGTTTATGAACGAGGTGTTCCAGGAGTTCCTCCATTGGTTTGACATTGTGTATATTGACAACATCCTGATCTACTCCTGGAACCTGGCCGAATATCACTGCCACATGACGCAGGTCCTCTAACAACTCAGGAAGTACCTGAAGCTCGAGAAATGTGAGTTCCACCGCCCCACGGTCCAGTTCCTCAGTTACATCCTTAGCGCAGATGGTATCCAGATGGACCAGGGGAAGGTCCAAGCCATCCGGAATTGGCCTCAACCTCAGACAGTTAAACAACTTCAATGATTCCTCAGCTTTGTTAACTTCTACCATAGATTAATCCAGAACTTCAGTTTCCTTTTGACCCCACTCACTTCCATGCTCCGTCAGAGGCCCAAGTCTCTGTCCTGGAACCCCAAAGCTCGAGCCGCATTCAAAAAGAGGCCTTTTGCACTGCTCCCATCCTCACACACCCCGACCCCAAGCTCCCGTTCGTCGTGGAGGTGGACACCTCCACCACCAGTGTGGGAGCAGTGCTGTCACAGTACCACGGAGAGCATCCCCGACTCCACCCTTGCGCTTACTTTTCACAGAAGCTTTCCCCAGTGGAGCGGAACTACGACATTGGTAACCGGGAGTTACTCGCCATCAAACTGGTGCTGGAAGAATGGAGGCATTGGCTGGAGGGGGCCCAACACCCCTTTACTGTCATCACGGAACACAAAAACCTGGAATTCCTCTGAAGTGCCAAAATATTAAACCCTCGGCAAGCTCGCTGGGCCCTCTTCACACACTTCCAATTTACCATCACGTACTGACCCAGAGAAAAGAACATCAAGCCAGACTCCCTCTCACGTATCCATGCTCCCGAGGAACCATCCATACCTGAACCCATACTCCCTCCAGCCGCCCTCATAAGCCCCATCCAGTGGGACCTGGATGAACAAATCCACATCGCCACCGTGTCCGAACCTTCTCCGCTGGGAGGCCCAGAGGGTAAGATCTATGTACCTCCTTGAGAACTACCCTTCTGGGCTCCCTTCACGCTTCCCTGGGCTCTGGACACCCAGGCAGCCAGTATACTCTCTCGCTTATCCAAGCAGGAGATAGGGAGATATCTACTGTCATGACAACCAACACAGCTGGAACTGCTTCCTCCCGTGGGCCGAGTATGCACAAAATTCCCTCAGGCAGATGACTACCAGCCTCACCCCGTTCCAGTGCATACTCAGTTACCAAGCCCCTCTGTTTGCCTGGACAGAAGAGCCCTCGGATGTTCCAGCTGTCAACCACTGGTTTTCGAGCAAGCAAGAGAGTTTGGGACTCAGCCCAGGTCCAACTCCAGCAGTGCGGAGACACAAGACCTTTGCAGATGCCCGCTGGTCTACCCCTGTCTACCATCCTAGAGGTAAGGTCTGGCTGTCAACCCAGGATCTGCATCTCCGCCTGCCTTGCCGGAAGCTGAGTCCCCGCTATATTGGTCCCTTTACCATCGAGAGGCAGATCAACAAAGTCACCTACTGTCTCCAACTCCCTGCACGGTATTGCATCCACCTTTCCTTCCATGTCTACTCCTCAAACCTGTTTCTCCCTCTTCCACAGAACCTGACGAGCCGCCAGTACCTCCTCCTTCCGAAGGCATCGAGGAGCCTCAAATCTACAGGGTGCAGGAGATCTTGAACTCTTGGCGACGGGGCGGACACACAAAGACACTATCAGACTCAGATAAGCCACGCAAGACTTTCTCACTCCCCAAACTTGTCTATCTGCTGATAAACCCCCACACCGAAACACTGAATCATGCTGTTCATTAATTGTATACATAGCGTGTTCAGAGCTTTTAACTTTGAGTGACGCACCACGCTGCACGTGAATCACCGTAGGCGCGTTCACCACTTAAACTTATCATGACCACCTTTACTAGAATTTATAATGTTCTATTGTATTTATTGTGGTACATTTCAACTAACTTATTGAAGAATTTATAATATGTAATCTTTAAGGGAATAGATTTAAAAAAAAGAAAGAAAAAAGTTAACATTGCCCTAAACATGCAATGAGGAGCCATCAATGGTCTTAACTGTAATTTGCCTATATTCTTATTGTAACAAATGCTATGGTTAAAAAATTACAAGAACTACTTTTTTTATAAGGCCAAATACAAGTTAGAATCAAGTGCTTTAAAGTATGGACCTTCTTGAATTATTGACTAAACATTGGTTTAAGTGTAAAATGTGTTCTGCTAATATGACAGATATGCCCATTAGGAAAAACCTGTCTGTATTCCAAGATATGACAGGAAATGTTCAGTATAAGAACATTTAAAGATAGTTTGAAGAAGTAAAGGTAGTTTGACTTCCCATGACACTTTGTAAACAAGTGATTGTTAACTATAGGCTGTTACTTTATTGCAGTTGTGTTATCAACCAACTTTGCATGTGTGGACCATTTTGCAAAAATAAAGCAACAAACAAATAAATAAGCCTCACGAGGGAGCAAACCCAAACTCCTCGCAACCGAATGAGACAACCAATCCCAAACGGAAGCAAACAAAATAGAGTAAATTACCTTTTGAAAATCATCATAAAGACTGCATCAATTACATTGTTACACCAGTAGGTGGTGACAAGTGACTGTTAAAAATGTATTTGTCATTGAATCGGTCATTGAAAAGATTTGTTCAAAATGTTGATTCATCCAGACATGAAACAAGTGACATCATTAAATAATTTATTCAAACCAATTTTAATAATAACCAATCAATAATAATAATTCATTCAAATTAACTAAATATGTTATGCCAGAATCTCTAGTAAATTACATGTTATTTTTTCAGTTGTCTATTCTGAATCATGGGAGAACTGTGAACACTATTTAAAAAAAAAAAAAAAAAATCAATTTTCAAAGATTCTCAATTTCCAGAATCTTTAGAAAAACAGCATCATCATCTCATGTGATGAAACGGTTGTGAGAGGGAGACCGTGTGACCTGTTCAATTCAGTATGCAGCACATATGCAAATTCCTAGACAATGTATCTTTAATTTGTACAAAATAAAACAGGTAATTTTCTCCAAGCAGAGATTTTGTTGAATGAACATGTTTGTGCCATCACACAATTCATAAATGTTGTTCATTGACCTTTCATGTACCTGCTTGATAATTAAGAAAATATTGTTTGGAGGAAACATGAAATAGGCCTGTTTAGTGTTATTATAGATTATATAATATTTAAATATATCTGAAAAGTCATTGAAAGTTAAAAAAAAAAAAAAACCTTCCCAACTAGAGTCCCCCCAGTGAATTTCAGCCATTTCCAGCCCTGTATATATATAGAGAGAGGGGAGAAAAGAAAAAAAGGACTTCTATAAGCTAGGGTGGCAAGTATTTAGTGACCTCCCCTTACACTTGAGCAATAGCAGGAACTTGGCTCTTTCAAACCTAAATGGAATGGAAAAGGACTGGAAGACCAAGAAAACTTTTAAAATATGATGAGAAGTTTCTCAGATTTTCTTCTTTGAGAAAATGGAAGAAGTCCAGGAGGTCACACTAAATACTGATTTTTGCTTAAAAAAGGAAAAATATATATATATAAATATACAAGAATAAAGAATGCATTTGTAGTTTACAAATTTAAATGATTTTCTCTTTACCAGTAACACATTTCAAAATTAACAATTAATCTTTTCATATACAACATTCAAGTTTTATCCAATGACAAAAGTTTTGTTGGTGTTCAAATGAAAAGTCCTCAGATGGCATCTTACCCTATCTTACCTTACATTCTTCAAAATGTTTCCTTTTGTTGCACAGAAAATAGAAATTCATGCATGCTTGGAACAATATAAGTGTGTTTGAATGATTTTCATTTTTACGTGACATTTATGCATTTAGCAAACACTTTTATCCAAAGCAAATCTTATTTGAGCTACAGGAATGCTTTAGCACTACAGAACAGCTACACTGCAAAAAAGTCTTGTCTTGTTTTCAAGCTAAATAATCTGCCAATGGGGTAAGCAAAATAGTCTTATTTTAAATTTGAAAACAAGATTATTTTGCTTGTTTTAAGGAGAACCTCTTTTTTTTTGACTCAAGTATTTTGACATATTTTTTTCTGAAAACAAGACGATAATTTTTACTTGGCTAGAAAATTTTATAAGATTGCTCAAATCAAATTAATCACATCACTGTCACATTAGTTTGTTTTCATGGACTTTCAGTTTTGTTTCATCTGTCACATGTTGCTTTGTTTGTGTTCCCGCCTGTCTTCCGTCTCCATGGTCACTGTCATTATGAGCTCACATTTGTCAGCTGTGTATCATTTAGCACCTGGTTATCTGCACTACTTAAGTTCCTGCCTTTATGTTGTTCTTTGTCCGGTCTCGTAGCATGGTATGTGTGTGTACTCTGATACCTGTTCTGATTCCTGTTTGGATTATTATATTAAACTCTGTTTGAACATGATTCGTCTTCGTCCTCATCTGCCTGAGCACACAGCATTACAATTACATTTAAGGTAGTTGTTAAAAAGTGTCTCTGTGTCCACAAATATTAGCATTATCACAGAAAACATACCAACACACAGCTATTTCCACACAAACATGCTTTTATCCATTAACTGTATTGAATGTTTTGCAGTTGGTCATAAATGTGTAAAAGTAGAAACCTGAGGAATTCACCATGTTTTGAGCATGTTCTCCCTTCCAAAGTCTCAAAACAAAACCAACCAACCAAAAGTCAAACAAGAACTTTCCATGACACATTTACTATTCATACCAATTTGCATGGCACCTTGAGTGCCAGGATGCAGTCTCTGTTCAATGCTAATGAACGCCTGCAATGTGGGGATAAGAGAGGGGGTGTTGTTCTTTTTGAGAAAGGGCCAACGCTAATATGGATGACTCATTTGTAATGTAGAACAAGATCAATTAGAAATCTGGCATGGAAGAGTATGCATAGGAAACCTGTGCAATTTAAACCCAAGCCCCCTCTAAAGAATTATAGAAAAGCAACTCCTCATTTATGAGAATGTGAGTGTTTTGTCAGTAATGGGATTACACTAGCAAACAGGAGGCTGATATAATGTATATCGACAGCTGGTTTCAGCACCAGCTTATTTTGTACGGTTTTAAAAACAATACATTTCAAAATTGTTTTCGTATAGCATTATATGGAGGCATGTTAGTTGGCAATTTGTGCAGAGAATGCCAGTACATCAATACTAGCCACATCATACCACAATCCTGCAAACACTGTTTTGTTGATATTATATTTTTGTGAAATGCCTAACCTAGTTTTTCACAGAATGTTTGTATACATTTGCAGAGTTGCCATGAAATAAAAATAAGTGTTGTGAAGGTTCTTATGTAATGTAATGAGTGCTGCTTATGGAAAAAGATGAGCTGTACTCTGCTGTAAGATCTAGCTTCACACAACCCTTTTTCCCTTTGTAAGCAATAATCCGAGGCTGTTGCACTTTGTTTGCAGGTCTTGCACTCTGTTTACTTTTGGGGTTTGCGAGTGTTTTTGCCAACATCATCTTTGACTGGTGTGAAATTAAACTTGTGTCAGACAGCGACAATGACAGCTGAAAGATTCATTCCTGCTTGCCTGCAGTGTGGCAGAGCTGCAGAATCGGCACTTGTGTTACACAGTACAGACTGCTCTACCTGGGCTTCATTCTGCATGCCAATATGATAAATAAGCTGACTGCACTTGGCCTTTTATCAGAGCAGAAATCACCTGACTTTAACTGACCTGGCTAATTCTCTTAAGATTTTTCTTACTCTATCAAGAAAGTAAACTTTATAAATATCAATTATAGATACAGATCATTAGAATACATTTTACAAGAAAACACTATTTTGTTTTTTCTACTTCACAATTTCACATTTAAATCAACGTGTTACTTGCCTTTTGTTTGTAATTATTTGTGAAATCGGCAATACTTTAGAATACTGTTCGGTCATTAATGTATAATTACACAGGAACAGGTTGGTAATTCTTCATATTTTAAGCAAAGTTCATTGTAACAATTAATTTTATTTAATTAGTTTAATACTTACAACTTATAAAATACATTCATAAGTATGTAATATTACATTATTATATTTATATAATTTTATATTATTACTGTAACTTATCATATATGACTATAAGAAAAACAACATTATAAAAGACATTGATCAATACCCGAGTATGACATACAGTGATCCCAAGAAAGAACAGGAGTTTGAAGAGTGCAACATCTTAATAGACCCCCCTAAAACGAATGTACAGTTTGACTCAGAGCTGCAGCCAAAGTCAGAGAAGTTGTTCGAAAGGCAAGGGCAGGCTTTGTACTTGGACCAAGTAACACCTCATACAAAGTGCATAAGAAATGCCCTAAAGTCCTGCGGCATCTGTGAAGGATTCTGCGAGTCTTCTGGAGAATAGGGAAAAATCCCAGAGCAGTGCAAAGTGGCTGACGCAGTATGGATGAGAACTTAACCCAGATAGACCAGTTCCCCGATGGTGCTGAAGAAAGGGAAGTTTGAAGACAATTTTAGATTCCACATTGCAGGTACAGCCATCCCAACTATCTCAGAAAAGCCAGTCAAGAGGCAAGGTGTTTTCTGAGGGACACAAGATCTATCCAGGCCACCTGCATAGAGTTGGTTTGCTGGCTGAAATCTGTAGATAAATCTGGCCTGCCTGGGAAGTTCAAAGCTTGGGTGTATCAGCACAGCATTCTCCCTAGAATTCGGTGGCCCCTTCTTGAATATGCAGTGCCAATTTCAACAGCTGAGATCTTGGAGAAGAAAGTCAGTAACTACCTCAGGAGCTGGCTGGGGCAGCCGAAGAGTCTGAGCAGCATTGTGCATTACATACATCACAACAAGCTGCAACTACCATTCAAATCCTTGGAGAAGGAATTTAAAATAAAAAGAACTAGAGAAGTGGTACAATACAGGGACTCAAGAGATCCAAAGGTAGCCAATGCAGGGATCCAAGTGAGGGCTGCCAGGTAATAGAGGGCAGATGAGGCTGTTCAAGTGGCAGAGGCAAGGTAAAGCACAGGAGGCTGGTGGGAGTGGTCACACGAGGCCGATATATAAATTCACATTATACTAAATATCTTTTTGCTCTACAATAAGTAAGTAACTAAATAAATAAATAAAATGCTGTCAGATATTTTATTCTAATTCATTTAGTTTTGACCAGCTCTCCTCGCAATCTCCTCAACCCTCACTCCTTTCTAAGCTCTGTGGAAGAAAAGGAAGCCTTGAGCCTAGGAAGCACTGGAAGGATGATAAGGATATCTGGAGTAAAGTGGATTATTCCATAAATCTTGCCCTCTGAGGACTGCACAGAGAAGTGCTGACAACTTTATTTGGACAGCAAAAGAGAGAAGCCATATACACACTGTTTTTATTTACAGAGCACACAAGATCACTTTTATTGTCCAAATAAAACTAGACAGGTCTTAGGTAGAGTATTAACATACTAGAGGTAGGATATTGTACAAATTCATATCAGCTGATATCAGCTGTGCAAAGTGGACTGAATATGTATTTGTACAATGTCACTATGTTAATACTATTCCATATGGAATCAAACTGTCTTTAAGAATGGTTTTCAAAGCCATCATTCATATGACAGATTAATGCAACTTAGATCATAATATATAGTCTATTATGAAAAAGATTAAAAAGATTATGTATATAACATCTTAATATAAAATTAAAATAAATGATTGAAATTTGTACATTTATTTGCTGAAAACAATAAATGCCTCACGAAGTAAAAAAATGTGTAATGTGTTTAATATTTACATTTTGAAAAAAATAAAATAATAAATACTGGTGAAAAGAATGGGCTCTATACATTTCTATATAAATTCTGATCAGTGTTTGTAAGGCATCTTGGGGATTAGTAAGGGGTGTCATGCTATTTTTAACTTAAGTAGCACATTTTATACCCTTTTCATACCATAGGCAAAGGAATGTCCTCTGAAATTATGTTTCTGGTCAATTGAATTAAAGAAGTCAAAGAAGGTGAGCTACAATTACAGAGAGAGGAAGAGGGGAAATGATTAAACAATAGTGTTTGGTGCTTGAAGCGTGAGAGGTAAATCAAACTTCTCTAACCCTCTTATAACACATCAACTGTTAGAGGGTTCAAGAGTGCACAGCGGCAAGCCAATGAGCCATAGTGAGAATGTGATGGGTTTGTAATGTTCTGTGACGGTTTTTGTCATCACCTGCCACACACTACACTAGTATATTTGCTTCAGGACATTCACTGTGGGTTTAGACTTGCCATGAACACAATAATAAGGCAAAGCTTTGCCAGTGCATTGTAGTGTGTGCATTGTGCTTTGCTGGGTTTGGTTAAATGCTACCAGGGACACATAATCTTATTGGGTTAAAGTTTACTGAAAGCCATTCTATGACTGTGAATTCTCAAATGCTTCCATTATTCTTTCTCACTTTTACCTAAAATTGACCTAAAATGGATTAATTCATAAAATGAAACATTCATGAATACATATTTTATATACGTTTCACAGTGTTTTTTACAGCAAAAAGAAAAATAGTTCCTTTAAAAAAATAGTTAACCCTGAAGGACCCAAATATAGGGGGAAAAAAAAAAAACCTAGAATTTTTGTTCACCATTTGTATGTTGTTGTAAGAGGCCTCTAAAGCAAAAATATTTGACATCAAATTATATTTTTGACATTTTAGTAAGTTTTTATGGAAATGTTGTAACATAGCAACGTTGGGCCTGTGTCACGGTCACCAGTTCAGTCACCACATCTGCAGTATATTTCCCAACATCCTCCTTGGCTCTCACCTGCATGCACTTCTTAATCACCTGAGTTCTTATCATCACCAGCTGTCACCCATCACCTCAGTACCAGTTAAAAGAACTTGCCAAACACACATTGTCTGTGCCTGTATGTATAAAGCCACTCAGAGTAAAATTTTAGTCTTAAGTGTGTCAAAATTCTAAGAATGACGTAATTTTACTCTTATTCCTAGACTTAAGAATAAGTATGATTCATAAAGGTCCCAATTCTTTTTGTAACTGACCTAATAAGAAATTTATTGCATTTATTTAAAGTTATTAAATTTAATAAATATTACTTAAACAATAATTAAAATGTTTAATGCATTTTAATACAAACCACAAAGTAATACTGATTTCCTCTCCATGAGGGTAGTTACTTCTACCCTTTCCTTTCTTCTTCCACCTCTGAGTAATAATTTTTTACCCAGGTGCTTCTTACGATCAGATCGAGGGCTGGGCCCATGATGTGGTTTTCTGTGGCTCGCTTTTTGGTTTGATAGCGAAGAGGCTCTTTCAGGCTTGAAAGGACCATAGATTCCATCCTTCTATGATGGTGTGTCTCCGTTCTTTGAGCCGCAGGTTTTAAGCTTGGTCTATATTTATACATTTTAATATACTGACCGTAGTTTTCCTGTATAGTTTTTCCTGGGTGTGTAAAAGAAATAGAAAGGGAATTTAGGGCCCTGAAGTTCCCATTAGGTTGGTTATCTTTGTGTTGGCTTTTGTCCACCTTTTTCAGCCACGATATGGTAGAGTAGCTTTCTCCTCTGGTCATAGCTAGAGTTGGTATTAGAGATTGGAACTCTTTACTTCAGTTAGATCTATGTTAAGTGTTGGCCTTCGGGCCGCCTGACATTGTTTGACTTCGGTTGAGTTTCGCTCCTCTGAGCTCTTGTTTTTAGAGTGTAATTCAGAGTTTCCGCCTCTCTATTGAGAATTTTAGGTTGAGTTTTTAGCCCCAGGCAGATCTATGCTTATGTGTGGCCTTATAAGCCCACAGTTATAGCTGGCCTAGGCTAGAACTAGGGTTTAGGTGATATACTGCAGTTTTCACCCTTTTATTACTACCCCTGTCAGGAGAGTGTAGTTTTCCTAGTTCTGGCCTCCTCTTATCAGAGTTGTCAGGCCGAGGCCCATTACCCCTTTTGTGTAGGTGCAGGATAGATAGCAGCTAAGGTAGCAGACTATTGCTAGTCTCCCTGGTGCGGTTGTCTCAGGTGGTAGGCCCTTATCACTGTGTGAATAAAAGATGCTAGTGTTGCTGTGGCCCCACTTTTCTAGAGCTTTTCATTCTGTACTTTGTTTAGTCTTTTCCCCTGACCCCCTTAAATTGAGATTCAAGTTTGAGTGAACAGTGTTAGCTTCCTTTAGCTCCTGTTCCCTAGGGTTCAGTGCAGATGTCTTGGTGAAAAGTGCTCACCCTTGAAATTCACATTTCAGGGTGGTACGAATAAAAAAGTGAAGCATCCCCCTGTTTATCAGGGTTGTTAATGATCTAGTTCTATTTTACCCTGCACAAAGTGAGCCCTTAACTCTATTGCTGCCACAGGTTAGCACCTGTTTTCTGTAGTAGTAGTCTTTGTGTTAGCCTCCTTCAGAGCATGGTGACTAGGTTGTACTCCCCTTGCTATTTAGGGTAAAAACTGTGTTTTTACTTAGTATATGGCCTGTTGGAATGCATAACTTAGGATGAGTTTTGTTTGTGAACCTCACTATTTAGTTTGGCTCTTATATGACTCCCTTTAGAGTTTGAACACTGCCACAACTGATGATTGTGTTGTTTGAAGTAGATGGCTTTGTTTGCGCCTCCTTCAAAGCACAATAGCTTGTTGTATTACAAGTTTTGTTGATAGATGTTTAGTTAGAGTTTTTTGCTCACTTAGTATACTGGCACTGCCACAGGTTTATGCCCGTGATTATTTGAGGTAGTAGGCCTCCTTCAGAGCATGGTAGCATGTTTCTTTGTACTCCCCTTTCTGTAAAGGTTGGAATTATCTTTACTGAGTACATTGCCTCTTGGAATGTGTAGATTTTAAGCTCAGGTTGAGTTAAGCTAGGGAACCTCACTTGGTAGTGTAATCTCAGATTACACTCCCTTAGAGCTTGGATACTGCCACTAGCTGACGCCACGTGTCTTTCTGAGTCGTAGGCCCCGTTTGGGCCTCCTTCAAGAGCATGATGGCGTAGGTTTGTACTCCTCTTGCTTAAAGAGTAAAATATATTTTACTGAGTACATTGCTTGGTGGTATGTTTGGTTTATTTTACACTGCCACTGGCTGATGCCCATGTTTTTCTGGAGTAGTAGGCCCTGTTTGGGCCTCTTTCTGAGCATATTGGCGTAGTGTGTACTCCTCCTCAAAAAGTTTAAGTATTTTACTGAGTACAATGCCTGTTGGAATGTGTTGAATAGAATCAAACTCAGGTTGAGCTAAATAGTTAACCTCACTGGAGAGTTTGGTTCTAATTATGGCTCCCTTAGAGCTTGGAGATTGCCACTAGCTGAAGCCACATGTCTTTCTGAGTCGCAGGCCCCGTTTGGGCCTCCTGCAGAGCGTGATGGTGTATGTTTGTACTCCTCTTGCTTAAAGAGTAAAAAGTGTTTTTACTGAGTACACTGCTTGTCGGATTGTGTTAAGGTTGACTGTTATGTGGGCACTCTACAGTCTTATCTGCTGGTTTGACTCCGTTTCATTCTGAACGAGTTCCATGTTTCTGGGATCTTGCTTATCAGCAAGAGAGCTGTTCTAGGTGTGTGGCCTTCACAGGCCACCCTTTAAGCTTTTCCCCACCACATCTGGGTGTTCTAAAGCAGATTGAGCATGTAGTTCACATGTTGGCTTTTCGCAAGGCTGCTGTGATGTATTTCTACATATTGTAGAATTTGTGTCATGTTGCAGGCCCTTTTTCTGGGCCTCAATGATTTGTGCCTACAGTACGGTTAACTGTTAGGTTGAGCCCTGTACTCCCCTCGTTGAGGGTTGTCCTGCATAGTACTTAGCTCCCTAAGCTGGTCAGTAGTTGAAGGCCTCTCTGAGGCCTCCCTATTGAGGATCAGCTCCTAGGCTAGTAAATGTACTCCCCTGTGTTGGGTTCCTTTTAGAGTGCACAGCCTCCTTAGTGCAAATAATCAAGCGCTGAGTAGATCCTAGGATTGAGTGTTACTTTCCTCATTGGTAAGGGTAAAAGGCACTAAGCTGAGTCCTGCTCTCCAGGGTGCCAGTCTCTACGCTCTGGTCTGAGTTAGTTACTGCCTTTTTGCAGTCACTCTTAATGGATATCTTCTCTGAAGAATGTGATTCGAGACTCTGTGATCAGACAGGTTATTGGCCAAGACTAGGTTGCTTTAGACCAGGTCGGCCTCCGTGGTGGAATTCAGAGTTGACTTTGTTCCCCTGACAAGTGACTGGCTAGGGTTCCTTCGGGCCCCCTGGCTACATTTCTGCGGAAAAGAAGTTTGGTCCCAGAAGCGTTTGAGCGGCCTTGTTAGGCCTTCTGTGGAAGGCCTCTTTGAGGCTTATAGCTTGGGCTGTTGGCCATAGGGAGTGCTGTCACTGACAGCCTATGTTTGACCCGTAGGGAAGGTGGCACTTCAGTTGAAACTGTTAGTTCTGACGTTTGTCTAGCCATTTTTTGGCATGCACTCCCCTCAAGCATGGCGGCGTGGGTATATCATTCCCCAAATGCGTTTCAAATGCAGTGTAGAGTTCCCTTTCGAAAGGGAACGTCTCAGGTTACGTATGTAACCATGGTTCCCTGAAAACAGGGAACGAGACACTGCATTTCCTGCCATGCATCGGGGCTGCCTGCTGAACAGTCCCTTCAGACGATAAGGTACTGACTGCTTCTTTAGGTGCTCCTTTATACTTCCGGGTCGCGTCTATAATGACGTCATAGGCTGTTGCCGGCCAATAAGATTGGTGAGATTTAGTAGTTGCTTTCAGACACCAGTTCACGTGATGACGTTCCCCCAAATGCATTTCAAACGCAGTGTCTCGTTCCCTGTTCTCACGGAACCATGGTTACATACGTAACCTGAGACGTTTTCAGGCCTTCCTGCTTAGCTCTCTCCAGTGCTGAAAAGCTTTTCTAATATAAACACAGGTCCTAAAGTGCTTGCCCAGTCATAAACCTTCATTGCAGTGATATTCTTTTGAGCTCTTTTGTATTGTGTAAACTTACCACACCAAACATAGTGGCCAAAATTGATGTGCAAAGGTTGTTTTTTTTTTAAATTACCCTACAATTTTGCTTAAACCATCAAAATATGAGGATTTTTTATATATATATATATATTATGTTTATATTATTTAAATGTTTTAAATATGACATTGACTAAAACATAATCAGTTTTTAATATTTTGTTGGTTCTTGCATGTATTCATAATTTCTTTGCATGACAGCCTGGCCAAAAATAATTTGAAATTTCATTTCATTATCACACATGAAACAATTGACTCCAAGCACAGCTACACAATATGCTTACATCGTTTAACGCATTTTTAAAAATATTTGAATTAAGGTTGAAGCCATATGGCTGGACTTGGCTGGACATCACATTTGGCCACCACTCTATGACAGTTCATTGACTTTCCAACTGACAATCAAATAAAAGCATTATTGCTTCAATTGTAAATGAGGAGACATATATGAATAGAAAAAGATTCCACACCATCAACACTAATTTGTGATAATTTTGCACAATGCAAAGCTATTTTAAAAAATAAATTAAAATATTAAAACTTTTCAGTGTCTTTTTCAATTATTTTTTTATAATAACATTAAATTATTGGTGTTGTGCTGCTGTGACTTCACCCTTGCAGGCTTGCTATTCAGAGGTTGTGGGTGGCCATTTTGAGTTGACGTCATTGTAGTCCTTAGTTCACAAAACTTAAGTCAGCACTTAAGAATCAGTCTTATACTTTACTAAAAGTTGCTTTTAGCTTCTTTATAAAAGTCTCCTACTCTTAGAAAAGTCCTACTCTTTACTAAGAATTTTTTGACACTTAAGTCAAAACTTAAGACTATTCTTAAGAGCATTTCTGAGAAGTTTTATACATACCCTTGTCTCGTCTATAGCTCAGACTGTTTGTTTAGATTGTTACTTACCTAAAGTGTTCTTACCTCCTTGATCCTCTCCTTGTCCCTGTTTCCAGTCTCAAGTTTCTCGCCATCCTCCAGTTTCCTCATGAGCTTCCTACAAGATAAAAGGAAACTTGTTTAATATCCCTCAGTGACCGTTCAAAGTGTGTGTGTGTGGCTACTCACTATTCGTCATTCATCTTCATCCTTACTGCTGTGCTGCTTGTATTTTTACTCAATTTCCAGTTTCCTCTTTGTGAAAATAAAGTGTTTTGGATTTTGAATATTTACTGGTCTGTCCAGTGTATGTTCCCTGACAGCCTGTGGGGTAGCAGAATTATAGTGTTTTTACTCACTGTCTGAAGAAAATGTAGAGAACAACTAAGAGTTCATTTGCAGGGTGTACTGCTTATGTAACCCAATAACAATAGCGTATCTATACACTAATAATCACACAATAATGATAACCAGACAAATTATATTTTTATGAAAAATTGTTATATAATTACTTTTAAAAACTGTACTCTTTGTTATTATCTGTCAGAGCTGTGATCATGTCTTCTGATCGGAAGTACTCCAGTGGTGTATGGAAGGAGATGGCATCATTAATGAAATCCTTACCAGAAAAATCAGTTTCAAGACTGATAAAACCCTTTCTCGGCCAGTGATACCTATCACAGGGCATGGTCTGTGTTCTTGACTAGCTTGGTTTTGTTGGTGTGATGTCCATATAATCATAATATGGGTGGTCATAGAGTTTTTATTTATTTATTTACAGTTCACAGGTATCTCCACATTTATCTTCATCAGTTGTATCAGAGTCCCATCTCAAAGTCACTGTTCCCATTTTGGATGGCATAATGATCTCATACACATTGTAGATAAGACGGTCCTGTCTGGTAGCATTCTGAAATGAAAAAAAAAAAAAAAAAAAAAAAAAAAAAAACAATGATTATTTCCAGGCTTATTAATCAAAATGTAAGTCCATCTAAACCATACTAATACAATTCAAAGAATTAACCCATTCTACAGAATTCACACAATGCTGTCTGGCTAGCTTATTGTGCTCTATTTATCATGCTAATAGAACTTATACCCCCACATTCCAGAACATTAGGACAAGTTAAGTATATTTTATAAATAATGCAATACAAATACTGCTACACAAATAGCCTACTTTCAAATTCTCAAAAAAAAAAAAAAAAATATTTCTTCAGTCAACTTTAACTTATTTAATAATCATTAAATTTTGATTGAAACTCAGAATGGTAGCAAAGAAGACATTTAAAATCAATATGTTTTATTGCTGACAAAAAAACGATCAAAAAAGTAAATTGGTAACAGGTGAAAAGTACAATTCATCCATGTAACGTGCAAGGTGCACAGGCAAATTTTTTGCTACTCCTTTGACTCAGTGTTGTAAAATTACAACACTGACATAAGCTCAGAATATAACATGATCAAAGCATTCAACAGTATCTTAATATCTGCATGATCTAGACATATTGCTAATCACAGAAAAAAAATATATTTTAGGCATTTTACTTAAATGTTGATTTATCAAAAAAAAAAAAAAAAAGTTGATGTGCATCGAGGCAGGTTTGCAGGTTGTGAGAGTTTATGGCCAGGTAAACAGACCCATTTACAAAATCTACTATTCAAAAGCATCGCAGGGTTGAACAATAGGATTTATTAGTTGTGTAAATGGTGGTCTTAAAGACAAAAAACATTGTTACAGGGTTATTACATGGTTAAAACCTTTATGTATAATGCATTATAACATTTGAATACATTAATTATGCATTGCAGTGCACATTATAATGCACTGTATAGACTCATGAATAATTGTAACCACAATTATCCTATAATACATTATAATGCATTAAATCACATGACAAACAACCAAATTCAGATGTAACAATTTATAAATCTGCAAATGTTATAACACATTTTAACTTTGGTTACAATTATTTATAAAAAGGTATAATTTATTATAACATTTTAGAATAACTTAATAATACATTATACATAAAGGCTTTAAGTAAAGTGGTACTGAATGTCTAAAGTGGACCATCGAAAAATAAAGTGTAACAATTCCTTTCCTCACTTTCTAACATGCTTTTGCCTGTTGTAATAAATTGTCATTTGAGGTTATATGTATTAATTGTAAGGGATAATCTGGGTTTTGCGTCTGTTTGGGTGGGTTTTGCATGTTTAGTTCTGTTTCCTGTGCTTCGTTTCTATGATTATCAGTTCCACCTGTTGTTAATTTCGTTATATTTATTTAAGCCCTGTATTTTATTCAGTTCATTGTCCGTTCACATCTATGTATAGTTGGTTGACCTTTTCCCAAGTTTCTGCCCAGATTTCAGAGTATTCTGTTTTGAGTTTGTTCACATATATATATATATATATATATATATATATATATATATTAATTCAAATGAATGTTTTTACATTTTCTCCACTGAATAATTTTTTATTGTATATTTTCTTTATTTGAGGTTGTTTTCCCTTTTTACACAGTTCTGTCATTCAGGAAGGAACTGAGAGAAGACACCATGCTGTGCATAAACAGCTGCTTATCAAGTGAAAAACATTGAGGCATAAAACCACCAAACCTGGAAGTCCTGTGAATGAGATTTCCTCAGCAAACACCATGTCTACATTTGTTTATAGCAAAAGGGAAAAATGCAGCATGAAAACATCTATGTATGTCTTGAAATAAAAAATAAATATTATGATAGGACACTTTTTCAGTTTTTCTTTTACATTTTCAGCACAAATACAACAGTATTTTAGGGACAAATCTGTGGAATTTAGTTGAATGAATATACTGTAGATGGTACTGTCACGTACTGCTGCAGGAAAACAGGCGAGGAAAACGAAGATTCTCTAAACACGTAGTTTAATATATAATCAGACAGGCAACAGGTAGCAACACGTACATAAAGATGATACCGGACAAAGAATTGAACTCAGGCAGAAACTTAAATACACAAAGGTAAATGACAAACAGCTGACATTAGTGTCCATGACATTAGTGTCCATGTCATGTTCTGTTTGTTTTGATTGTCATGTGCTTCACTCATTAGTGACCGTGACAGTACATTCCTAGAGGTTCTAGAGATGGGCGGAGTGATGATGATGGAGGAGTGGTAAAGGGAAGACGACGATCCCCTGGCAGCGTTGATGGTGGATGGCCGATGGCGTAGACCCAGAGCTCCCCAGAACCGACAGCCCACAGCAGAGTCAAGGAAGGGAGGAGCCTAGATGGTGTTGGGTGGACTGACGGCATCTGGGGGACGACCGACGAAGACTCAGCAGATGGATCCAGGGGCGCAAACGGAGAGCCGATGAACTCCCGCAACGTCGCTGGCTCGGGGGACCTTGGTGGCGTCGTGGCGACGATCGCCATAGGTGGAGCCAGAGTACCCGAGGGCAGAGGCGAAACCGGTGTGATGGAGGACAGAAGTGACGGCGGGGGGAAGGAGGTGAGACGACTGATCAAGGGGGAACCGGCAGGATGAGAGAGCCTGGAGTAGCCGTCAGTCTCCGGTGGAGCCGTAGGTGGGAGGAGCCTGGACAGAGCCGGCAGGTCGACAGGCCGAGATGGAGCGAAGAGGTCGAAGGCGGGAGGCGAAGCTACAGGATCCTCTTGCAAGGGCGGTGTGGATGGATGCACGACCTACGACTCGACATCACAGGAACTCCCCGGAGACAACGCAGGGCTGTGAACATTCAGCAGCGGTGGGGTTGGAGGACTGGCTGAGCTCTGCGGTGAAATCCATGATGGAAGAGTGACAGTAGAGAAGACAGAGTTCATGGAACAGTCCGTAGAGTCATTTATCATGTTCGGAACCAGTGATGATGAAGATAGGGGGTGGGAAAGAATGGGAGTTATTTCCTCACTGAAATCAAACAGCCAGTCCTCAGTCTCCAAGATCGTCTCTCCCTCGTCCGCAGATGTTGTGGGCTCACACCCCTGGTCAGACGTCAGATGGAGTTCCACTTCCAGGGCAATAGTCACCGCTTGTCCTTGTAGTTTCGGGCTCTGGCTGATGCGTCGTGGCTGGTGGAAACTCTCCATCTGCGGGGGGCTCGCACAAGTACTCCGCGGAACGTGGAGGATATTCGGGCTCTGGGTCTGGCTGTGTTCTGGACCGGGACGTGACGCTCTCCAGACACCGGATGATCGCTTCTCTCCAGCTTAGTCCGGTGGTGTCTGGGAGGTCAACAGAATAGTGGAAGTTAGCCCTAATCCAGAACAACGACTTCAGGGTCTCGTCGTTGTAGGGGCAGGTGAGTGCAAGACGAATAAACTCCTGGGTGAAGAACAAAAAAAAATCACAAACGTCATTGCGTAGTTCATTTGTGGTCCGGTATTCTGTCACGTACTGCTGCAGGAAAACAGGCGAGGAAGACGAAGATTCTCTAAACACGTAGTTTAATATATAATCAGACAGGCAACATGTAGCAACACATACATAAAGACGATACTGGACAAAGAACTGAACTCAGGCAGGAACTTAAATACACAAAGATAAATGACAAACAGCTGTGAGGAGGATTAGTGTCCATGGTGACTAATGAGTGGCGGGAACAGAGAAGCACATGACAATCAAAACAAACAGAAAATGACAGTGACCATGACAGGTACTGTAAATGTGTTAAATAAAGATAACTGCATAATGATACCTGAAAGATCACACTTTTCAAAATATTTAATAACATTTAAAACTCACAATAGAAGTGTAATTTAGTGAAAATCTGGAGATAATTCTGTAGGGTTCTGTGGGTACAGATTTTGTGTGAGCCAATTCATTACCCACAGCATAGTGATGGGCACTCCAGGAGGTACTGGAACACTAGTTGTCACGCTAGACTATGTTCTCTGTCTCATGGCAGCATGCCTACAACATTGGCATGTCCAGACAACAGAAGCAGCCAAGTAGCTAAGCTACAATCAGCACTATTAGTAGAGACCAAATGTAGGACAAAATGAATTGGACGTAATGCTGGACATGTGTCAGTCCCTTTAGTGATTAGTGTTATCTCCTCTCTTTTATTTGTCCTCACTGATTAGGTCCCCCATTACTCTTCAGGCCTATGGCTTCTGCAGCCTCATCTATAATTCACAGTGTGGGTACTTCATGTTCTCTAAGACAAGATGGCAATTAATTAGTCTTTTTGTTCATTAAAGGGGTTCACTTTAAAAAGACCATCATATTTTGCTTTTACTTTAATCATTTTACTATCATTCTATAGGGCTGTCACGATATCAAATTTTTCACACCACAGTTATCGTTGCCAAAAGAATTCACAGTAATGATATACTGTATCGCGATATCTGTAGAAAGTAGGAACCTTGAAAAAAAAAAGTTTTCAAGCAAATTCTCCTTTACTTTGTTTATTTTGTGTTTTGCTTTCTTTTTATAGCCAATGAATCACACCACTGCATACAACAATTACAACAATTGAGACAACAGTCTGAATTGAGAAGAAATTATTTTATAGTATTCTATACAGCGATAAAGGCTATGTCGTTTAGCATTGCATAATATACATTATCCTTACGAAAAAACAAATATGGCTTGAAAAACACAGATACACCATATACGGTCTGTCATAACGGTGTGTTAATTCTCTTCATGTTTAATCAGTCAAAACGTCTCTATCTGCATTTTAATGATGTTTTATTAACAAAGTTCGGGAGGAGCAAGTTCAGATAATTAACCTAATTAGCACAGGTGGAGAGCATTCAGCCACTCCACCACCCCATCTCTTCACTTCTAGTTCTATCTACTTTTACTACACCGGGGGGAGTACTCTGGGTTCGGGCCAAAATTCTGAGCTCGGAGCCCTCTCCCCGTACAGCACGCCAAATACGCATAACTTTACTCTGTTTAATTATATGGATATGTGAACTCGTGAATTCAGCTAAAGCAACTTTGTCCATATTAGGGATTTCCTGGAACGTCAAAAGTTTAATACTTCTATGGGTCTCACTTGTGGACTTTCTGCACGAGGGTGCCCTCCAGTGTCGAATATGAATGACACAAATTACATGAGAGAGTTTAGTGCTTCATAATGACATCGCGCTATTTTGGATAAAACCACAAGTTAAAACCCATAAGTTTTTATCTGAATGAGCACATTTTTTGACTAATGGAAGTTAAAAATCAGGTTTAAATAACTGTCACCCCACTTTTTTCGCAAAGACATGAAAATGCACTATTCAAACTTAAATGGTTGTAATTCAAGAATGCATCGGAATATAGACCTAGGGTCTTGTTTTAAAGAAGACAACTGGCAGATTATTGTAGTTAAATTATGAAAGTGAAAAAAAAAAAAAATGTTTGAGCTGTTTTAACTGAATACAACTTGTACTGACATTTCTTAAAATGCCAATGTAAGTGCCATTGTTTTTTCTCAAGATGCACACCAGCAAAGTTTTTTTTTTTTTTTTTTCTAGTGTACGTTTAAAGCTACTTAAATATCCTAATTGAACTAAGGCCTAATCCTGGCTTAGGCTAAGCCCTGTCTGAAACCAGGCCATAGAAGTTTAAGAATGTAAAAAAAAAAAAAAAAATATATATATATATATATATATATATATATATATATATATATATATTTTTTTTTTTTTTTTTTTACATTCATCATCCACAACAACGTGAATGGCGTTGTTGTGGATGATGAATGGAGGGAGAACTTCCGCATGTCCAAATCATCTCTTGTCGCCCTGAGCGAAGAACTTAGACTATAAATCGAAGTGGAAACAACAAACATGTGGGCACCAATTGAACTGCTCAAAAGGTTTGCTTTAACGCTTTATTACTTGAACAATGAAGGATGGCTACGGAAGACTGCTAACGCCTTTGGCCTGTCGTGACAGGCTGTGTCTGTTGTTGTCAGGCACACATGCAAAGCGATCGCTATCCACCTGGGTCCAAAATACATCAAGTTGCCTTTTACCGAGGTCGAGGATCTGGTTTTGGGCTTCAATCGTGTTCATGGCATGCCACAGTGTTTGGGAGCAGTAGATGGCACCCATATCGAAATCAAGCAGCCATCTACCAATTCAATGGACTATATCAACAGGAAAGGCAAACATTCCCTTAATGTACAGGTGGTCTATGATTATAAGTACAGATTTATGGATGTTGTGATAAAGTGGCCTGGGAGTGTACACGATGCATAGGTGTTTGCTAATTCAAAGCTGAACCTATACTTTAAGACTGGCAAGATCCTTGCTCTGAAAAAGCAGATTGTGGACGACAGGGAGGACATAGCAATATTTATTTTTGGTGACCCAGCCTACCCTCTGCTGCCTTACTTGATGAAAGAATATTCAAACAGTGGCTCCACACCACAAGAACAGTACTTCGGGCTATGTTTGTGTAGGGCACGGATGGTCATTGAGTGTGCTTTTGGTCACCTCAAAACCAGATTTGCTGCACTGAAAAGACCTATGGACATCAACTTGCAGGACCTGCCCCACGTCATTTACGCCTGCTTTGTTCTACACAATTTTTGTGAGGACAGTAAGGAGACTGTGGCTGAACACTCTGTGTTGGGATCAACTGAAGGCGATAAAGATGTACAGCCTCCTACACAATTCAACAACTACCTCACAGACGGTAATGAGGGAGAGGGAAAGAGAGTGAGGAGAGTGCTCACAAAGTACCTTGACCCATAGCAAAAGACTGCCCAACAAGACTGACTGGTCTTTTGTGTTAAAAAAGCATTTAGTACATTCTCTAAATGTGAATTGTGTAATGCTTATCATTTTGAAAGTGTTGTGTGGAATGTGTCCAGTGAAAAAAAATTTGACTGCAACCACTTCCAAAAATATATTCTTTTTTATTGTAAATAAAGCTTCAGGTAGAATAATTATATGCAACAGGTAAAATAAATACAACAGGCTGCTGATTTTGCATAGTTTGTGCTGCTGTTTAATAATCTTTTGAAATGTAGCAAACTGGCAACTCCAGAAGTAATGAATATTTATGTTGAACTAACATGTTCAAACCTTTTAAGCGATTTAATGACTATTAAAAAGGAATGTATACCTGTATGATAATGCTGGACCAGCGCGGTTTGGAAAATGAATGGATGATTGATTCAGCTGTGGGCGCCATCTCCTGGCAAGATGCGGGAATTCATTCAGTGCACGACTCTCACAGTGCATTATGGGTATTCTCTAGCCGTTGAGCGTGCATCGGTTGTACACTCGTTATTGCGGTGCATTGTGGGATTGAATTGCACTCAACATCGTCCACTATGGTTTCGGACACCACTACAAATGGCTGTCCTCTCAAATAGTGCCCTATTTAAGGGTATAGGGGGCGATTTCGGACACAGCCACTGTGTAGACTACATTTTTGCATGTTAACTAACATCATTACGAATGCGTGAGCGGTGTTAGACGATGCTAATCTAGTGTAACTCTGTAATTCGTCAGTCCATACGAATGAGTCCACTCTTTCTTGTTGCATTCGCCATCTTCTTCTTGTTGTTATATTGGGTTTGTATACAGCGCGCAAGGTTTATGCACACACTCCAAGTCTTCTTCTCCAGTTTTAGTGTATCTATGTGGCAGAATTACAGTGCCACATACAGATCTGGCATGTAAACTACATCGGTTTGAGTCAGTTTCACTGGTTTCGTGTGTACGCAGATATTTCTTGATGCAACGCCATGTGTACAGGATTTTTTTTTTAAAACAAGGGGAAAAAAAAGATTGAATAGGGTAAGCTTTGGCTTTGTGTGGATGGGGCCTTAGAATAGCACAGCACTCCTCCTCTTCATTAACTTCTGTGCACCTTCATTCTACATGTTATGTGATTTATTTTGATAGGTGAATTGTCTTTGTAGTGTTAAGAGTGTTATATATGGGCGATATATATCTGTTCTATATATATATATATGTTCTTAAACATAAACGTTAGAGAAAGACAGTCTTTTAAGCTTGCCACTACAAATTGCTATTTTCTGCACTAAACAGGCGGATTTTGCCAAGACATTTTCAGGGACAATAGACAAGATGTCATAAAATAATAATAATTGAATGAATCATGCTAGCAACATTTAGCAATGTGCGGAATCATGTTAGCAAAATGCTAAATCATGCTATCAACATGCTAAATCATGCTAGCGATGTGCCAAATCATGTTAGCAACATGATAAATCATGCTAGCAATGTGCTAAATCATGGTAGCAACATGTTAGATCATTCTAGGAACTTGTTAAAATGCTAGCAACATTGTTAGCATTCATGTTGGCACAGTGCTAAATCATGATAGCAATATGATAAAACATGTTAGTAACATGCTAATTTTATGTTAGCAATGTGTTAAAACATGCTAGCAACATGTTAATTCGTGTTTGCAAAGTGCTAAATCATGCTAGCAATATGGCAAAACATGCTAATTCATGTTAGCAATGTGTTAGAACATGTTAATTAATGCTAGCAACATGTTAAAACATGTTAGCATGCTAATTCATGCTGATGACATGCTAATCATGTTAACAACCTGTTAATTCATGCTGGAAACATGCTAAAACATACTGATAACATCTTTCTCTGAGTAAAAACTTTGAGACTAGAAAACCTTTAAACTTCAAGCTGTTCAGTTATTTTAAACTTTCAGGCTTTCTCAAGCCGACTTCAAAGTTTGTTTTGACAAACTTTTCTGTAGAGTTATTTTAATTCTGTAGCCGTGTTAAACTTACACATTTCACCTCTAAATATATATATATATATATATATTTTTTTTTTTCCCCTGGCACAATTAATCCAATAAGATTGTATTAATTGTACATGATATTGTAAAATATATAGATGATTAAACTCACATAAACTGAGGGTCATTTTCTTTTTCGATTTAGGTTTATTTGTTCAATGTATATTTTAGGCTTTTTTTTTTTTCTTTACACACATTATTCATTCATTCATTCATTCATTCATTCATTCATTCATTCATTCTGATCAGGTCCCTCTGGAAAATCAAAGTGAATCACAGAAGAAAGAAAACAGATATAAATAAACATCAACAATAACAAAACATTATTTTATTCTCATTCAACACACATTTCTTATGCTATCCTCCTCTGCATGCACATAGGCCTCAAAACCCTTTTATCACAACTTATAACAGAAAGGTTATATTCTGAAGTAATAAGAGCTTGTTGATTTTTGAGTGCTACAAGATTTGTCCACTTTCACAAAAAACAGGATTTGCCTCTCTTATTGCATCAAATTTAGTGTCCAGTTCGACATCTGTACGACTGACATAAACTCAAATAATACAGAGAAATAGATCAAAGTCTCAGCAATCGCTTGTTTGAAGCTTAGGAATAGAAGAAAGCAATTAAAATCATTTCATTCTTGTTTATGACTTGATTTTAATAACTCATGCACTTTCACTTCATTTTTACTTGGTGCTTCTTTTATTGGTGTAAAAACTGTGAGATGTGACTCCCAGTAAAGGGTATGATAATGATAAAAGTTGTGAACACACCTGGTCAACTGTTAAGCTCTGCCTCCTTCCCTTTAAGGAAGATATGCGTGAATGTATCCTCTTTTGTGGACCAATTGGACAATCGGACATACCAGATGGATGGCATCACAAATAGAAAATAAAAAAATAAAAAAATCCTCCTGAAGTCAAGCTGCAGTAAGCGATTTTTGAGAATCACTGTTGAAAGTGGTGGATTGGACCAGGCAGTACAACAGCCAATCAGCAGTAGGGGGAGTATACACTCATGATGGGGAAGGAGAGAGAGTGAGCAAGAGGGAGATTTGAAGAAAGAATGTAGAAAGTGAAATGGCTTAGAGATATTACAAAAGAGAAACTGTCAGAGGATTCACAGGAAAAAAGGAGGGTTGATCAAGAGCTTTAGGACCCACGTTAATATTAGAAAAGCTTTCCAGCACTGGAGGGACCTAAGCGGGAAGGCCTGAAAATGGACAACGAGGTTGTGTTGTTTCTGCCCTATACGTGAGTAACACTGGTTTTGCTATGTTTCACAGAACCAAGATGTTGTCATGTTAACTATAGTAGCAAGACAGTTTTGAGTGTCATTGTTTGTCTGGAGCTGGTGTGCCGCTGGCAACTAATAACGAACTCTTGCTTGTATATACTCACGTACAGTATGTTCGTTTTTTTGTCCTTCCTTGTCGTTTGTACGTCATCTTGCTTTATTTTTTGTGAAGTATTATTTTATTTTGCTTCAACTATGATAAAGAGATGGATTGCATTTGCTATTTAAACAACGTGGGCACTGGACATGAAAATGATAACTGCATTGGGCTGAAACTAGCAAAAAAATACTTAAAGCACTAAGAGTTAAAAAATTAAAAGTCTTTAGCTTGTCTAAAACTTAAAATGTATTGTTGCTCGCTAGAAAATGCATTTCAATTGAGTGGATTCATTCTCGACCCCCATCACTCTCACTCTGGTATCGAGAGATCTTCAGAATTTTGCCCATGGAAAGACTAACTGCAGTGGTTAGCAGCTGTGGAGGCCAGATATAGATAATTTGCCGGTCAGCTTACAAGAGATCATATTTAAGGGAAGGTTTATATTTGAATAACCACTAATTCCTAGTTAATTGAACCATTAATTGTATTTTGGGCTGATGAACAAGTAATTGCATTAAGAGAGGCATGATGGGCTGAGACTTCTACCCTGGGCCTTAGAAGATAATCTTTTGCAGTTCTGGTTTAGTGTAAAGTTGATAGCATTTTACTGTGTCTTTACATGGAATAGTAGGCTCAGGGCTGGTGGAATATTTTATTTATTTATTTGTTTGTTTATTTATTTATTTTCCCTTCTTTTGTATGTATATGTGTGTGCATATGTATTTATATTTTATTTTATTTTTGTTTGTTAAGTGAAATTAAAAAAAAAAAAAAAAAAAAAAAAAAAAAAAACATTGATCAACAAACACACATAAAGCACGTCAAATATGGTCAACAGCAACATACTTGCTTAACCCTTATTGGGTATCGTACATCAAGCAAAAGGTTTCATATTAAATGTGTTCTATGCGTGTTTATATGTGAACAAACCGAATAAAGCATTTTCAACTGAGTGTGACCTACAATTCAAGGCTTTTAAGCAGACTTGTGATTACACTTATTTAAGGGGACCTATTATGCAAAATTAACTTTTATAAGGTGTTTGAACACAGATGTGTGTCCATAGTGGGTGTAAACAACCAGCCTATAATGGTAAAAATCCACCCACTCCTTTTATCACAGTCCCGATAAATCATAAACAAATACGCGTTTCCAGAAATACGCAAGAGTAGGGGGAACCCCCGTCCATCACTGATGATTACCTGCCCTATTAACATAGATACCACCCTGAGTAGGCCGCAACAGTCTGCCATTTTTGTTTCCTTGCTGTAGCAGCTGGAGATATCTGCACCAAAAATGTTACAAATGTTCTGTTATTGGATGTACCAACGAACATAAGAGTCTCCATAGACTCCCGGCATCTGAGCCACTGAGGACACCATGGTTGAGTTTCATTTATGAAGGAAATGTGCCAAAGAGAGTATGTAAAGTGTTATATATTTGCACAAATCATTTTACACCTGGCTGCTTCACAAACGAGAGTCGGTTCAACGCTGGATTTGTACAGAAGATTGACATGACGTACCATATGTTATTTGATGAGTTTATTAACTTATTAACTCCACAACAACTACATAAATTATCCACTAACCATTCAGAAATGTTGCATTCTAGAAGCTGTAACTTCTCTGTAAAGTCTCTCCATCAGTGTCCAACCCCGGTTCGAACAATGTAAGGCTGAACACCGCTACTGGCAATTTCTGACATTTTGGCTGCGTGAGATTCTCCAGTTTTGTTGTTGCTGGAGTATCTGAAGCACGAGCTGTTGAAGCTTTGCCCTCTCCTGGAAAGGAGGCTGGGAGCAGCAGCTCATTTGCATTTAAAATTGTTTTTGCTCACACCCAAATAGTGGCAAATTTGACAAGCTATAATAAATTATATGTGGGTTATTTTGAGGTTAAACTTCGCAGACACATTCTGGGGACACCAGAAACTTATATTACATCTTGTGAAAAGGGGCATAATAGGTCCCCTTTAATTCCAACTCTTCAATAATTGTCTATTGTACTTTCATCATTAAAGTTCATGCTGCCACTGTAGACATCACACAACTCAAAATATCAGGCAATATCATTAAATCACGTTATGGGAAAAAGCTTTACCCTTTAGCACCCTCTATTTGCAGGCAGTTATTGGTGCATGTCAGCAGTGCCAACACCTTTATCACAAAGTGTGTGAGGAGTGAAGTAGAACTCAATCTGCGCCCTAACCCCACAATGCTATGACACACCTTTAGTGACCTCATCAGAGAGGGTCTGCACAGTCATTTAGCCATAGACCTACGGCCACCATAAAGATTGTCATGACAGAGACTTTGTACTTTTGTTGAGAGAAATGTGCTGCAGCAAAGTTGGCTGAACTTCCAGTTGCTAGTTGGAAATGCCAAGCACTGTAAGAGGAGTTTAATAGTCATTTAAACAGAACTTTACCTAGCCTCAGCGTTCGTTGTGGTCAATCAATCTGCTTCTTCACCATGTTTTGGCGGCCTGTAGGTGAAGCAGTTTATTTCTAATTTGGACAAGACAGAATGCTGCATTAAGACAGCATGAACAAATTATAGTTAGCTTGAAGACAATGCCTCAGACTTTAAGCCTTGATTGCCTCCTGACTGTCCTTTATTAAGGAGCAATAGCCTTTCGCTTCACCTGTGACAGGCAATAGAATTCTGTTTAGCAACAGGCTCTGTGAGAGAAAGAAGCACTGACAGACCAGAGAGACCCTTGTTTTTGCTGTGTACACACATTTAGGTTGTCATTAGACCATAAAGGAGTTTTAAACATTTTTAAGCTTTTAATGGTACATCAAGCAGCTCTCTTAGCTTTGATTTATTAAAATAATTAAAAGCTGTAAGCTAAAACAGCATGCTCTGCAATATCTGCTAAAGGGTTTATTGCCTGCAGGTCTTCTTGATGTAATTCCCAGGTAGACCATTTCATTCCAAGACACTCTTCAGGAAATTAACCTTTAAATGTGGGTGATGGACATTGTGTAATGAAAGGTTTGTTGCAGAGCAACTTTTGTCTTAATGCATTTGTGAGATTTTAGGATGTAGCTAAGAAGCACCTGAAGATGTTGAGATGAGCAAAATGGCTTCTTTGAATTAGCTCGCCATCTACTACAGTGAATACACATAAAAATGCACAGCTAAACATAAACCAGATAATTAGAGCTGTTCGTCTTGTTTGTTTACTTAAATGACTGCTGGATGAATTCAAAAGTCCTTGTAAAAAAGCAAATGATAATTTATGCTAGAATGCCTATCCAGCTTCTTTAAATGTTCAAGAAGTCTTTGTTCTTTGCTCATGTTCTTTATTCCCAAGTATAGCTTTTGTTCCCTTCCGCTCATCTTATCTGAGCCAAAGTTTTGGGAACTTTTTTATTACAGAAACTGGGACAGGTAAACTTACATTGTCCTGTCGCTTAGCTCTCTTTATATAGCATCAGCCTCACTGAGAATATAGATCAGGTTGCAGTGAAGTGTTCACTGTGGCCTTCTGTCCTTGAGAGGCTGTTACAGAGATATCCTTACTAAAACTCTTAGAAATGCATAGCCAATAGAAAAGATGTAAGATATTGTTCACTTTTGCATGTTTACTACTGAAGTGTATAGCTCTAAAGCAAAGAGCAAAGACATAGCCTGCAAATACATACATACATACAAAATCACAATTGCTAGAATAATTGCAATTGAATTATTTATTAACTGATGGAGGATTGGGATTTTTTTTCTTCCAAAGGTAATAAAGATGAACACAAAGACTTAAAAATTATTTTAGCCTTATGTCCATTTCCCATTAAGTGATTACTAAGCATAATAAACAATAGAAATGATGACACTTTACAGTGCACAATAGTGTTCAATTCAGTAATATTAGTTAATGTTTCAGGTATCATTAACAAACAATGAAATAATATCATTTTAACCTGATCTTAATTTATTAATTGATGTCAATCCAAATGTATATTTACATTGCTCAGCTTTTGTTTATGCATTATTTCTTTGTTCATTAAAGGTGCTGTGAGTAGTATTTGAACTACGCTGTTGGACATTGTTGATATTTAAAATCAACCCAAAGAAACCCACCCCTCTCTTCATTGCTCCGCCTCCAAAACTCACACTCCAATCTTAACCACCCTGCTCTGAGTCGGTCTCAAACCCCCACCTGATCGCTGCTGGTATGCGAAGCAAATGCAATACCAATGATGCTAAGTACCTCATTCTCTAGTGGTCATCAGTGTGCAGTAGTTTAACTGCAAACCTCTCACTATCTCTCCACTGTTACACACGCAATGCGAGTGGATATCTGTTTATCACAGCTGACGCACAACAAAATGCTTCACAAAAAATAAAGCACAGTTGAACGACAAGGAAGCTCAAAAAATTAACATATAGTACACAAGAGTAAATACAAAGTGTTTGTTGTTAGTCGCAAACAGCACAGCGGCTCCAGACAATCAAAACCCAGTGTTACTTACATGATGAGGAATGAAAGCAGTCTCCACGTCTGTTTTCAGGCCTTCCCACTTAGCTATCTCCAGCGCTGGAAAGCTTTGCTAATATTAACAGGGGTCCTAAAGCGCTTGCCCAGGCATAATGCAAAATGGTGCAATAGCGCCACCTACAAAATTTCAATCAAGAGCCCTTCATGCTACGTTTCACAAACAGGTATGAAATTCGGTAGACAGATGTAACAGCCCAATACTGACAAAAAAGCCCCTGACTGCAAAATCTGTAAACCCAACAGAAACTGAGATATTTAGAATTTTCTCTGCAAAATTTGTGCAATTTTTGCCATTTCCAGAAGTCGTACTTTAAGGAACTCCTCCTAGAGCTTTAATCAGATCATGGTCATATTTGGTCAGTCTAATCTAAAGGCCTTAGTAATGTTAAATTGCAAAGATCTTGAGTTTTCGCTGAAGGGTGTGTCCGTGGCTGCCTGGCAAAATTCGATGTTTTGCCATGGAACAGGAAGTTGTTGTAACTCAGGCATACAATGTCCGATCTGCTCCAAATTTCACATGTTTGATAATAGTCCTGGCCTGAAGACATCTACATGGCAATATTTAGTTATAGTCAAAGCGCCACCTGCTGAAAGCAAGAAGTGTGGTGCATCAAAATGACTTTGCCATATTTATCCTCTATTTATCCACTTAAATAAATATCGCCCACTGTTCACAGTTTTCCTAAGGCCACCAGGTGGTGGTAAGCCTGGGTGCAAGGGCCCTTTCATCGCTGTTTGCAGCGTTAATTTTTACTGGATTTGTATTACCTTTAGAAAGAAAACATATGGATGAGGAAAATGTAATCTATTCATCCTGGAGTTACGGATCTGCTCTAATTCACCTCTGCATAATATCATGATCTGTTGATTAACACTCACCACTTCCCTTGAGCCTGAACTAACTCCACAATCAGGGAACAAAGCTTATGTTGCATCCTGGCACAAGGTCATTCCAACCCTGGTTACTGAAAATGTAAGAGGGCCCCCTTGTGCAACACTGAGGTCTCATTTGCTGGCTGCATTATCTCTGTGTTAAAATCCCTTGCCTAGTTAGCATTTGCAATGATGGATGGCATTGCACTAACCAGGCCTACATCCTTCTTACTGAATGTCCAAGAGCCTCAGAGTCTGATGATAGATTACTATTGCTTTATCTTGTACTGATTATCCCAGTCTGTGACATGAAAAGCGGATGAGATTGGTAAGTGGTCTAGAGTGAAATCACGGGTAAGAATGGCTTTATTATGCAAGGCTAGCTGATTGTCATTATTTGACTGTGTTCAGGTGTTCACGTTTAGATTTTTCATTCATTTGAAAATGAAATGAATTGGACATCATTGCTCTTGATAAAGAAAGGCATATTGTCATTGTGCTTCCTAATGGTCTTTAACCTTTTTTTTTTTTTTTTCTTTTTTTTTTTTTTTCCAAGACAAAATGGAAAAGTGTTGAAAATGTTTATTATAAGCTGCGCAGACAGGGCGTTTAATTACTCTATCAATAATTTATTTGATACCTTCATTCTTGGTGCATTGTTCTGTACATAATGTTTCTTTCTTTTTTTTTTCTTTCTTTTTTTTGTTGTCAGAATATGCATTCATAATTTAAATGTGTCACTATCAATATAATATGTGAATTTAAAAATCAGAACAACTAAAACTTTAATATGATTGGGTTTTTTTGTCATTTTAGTTTCGATATCTATCTATCTATCTATTGCAGACTCACAATTCATTCTTGTGCAATAAATATGCATATACACTACTGGTAAAAAAATTGGAAAAATTTAGATTTAGATCTTAGGGGCCTGAACAGTAGTCTTCAGACATACAGGATCAAGATGCTGACCTTCAAATTAATTGTTTCACAAATCCAGATAGAGGACCGGTTCATGCACCACAGGCTACGTGTTCTATGACTTTGGAAAGAGCCATGGTTCCTGAACGGGTTCCTCTCGTGCTGCCATCATAAGACTTTAATGACAGATGCCTCTCTCATGGCCTGGGGTGTGGTTTTTTTATAGCAGGGGTGGGGAACGTTGATCCTGGAGGGCCATTGTCATGCAGAGTTTAGCTCCAACCCTAATTAAACACACCTGAAGCTAATCAAGGCCTTCAGGATTACTAAAGTTACAGGCAGGTGAGTGTTTTTTCAGGGTTGGAGCTAAACTCTGCAGGACAATGGCCCTCCAGGATTAATGTTCCCCACCCCTGTTTTATAACCACCCAGCCAGTGGTCTTTGGGGGACCCTCATTTTCATTGGCACATAAATTGCCTAAAAATGAGTGCAGTGTTTCCAGCGTTGAAGCTTTTTCTCCCACACCTGATGTGCTATCATGTGATGGACCGCACAGACAACACGTCAGTGAACGATGAACTAGTGAATCTAAGTTGTTTCACCCCAAAATCCATAGAAAAGCATACAATTTATATTTTGTACATGTCAGTAGTACAAATGTGATGTGATCTGCGAAAACCCATCACATGGTGAAATTTTATTTTTCAGGTATGATGGATTCAAGCCCTTTCCAAGTCTGTTTTTACTTCTTTCATAGCTTGTCTGTAACAAAAGTTATGGTTATCTGAAGTCGGCTGATCGCTGTGATTTTCAGGAGCGGAATTTTGAGAAAAACAGGTTTAAATAACCGTCACCCTTTTTTTCGCATAGACATGAAACATAAATAGTTGTAATTCAAGAATGCTTTGGAATATAGACCTAAGGTTGGTCTTGTTTTAAAGAAGACACTTGTCAGATTATTCTAGAAGTGAAATAAATTATGAAAGTGAAATAAAAAAAAGTTATAGAAGTTTAAGTTTATAAAAAAGTAAAAATATAATTGTTTATATTTTTTTAATAATATATTACAAAGCATGTTTTACTTTTAAACTGCAAGAAAATAAAAGCCAAAAATCTCAACATTCCAAATTTTAGGTTGAAATATTTAAAAAATGAGCTTTCAGCAAGATTTTGTTTTGGCGCAGTACCAAACTTTTTCACTAGATGACACCCAAGCTCCATTACTGACCATTTAAGGGCACCTCCATTTATTTGAGTAATCTGAACCATATATTTCCATATTTTATATGGAAAGTAGACATCCTATTCAGAAGTAGTATGGGCAGTTTGGCAGTATTTGATTTGAATTCAACCTCTAATAAACACATAATTAGAACATGTGTGTTCATTTCACCTTCTCACTATAACATTGTATTATAAAAAAAAAAATAATAATAATCTGCGTGCTGTAGTTTATATAGGACTGGCGGGAAATTTGCATTAATACACCTTCATTCTACATGTTGTGTGGTTTATTTTGATAGGTGAACTGTCTTTTTAGTGTTAAAAGAGGGAAAGCTATGGCTGTTTTTTTTTTTGTTTTGTTTTTTTTACCTCCGCTGGGTGTGTTCAGTAACAGAGAAAGACAGCCTAGCCAAATTTTGCCAAGATATTTTCAGAGATCATAGACACGATGTTATAGAATGATAATTTATTGAAAACCCAATTTTGACAAAAAAAAATGACATTCAACCTATTTTTTGACTACTGAAAACATTCCATCGCGACATCCGACGGGCTTTGAAAAGATCGCATCTCAAATATATAAATCACCAATGCAGGCTACCTTTACGCCCCCTTTTCAGGCAGGCGCAGCAGATCCTGCTCTGGGCGGGAGAGAAATTCAAGTCTTTAAAAGCAGTTTACAATCCAGGGCATGCAAACTTGGGGGCAAATATCCTGTCGAGGCAGGGCCTGAGGCCCGGGAAATGGCGACTCCATCCACAAGGAGTCCATTTGGTAGAGGTACAGCTGAGTGGAAGTGGACTCACCACAGAGGAGATGACCCACTATCCCCTATGGTTTGTCCTCACACCTCCAGCTCCTCTGGGGCTGGATGCCATGGTACAGATGTGGCTAAGGCTGCATCTGTATGCCTTTCCTCTGATAGCTGATAGCTCCCGGGGTTCTAGCAAGTGTTCGCCAGGACCAAGTCCACCTTCTCCTAGAGGCTCCGTTCTGGCCGGCCAAGTATGGATCTCAAACCTGATATCTTTCCTGGACAACATTTCATTAAAGAATTCTGATATTCTGTCTCAAGTGCAAGGGACGATTCACCACCCCAAACTGGAAATCTGGATATGTTGTGTCTAGCCCCTGAGGGGTACCAGCTCATAGATTCTGGTCTTTCAACCAAGGTTGTTGAGACAGTTCTGAGTTTTAGATCCCCTTCTAGAAAGCTGTATGCCCTAGAATGGAGACTCTTTGTATCATGGTGTGACCAGCACCACCTGAACCCAGTCGCCTGCCCAGTTGGTTCAGTGCTGGAGTTTTTTCAAGAACGCCTTTTAACGGGTTTGACTTCAGCTACATTAAAGGTTTATGTGACAGCCATTTCAGCAAGCCACATACCTTTAGTTGGAGCTTCTGTTGGGAGACATCATCTGGTGTCTCGGTACTTACGAGGTACCAGAAAGCTGAGGCCTATCTGCCAGTCATATGTTCCTTCCTAGGACCTAGCATTGGTCCTGGGTCAGAAGCTTAATTTGAGCCCTTGGAGTCAGTCTGAAAAAAATGTGAACTCTTAAAGTGGCTCTCCTACTAGCATTGACTTCGCTTAAGAGAAAAGGAGACTTGCAGGTCAGTAGCCTTATCCTGCTTAGACTTTGCTCCAGGTGATGTGAGAGCTAAACTGCACCCCAGACTGGATTATATTCCAAAAGTTACTTCTATGACTGGTCAGCCAGTGGTCTTACAGGCTTTCTTTCCTCTGCTCCATGAGACGCAAGAGCAAGAAAGTCTGCACAAGTCTGCACCAGCTTCTGGTCTGCTTTGGTGGCCACAACAGAGTGAATGCAGTCACTATGCAGCGTATTTCACATTGGATCACTGATGCAATATCCCTCTCCTATAAGGTGCACGGAATGGCTTCCCCTCTAGGGGTTAGGGCCCACTCCAGTCTTCCAAAGCTCTTTGCAAGATATTTGTTCTGTGGCAGGATGGTCCTCTCCACACACATTTATTAGGTTTTATAGTCTGGACACAGATTTAGCCTGCATTCTGAGTGTTCAGCATAACCAGTGGAAGATGCAGAGGTGGGCACAACTCCACAACTCCACAACTCAACACAACTCCATTACATGGTGGTTTAAGTCAGTCAGCGATGCTCCATCTGACATGCTAGCATACAGCTACCTTGAACTCAAATAAATGAACTCATTTCATGACGTAGCATCTTGTTACCCTGTCAGGGAACCCAGTTACATATGCAACCTAGATGAGAAAATCAGAAAACTTATGAATGTGTAATGTTCTGTTATCTATTAAAAACAGTGAGGTGTTGAGTGTGTGCTTGGATTGAGGACGTGTTGTAACTGTCAGATCTGTATTAGCAACAATTCAGTCTAAGGCCATCTTCAAGCATTAAAAGAACAAACAAACAAAAAAACAAATAATGTTTGGTCACCTTCTATGCCATAGAAGGTTCTTGACTAAATTGTTGTTAATAAAGATTTGCAAGCTTCAGCAATGTGCAGGAATGTTTTTCTATTGCACATAAGAGTCAAAGGTTCTTATTATTTTACAAGTGCTTTTTTAATGCACAACATAGATAACAATTCTTTTGGGAAACGTGTTATAGAGATTAATTACAACAATTAATTAGTACTCAAGCTCCACTTAAAAGTTGTCATGAATTTATTTTCAGAACCAGTACATGTAAGCAAACAAAACAGTCAGCAAGTCCACAGGCTATGAGACGTTTGAATACACAGGTAAACAAATCTACTTGGGATAAATGGTAAAGCAAGATTTAAATTCTGTTTCAAATAGGTTTTTTATACACACGTTAGATTTAATGTTTTATGCACATCAGACTATTGGAACCATCTGGTTTTACAACTGCAGTGTCACTAACATCATGCTTTCAATTTTTTAGAAGGACGAGGTAAATGCAGCTGTGACTGTAATATCTGTTCTGGCTTTTGCAATGATAGCACACCATTCATATCTCTCTGTTGAGTCATTTTAAAAGAGTACATTGTGTCAGAAAGTAGTTTCAATGCAAATGAGGCCTCAGTGAGATGAATAGCACAGATGCAGGAATCAGACGCGCCACTGTGATTGTCACATAGCTAAAGATTACCATCCTGTCTGAGTCATAAAAAATATCCATGGCCTTACATTCCAGCAAAACTTTATCTGTTGAAAACCCAAGTCTGCTGAATGTCTACTTCCTTTTTTTCACCCACACCCAGACCTTTATGCATAGCCATTGCTAACATTCCAGAGCATTATGCAAATTCACAGTAAAGTGCCAGCACGTATTTCATCTTTACAATTGCAGGGATCACTTCGTTGTTGGAAATGATAGCTTATCGAACACTAGAAGGAGAAGTAGAGGAAAGAGAGGGTAGAAAGAGAATTCAGTGTGTGTTTGAATGTGAGTTACGGTTGTTTTGTTGTAGTCACTTAGAGTAATCCCAAGCTTTTTGTTCCTCTCATCAATCACAAATCAAGACTAGAACATCTTTGATTCTGACAAGACCAGGTCTTTCAAGTATGCCAATGTCATCTCATAAATATTCATAGGTATATGATGAAAAGTGTGGTTTTATTCTGTGAGATTTCTGATGCAGTATTCAACTTATTCCATCACTTAGTTTACCCAAGCCTAATCTTTAAAATGTTCATATAAAAATTCATTTTCAAAAATCATTTAACCATTACTTAATCACTTTATATTTTGTGTGTTAGGGGCAGCTAGAAAAATGACAAATTAAATATAAAATAATCACAAATGTAATTATTTATTTATGTCTATTTAAAGGTGCCCTATAATTTAAAATTGAATTTACCTTGGCATAGTTAAATAATAAGAGTTCTGTACATGGAAATGACATACCATGAGCCTCAAACACCATTGTTTCCTCCTTTAAATGTAAATCTTGTGCGTGGAAAAACACCACGGAAAAACAGGTGAATCTCAACATAACACCGACTGTGACGCAACAGTCGGGATCATTAATATGTTCAAGGCAAGCCAGTATTAATGTAGTGGAGCTGCATAGCCGAGTCATCAGATGTTCTGCAGGTATTGTGAAGCATGCAAGCAGTGACAATAGCGAAAATGGCAGATGGATCGATAATAACTGTTCATGATACATGATATCATGATATATTTAGTGATATTTGTAAATTGTCTTTCTAAATGTTTTGTTAGCATGTTGCTAATGTACTGTTCAATGTGGTTAAAGTTACCATTGTTTCTTACTGTATTCACGGAGATCAGAGCCATGTCGTTATTTTCATGTTTAAACGCTTGCAGTCTGTATAATTTATAAACGCATCTTCATTCTTTATAAATCTCTCCAACAGTGTAGCATTAGCCCCATTAGCCACGGAGCATTATCAAACTCATTCAAAATCAAATGTAAACATCCATAAAAATAATTACCATACTTACGTGATCTGGTATGCTGCATCACAAACACTTTGTAAAGATCCAGTTATATTAGCTGTGTGAACTTATTCTATTGTTTATGCAATGTATTATAAAGTTGCGACTCTTGCGAGCTTGGGGGTAGGGAGCACAAGCATTTAAAGGTGTACACGCACTGAATCGGCGCATTTTTAATTACACCCCAAAATAGGCAGTTAAAACATGGTATAATAAAAAAATCTATGGGGTATTTTGAGCTGAAACTTCACAGACACATTCTGGGGACACCTTGGACTTATCTTGTGAGATAGTGTTCTAGGGCACCTTTAAAGGACATAATGTAACTTGTTATGTGTAAGAATAAAAAAATAATCATCACCATCTGTTGCAACACTCAAATGCTGCATTCATTTAAAGGGTTAGTTCACCCAAAAATGAAAATTCTGTCATTAATTACTCACCCTCATGTCGTTCCACACCTGTAAGACCTTTGTTCATCTTTGGAACACCAATTAATATATTTTTGATGAAATCCAAGAGCTCTATGTCTCCTTAATAGACAGCAATTTAACCACCACTGTCAAGGTCCAGAAAGGTACTAAAACATCATTAAAATAGTTTACATGACTGCAGTGGTTAAACCTTAATTTTATGAAGCGAAGAGAATACTTTTTGTCGGCAAAAAAGAAACAGAAATAATGACTTCATTCAACAATATATTCTCTTCTGTGTCGTTCTCTAACACTGTTTATGTCCAGCGCTTACAGGTTCTACATCAGAACACTGGCTCTGTATTGGCAGACGATGCATGCATGCGATGCTGACACAGGAGCCAGCCAATACTGAGCCAGCATTTTGACATAGAACCTGGAAGTGCTGGACGTAAATAGCGTAAGAGAATGACACAGAAGAGAAGATAGAAGAGCTCTCGGATTTCATCAAAAATATCTTAATTTGTGTTCCAAAGATAAACAAAGGTCTTACAGGTGTGGAACGACATGAGGGTGAGTAAATAATGACATCATTTTCATTTTTGTCTGAACTAACCCTTTATCACATGTATGCTGTATATGAAAAAAGTATATAATATACTGTGACTAAAACTGACACTTTACATTTATCTGCCAATTACTTTTTTTTTTTTTTTCTTTGAGACATAGGTTAGATTTAGGTAGGGTTTGAATTAGGGGCTCTCTCTCTCTCTCTCTCTCTCTCTCACACACACACACGCACACACACACACACACACACACACACCCCAAATGGATAAACAGAGCAAAGGCTGAATAGGTAGTAATAACCCATTTCAGTACAAAATTATTCCTAAATTGTCCCATTTTGTATAGATGGTAATGAAATAGAAAGACTAACACCTGTATTTGTAATGTAGGGGGAACTCAAAAACAAAGGAGAGCTGGATCCAAACACAGTGAATTTATAAACGGAATAAATGTAGCAGTGAAATGTAGCAAACTGTTATTCAGTTTTGTATTATGTTTTTTATTATGTTTGAACTTAAGTTTTGAAAAAAAGTATGTAAACGTGGAAATTGGCCTTTAAGTACATAGTTTTGCCTGTGGTTTTGATTGAGTGAGAAAAGAATTAATGTAATGTGAAAGAAGTAGCCATTAAATGCATTTGTGCAAAAGCAATAGAAAATGATCCACGCAGTTTATTCTACAGTTTATTACACCTGTTTTTGATTATTCGACTATTGTAAGCTGTTGAATGAAGGATAATTCAAGAGTCACCTGTTAGTAAATATGTTAGTGAATGAAGCCTTAGAATTGAGACAGAAATAATTCCCTCTGTTGTAAGATCAACCTTAACACAAACCACAAACACCATCTTCATTAAACACAAGAATGTGGCATGTTTATTTTATAAAATTCATGTTTTTCATTCTGAAACATGCTGGTTTTCTCTAACAATACCTTAACCAACATGCAATATTTTTAGCTGATAAGAAACATGATCAGATCGCAATTGCTAATCGTGAGCATATTACAGTGTTTAGTTGAGAAAGTTCTCTAGTCTCAACAGGAAAGCTCTTACTGGAAAGAACAGTAAGGGATAATTTACAGATTTGTGCTTCAGAATTGCGAATGTCTTTCAAAGTGTTAACCCATATTCTTTAAACCCATGCTCAAGTTTAGTTCAGGAAAATCTTGAAGGTTATAGCTACAGTAAATATTTACCTTATGCTCCGAGACACTCTTGTTGCAGCTATAGGTGACATTTAGCACATATTAAAGTAGTGGGAGTTAATATTGGAATATTTAGGATGCACAGGTATATTTTGTGTGTGTTCTGTTTTTTGTTTTTTGTTTTTTCTCTCCCTTTCTGAACTTCAGGGCCACTGTGTTTTGTATTCAGTGCAATAAAATTCACCATAAAAAGACAAAAAGGTTTAGCAGCTGCTCTATCAGGCTTGTTGTCATAGCGCCTGTGTCTCTCAGACATTGGTGTTACAGGAGGATTTCAGCTCAAGCCTAACACACGCATCATAATGCCTAGTTATCAGCTTCCCTCTCTCCCTCAGATATCGAAATGTCAGACTAGGCTTTGGAAGCAGACACCATTACAGTATCTCTTCACTCACACATACACAGGCACACATTTCATGCCAAAGATAATAACAGAATAATGAAGAGATTTATATATATATATATATTACATGGAATGTTTTTTATATCACACTGCACAAAGCACACGTATCCTACACATTCTACAGACTCCCAAAAGCTCTGATGAATGTGAAAATAAAAATCCTTCGGAGGGTAATGCATGACTTCCACTGCCACCATCACCACTAATAAGGATACTCAACATGCTTCACTTCCTATAAGAGACCATAACCCCCTACCAAACCAATCTAATTTCAGCAGTAATTAACACCCCTTTTATGTATTCGCTATGAGATGAGCTAATTTAGTTGTATTAGCTGTGTAAAACGTGGGTCTCTAAGGGTTGTGTTCCATTTCAAGGTCAGATGAAACATTGGCTATAACTGTAATTACAGAAATATTGCCCTTGTCCATGAGGCAGGATGTTAATATTAGACCAACACTCATATGCACAGTCCATCCTGAAACTTTAATAATGCACCAGCTGTATTGTATTAACAAGTGGGATTAATATGACATTAATAGAGTCACTTTACCTTGGATAGCTTTAAATAGTGTTTGTAAAAATCTTTGAATTTGCAAGAGTACTAAATTCTTAGCAGTACTATTTTAGAATAGCAGCATTGTCAGGGGACAAGATCAGCTCGGAATGCTACATTTATTGCAGGACATATAATGAAAATGCAATCGCAAAAGACTTAACTGTGATTGTAAATGCAATTAAGAAAAATAACATTTAAATGATAATTTTGCTACAACTTATAACTTATGGTTGTGAGTTGATAGTGCTACCCATTGAGCCACTGTACTGCCCAGTTTATATTTATGTTTATATGAACTAATTTTTTTGTTTAAAAAAAAAAATGTTTATAGTAATTTCTTACAGCCACATGTATGGATTTCAAAGTAACAGAATTTTTAAGTACCAAGAACTGTGTTAAGACAAGTTTCCAGAGTGTTTACATTTTTCCAGAGTATTAAGTAAGTGCATTAAATATTTGAATACAAAAATAACAGATATGACTTTACTTCAAGATTCACATTTTACTCTAGTAGTACACTAACTGTGTTAAGAGTCTCTGGGAAGTACACAGTCCAAAACATGGAATCATAAAGAGCAAAGCTTACGTTTTCTAAACCAAAAACACAACCCCACCAAGTTAAACAAGGGAGAAAAAAAAGAACACAAACTCAAACATACAACTAGATAGCACACAAGTCAAATTGTCACAAACTGCACAGGGACACAAAGGCTGAGGATCTAAATGCAGGATTTATTAAGATAATCATAGTCGTCCAGGCAAGGGTCAAACACCAGCAATAGCAATGTCTAAGGTAGAGATGAATCGTAAATGGGGACAGGCAATGGGTCAGGGCAGGCAGCAGACAAGGCAGAGTAATCCAGTAAACAGGCAGGGAATCAACAGGGCAGGCAGCAAACAAACACGATGATGAAGAGCAGTCCAAGGTAATTCACAGGAATACGGAAAACAAGGAAACAGGAAAACACGCTCAGAATTGCAGTAGTAACACTAGACAAAACTTCGCAGGGAATGAGTGAAACACAGGGACTACTTAAACACAGGCACAAACAAGCTTAACAAGATAACGAGTTAACAAGGGGGCGTGGTCCAATGAGTGTTCATGTTAACAAACAAGGGGAGCAGCAGGGGAACATGAGGTGCACAGAGGAGATACAGAGAACACAGACAAGGATCATGACATAGCCCCCCTCCTAAGGAGCGGCTTCCAGATGCTCCTAACAAATCCAGAGAGGCAGGGCGGAGGAGAACAAGGGGGCGGAGTGGAGGGCCAGGTCCATGGAGTGGAAGAGAGCCTGCCAACAAAAGCTTAGCAGGGTGCCAGGGCGGAGCAAGCGGCCAGGGTGGGGCAGGCTGGGTAGTTGGCCAGGGTGGGGCAGGCTGGGTAGTTGGCCAGGGTGGCACAGGCTGGGTAGTTCTTGAAGGGGGGTTGAGTGAGTTCTTGAGGAGGTTTCGTTTGCAGGCAGGCAGGTCGGTCCGTCGACTCAGCAAAGGCCAAGGCGAAGAAGCACAAGCAAAGGAAAAAGCAAAAAGCAATGAACAATATGCGGTATTGGGTTTTGAACTGTTTGTTGGTTCCACCTTTCCAAGTGTTTTAGCCAATCAGATATGGTTTTGGGCGGATCCTACGTTCTTGTATGTAATTAGCCTAATGTCCTTACGGTCCTTTGTTCTCAAACTTTTAAAGGATTTTGGTCAGAACTTTGAGAAATTAACTTTCCTAGTTCAAAAGTCATACATCTTACATCCAAATACTGGAAAGCATTCATCCATCACAACCATACCAAACAGTACATACTTTTCAGTAAATGAGGTAGAGTTTACCTGTAATCAATATTTAAACACACAGAAAGAATTACACAGGTTCTGTGAACAAAAATAAAACACGCCTAATACATATGATATGTTAAAGGCTACTTCTGGTGATAAGTTCATATCTTTGGCAGTATTTCTGAGATTGTTTCTGTTTAAAGCAAAGAGAGTGGCTTCATTGTCTGCCAGGGGAACTTTGGAATGTCTTTTGAAATGCAAAGCTGGGCATAGGGAATGTTTCCTGGAGGTGATTCCCGTGGTGCCCTGCTATGACTTTCACCTTGAGATATGTCGCAAGTCCGAGTTTCCTGATAACAGTGGGAATTTACTGATTCAAAATGCTGTCTGCTTGTTCCATTATACTCCTGTCTAGATAAATATATGCTTGTGGACAAACAACAGTAAATAGACAGAGACAGTTTTACACAGAGCGCTTGCTGAAGACACAGAAGCTGGCGTTCTTTGTTTCTGGGTATGCTTTATAGTTTCCTGGTCTGTGACGTTCCATCACGCTATTGGACAGTTTACACATGTGCTTCACGACGCAATCACACAGAGGCGTTCCCACAGCGTCTCGACGCAGCTCGAAGTTCCCATGAAAGGGAACTGAGATAAAACAATACAACAATATTCAATGTCCATGTCTCGACTAGCATCCGATTATAAATGACTGTAACATAAACATGCACTGCTGTTCTGACTGTAGAAGCAGCTATAATGGCTGTTAGCTTGTACACAAACCGTTAATAACAACTTATTAAACATCATCTTTTTAACAAAATTACTGATTACTGATATATGATCTTGAACATGTCTAATGTCACAAATTAACTTACGGCATTGCCTCTATGCTGCTTTATAGTGGATGCGATGGATATTAGCGAGAGCACACCATGTCTTTCTCCTTAGGCTTGTTCGAGATGCTTTGGCACTGGGCAGACTGATCGCTGTACGACATCAAAGTATTGCGAGTTAGGGTTGGCTGCATACACATCTGTTTTGTACAGTGAGATGGGTTTGTTGGTATGGAAACTCTTCACAATGGATATGTCTAGTTTTGCAAGTGCCGTAGCACTGCTTTGATGCATAAAACTAGGGTTGTTTCTATTCTTTGCCTCAATACTCAAAGGGAGGAAACTGGCTGTGATTTTTTTTCTTTGTAGAATGACCCAGAAGTCACCCACTTGTCCTGAAGTCCATATGGAAGCTTGTCTACAATTGGTCCAATTCCACGTGAAGAGTCGAGGGCAGACAGGGCAGACAGGCCTGACAGGCCTTCTTTAGCACCTTGGATTTCCAAAAGCAAATCCCCTGAGTTCACATAATTTGGCATGGTCTTTAGCTGAAATCCAAGGAAAACTGTCCAACCACTGAAACAGTGACTTTTCAATAAATTCTGGTGCAGCATAACAGTCACATAGTCTCTCCCATGCTTTGTGCAAAGTGAGATTGAGGTTGCTGACATGCACTGAGTGGATGCGTTTCACCTGTTCGCCAGATTCCTTTCCCAGCCATTTAGTCATGAGGTCTAATTCTTGGGTTGCTGTGAGGTGAACTTCACAAGATACATTGGTGAATCAGGAATACCATGACCGATAATTCTCGTGCTTATCATTAAATTGGTACAGTCCTGAATTAACAAGGTTACAGTTGTGCTAAATGCTGTGCCAAAGGCCTGCTAGCTGGAGGAATGTATCGAGGAACATATGACTTAGCATGCGTGTTCATGATGCGGATTCAGATTTCATCGCACCTGCAGACAGATCAGGTAGGTCTGTTGCAGGTAAGTGCATACTATAAACTTTCTCAGACTTCAGCTTGTTGTTGATAGACTGTGTACATGAAATGTCTTTCACAGACGGACTCCATGTTATGAAACTGTTAGCGTGGAATGGAGGAGCTGGTAAGGAGGAAGGCTGATAAGGGTGGAGAGGGAGAATGACTCTGAAGGTTGATTTGAGAATTGACATATTCCCTGGTATGTTAAATTTGAACTTTCTCTGATTCAGATATTCCTCTTTCAGCTGCATAATTAATTACCACATAGACGAGCTGTTAACGATCTGTCCGTCACAGACTTCGCCACTTCCTGTGTTTTTTTTTTTATTTTCCTGCAACTAAACGACTAATAAAATGTTGGTCGACTAAGCCTCTTTTTGTCGACTATTAGGGAGCAGCCCTAGTAATTACACATAAGTACAGAGTAATATTAATGAAAGAAATAAATTGAAAGGGCACAATCTAATTTTCGTTTGAGTCTGGACCGTGGTACCTGAAGCAAAAGTTTATCTGCCAATCTCAAATTCTTTAATTGCTGGTCACCAAAATGTATGACCCTGATAGTTTAAAGGTCTTTAAGTTACTCTGTCCAAAGCTGCATGAAAATATATCAGTTTGTCTAAGTTCCTCACCCTGTTCCAAATGTAGCATTTGATCAATGAGCTCTGTCAATAAGTATTCTGTTACACAAGTATTACAGCATTACTGTTCAGGTCAAATTATGAAAGTAATCTTTCCAGCACAGGAATTTTAAGACCTCTGCAAGGATGTTATCCTCTTATTCTCAGGTTCCCTTCATGAAATGTTCTTGGTGTCTCTGAAATGGATCAAAACACTACAGGAAATTCAGAAAGTAATGTTTTCATCAAATAAAACTTTTCTCCCTCCTTCCAAGTATCATTAAGTTCCATCTCCCTCCTTCATCAAATGATACAGTTATGAAAAAGCAGAGGCAATAGTCACCCTGATATGAATCTGTGGTGCCAAAATTGGAGATGTGAAGTGTTTAATTTTGCCTAATGTAGTAAAAAATTCTTCATAGGCCATTCATCAGAAGGGCAAGACATCAACTCCCTTTCTTTTCCTTTTTTTTTTTTTTTTTTTTTAAGCTATGTGGTTCTTATCAATCATTTAGAAATGAAGAAAGCAGCAGGTATGCCCCAGGCTAAAGACACTCCAAGGATTTGACCTTTTCTTCTCTGGGATGTTCCCAGCCTTTCTATAGTGTCTGTAATGGAATGCTACAGGGTTCTTTTCAATAGGATGGAGAGGAAGACAGCTCTGATGCTAAGTTTGTGTGTCAGAGAGAGAGAGAGACAAAATGTGAGAGAAAGGCTATGAGAGAACCATAGTGTTAGAGAGAGGAAATAAGGAAGAACTGAATGTCTGGGACCACTGCTGTGACAGAACATCTGTGCTAATTTTAACTTTGGTGTGAAGAAGTGTAGCTTCTGGTTTCCTGAGAAAAGAATATTCTATATGGCAATATTCCAGTGCTAGGTTACCCCGAAGCACTAGGTAGAACATTAGTCATAAGTAGCTCTTAATCTCTACAGCACACTTACTAAAAGAAGAGTAAGTAGCATGTAAAAATGTCTGTAAATTAACTGGAGTCTCAGGTCACTCTTAAGTAAATTCATTAAATCATTACATTTCTTTAAGGCAGTTACTGCACATTCATTCATCTATTTTAATACTGCTCTTACAAAAACTAACCATGGTTTTACTACAAATAAAACAAACAACAAAAAACATGGTTATTGTAGTTAAACTATGGTAACCACAAATTAACCATGGTTTTGCTAACCACTGTTAAAGGGATAGGGATAATTGCATTTAGATTGTTTTTCTAATTAGGAATTAATTATAACTATTGGTTATGTATTAATTTAGATCTTTGATTTTTCTGGATATCCCATACTTTAAATTATTTGTTCATTAGGTACCCGATGCCGCACAGAGTCACGCGCCCCAGGTTTGTGGATCTCACAGGCACAAACTCATCAGTCTGATTTTCGTCAGAGGATGTAGGGTTTGCTTTTAGTCGGTTGCCTACTGCTCACTGGTACAAAAAGTGTAGTTTATTTAGCCACTTCCATACAACTTACTAAATCAGTGATAGAAATCAAAATGTCTTCAGATGATGTGTCTACTGCTCTATTCATTCATGAGCCTTTAGTTTGAGCCTTTTATCTTGAACACAGATTTGCGGTAGCACAGGCCTCCTCATAATCTACTAGACATAATGATTTCAAGAGAGTCCAGAATGAATCAAATATACCATTTTATTTGTCAGGTAAAAATGTACAGAGTGTCTATTTACACTAAGTGCAAATAGCGTCCCTTGTTGTGTCTGGTTGGGCCACGCAAGTTTTAAAAAAGACATACAGAATTCAACGTCTTCAGTGGCGCAACAGAAGCGAGTAAGGTTCGCAGACCTGACTTTTAATGCGATCGTTGTGGCTTCAAATCCGCCTTTTGCTGAGCTCGCTCTTCTCCATTTTCCCATCATATATCACATCAGAAAGGCATTTATTTTCAATAACAATGAAAATAATGTTCTAAAAGTGGAAATAAACTGCATAACGAGTGTTTAAAAATATTACAAGTATTTATAGGGTAGGTTAGGGGAAGGTGTAAGGAGGGTTTTTATTCTCCCAATAAGGCAGCATCCATTTAATAATTTTAACAAATAGAATCATTTACACTCTATGATATTATTGCATCCTGTTAATGTACAAAAATACTAAGGTGCAAATAGTATCTGCCAATATAAATTATAGATAGCATCTAATTACTATTTACTCTTATTGCAAAGATCTGATATTTTTACATGATGTAAATAGAATATATTGCTATATTCACTTAGTGTAAATATCATCTACAGCTATTTGCACTTAGTGTAAACAGCATCTATCAATATTTGCACTTAGTGCCAATTCAGAAATAATAAATACATAACACCAGTTGCTCTAAGATGACTCTAAGAGTAAGAAATGTATACACACAGTGGTGTGTGAGTGTTTTTAGGACATGGGGGTTTCTGGCAACAAAATTTCCCAAATGGCTGCTCTGCCACCCTCCCTTAAATACCCAGACCTGAACAAAAGGATTGCAAATATTTACTATACCGACACCTGGTTTTGTAGGAAAGGAGAGGGTTATCAGATATCTTGAAGAGACACCACCCAAAAAGGAGAACAGAATTCTCATAAGTTTTCAGTCATTCTTATAATACAAGTGACTGCTGTGAATTTGAGACCATTTTACCAATCGCACAGAGACATTTAAAATGATACCAAACATGAAAGTGAAAAAACAATAGATTCACAAGATACATCAGTGCACAAAGCCGGTTTCATTTGCTTCCTAGGTAAGTTTGATATTAGTTTGAGCAAACTCTGCTTTTTGAGGCTCAAAAAGGTTGATTGGTGTTCATCACCATGGTAACTTACACTACACGGCTAACCTGCTACAGAGCAGGTTTTATTCTGGGTTAGAGATCGCAAACCAAAACTGGACCAATCAGCTGTGAGTAAAAAGACCTGTATCTGATGCAATATAGAGCCACTTCCCCTGTATCTCTTGCTCCAAATTAAATAAGTTTAGAGTAAAAGAAATGTAGAGACAAAATTGCCCAACTTTTGCTGCTAATTATTTATTATATTTATATGAACTATAATTATGTACAATATATAATGTATTCATAGAATTATTACATTAATTGACAAGTAATATTAAACTTTGCTTTTAAATTCATATGAATATAATACATGCATTAATATGTACAGCTTTTAAACAAATTAAGCCTACACGTATTCATTTGAGCTCTTTGTGAACCTATATAATTATTAGGCCTAATTATTTTTTACCCATATTTAATAGAATACACCACAAAGACAAGATATTTAATGTTCAAACTGATATACTTTATTGTTTTTTGCATTATAAACAGACATCATTCTGTAAAGGATTACCACGTGTGCTCAGGAACACTTTGGAAAACCATTGTCAGTTAACACAGTTCGTCGCAACATCTACAAGTGCAAGTTAAAACTCTACCATGCAAGCGAAAGCCATACATCAACAACACCCAGAGAAGCCGGCGGCGTCCGAGCTCATCTGAGATGGACTGATGCAAAGTGGCAAAGTGTGCTGTGGTCTGACGAGTCCACATTTCAAATTGTTTTTGGAAATCATGAATGTCGTGTCCTTCGGGCTAAAGAGGAAAAGGACCATCTAGATTGTTATCAGCACAAAGTTCAAAAGCCAGCATCTGTGTTGGTATGGGGGTGTGTTAGTGCCCATGGCATGGGTAACTTGCACATCTGTGAAGGCACCATTAATGCTGAAAAGTACATACAGGTTTTGGAGCGAAATATGCTGCCATCCAAGCAATGTCTTTTTTGTGCCAAGCCACATTCTGCATGTGGCTTCGTAGTAAAAGAGCACAGGTACTAGGCTGGCCTGCCTGCAGTCCAGACCTGTATCACATTGAAAATGTGTGGTGCATTATGAAGCACAAAATACGACAACGCAGACCCCGGACTGTTGAACATCGTACATCAAGTAAGAATGAGAAAGAATTCCACCTACAAAGCTTCAACAATTAGTGTCCTCAGTTCCCAAACTCTTATTAAGTGTTGTTAAAAGGAAAGGTGATGTAACACAGTGGTAAAAATACCCCTGTCCCAGCTCTTTTAGAACATGTTGCAGGCATAAGATTCGAAATGAGTGAATATTTGCAAAAAACAATGAAGTTTATCAGTTTGAACATTAAATATCTTGTCTTTGTGGTGTATTCAATTAAATATGGTTTGCAAGTCAATGTATTCTGTTTTTATTTACGTTTTACACAATGTCCCAACTTCATTGGATTGGGGGTTAGTTTGTTCACTAGCATGAACAAACTATGAACTTACCTTATATAAAAAGTGCATTTAAATAATACGTGTGTATGTGCCCTTGCCTCCTACAAAATATTGTGTCTTCTGATTGGTATTAATCTGGCCTACAGTGATCCTACAAATTAATCATCTAAATTCTAGTGAGCCATTGGCACTTTTACTGTGAGTTAACCCCTAAATCACCTGATGGGGGTTACATAATGGTTTAGAAGACCTGGAATATGGTGCACGAGTCATATGGGCTTATATTTTATGATACTTCTGTGGTGTTTTGTGTCCATTTTGAAGCTTGAAAACTCCAGTCCCCTGTCATTGTGTCAGTGTTCTGTCACTTCGGTCTGTTTATTCTTGGTTTGGTGACAAAGCTTTGATGCTCCTATCATCTTGTCTTTGTGTGAGCGTGCAGTTTCAAGTTTGCTTTGGCCTTGCGCTCTTTCGTCTGTGTGATATGTCATATAGGTGGAGTGTGGTGTTCGGATCCTTACACTTCTGTCTAGTTCGGCTTTGGTTCAGTGTCCATGTTTTGTCTCTTGTTGTGAGCACAGGGTTTGAGTGTCAATTCACTCACAATGTGCTTTTGTCTCGTGTCTTTTTGTAGAGGGTCTGGTTTAAGCTTTTTTATTGATCTGAGGGCTGTTTCATAAAACAAAATTAGAAAACAAGCCAGGCTTATTTTAGTTAGTCAGACTTATTGTCAGCTAGTTCTGTTTCATAAAACAAACTTAAATTAGTTCAAACTCAGTTGCTCTGGCAACTTATGCTGGGAAACTAGCCTGGTCTGGGGCAGGCTAACTGTCAGGCTAAGCTGAGCTCCTCAACACTGACCAATAGGAACACAATGATATTACAGCTGACTCTCTCACATACAATTATTTGACTTTATTAACCACTATCAGTCCAATATATATATATATATATATATATATATATATATATATATAATATACACATACATACACACATACACACACACACACACACACACACACACACACATTTACTAAATAGAGCTAAATAAAATAAAATGTGCGTATGTTTGACAATTTTTTATTAAAAGGCAAGTATGATGAACCAAAACATTTAAAGAGAAGTAATTTCTTAAAAATGAAGTGTTATATAGCCCACTGAATCATTCTCAGACTTAATACTGACAACAATGGAACCACTTGGGAGAGATGTTACAATCACAGAAGGGCAGAGACACTGGATGTATAAAAGTAAGGTGTTTATTTTCACAACCAGAAGAACAACACTTTAGCAGGTGAGTGAATGGCAAATCTTCAGGTGAATGGTGATAAATGGAGTGGTAATACTGTCCTTTGTTTTGTACAAACCCGATTCCAAAAAAGTTGGGACACTGTACAAATTGTGAATAACTGTTCTAGTTGCTCAACTTCTTCCTCTTTATGATGCGCCAAATGTTTTCTATGGGTGAAAGATCTGGACTGCAGGCTGGCTATTTCAGTACCCGGATCCTTCTTCTACGCAGCCATGATGTTGTAATTGATGCAGTATGTGGTCTGGCATTGTCATGTTGGAAAATGCAAGGTCTTCCCTGAAAGAGACGACATCTGGATGGGAGCATATGTTGTTCTAGAATTTGGGTACACCTTTCAGCATTGATGGTGCCTTTCCGGATGTGTAAGCTGCCCATGCCACATGCACTTATGCAACCCCATACCATCAGAGATGCAGGCTTCTGAACTGAGCGCTGATAACAACTTGAGTTGTCCTTGTCCTCTTTAGTCCGCATGACATGGCGTCCCAGTTTTCCAAAAAGAACTTCAAATTTTGATTTGTCTGACCACAGATAAGTTTTCCACTTTGCCACAGTCCATTTTAAATGAGCCTTGGCCCAGAGAAAACACCTGCGCTTCTGGATCATGTTTAGATATGGCTTCTTTTTTGACCTATAGAGTTTTAGCCGGCAACGGCAAATGGCACGGTGGATTGTGTTCACCGACAATGTTTTCTGGAAGTATTCCTGAGCCCATGTTGTGATTTCCATTACAGTAGCATTCCTGTATGGGATGCAGTGCTGTCTAAGGGCCCGAAGATCACGGGCATCCAGTATGGTTTTCCGGCCTTGACCCTTACGCACAGAGATTGTTCCAGATTCTCTGAATCTTTGGATGATATTATGCACTGTAGATGATGATAACTTCAAACTCTTTGCAATTTTTCTCTGAGAAACTCCTTTCTGATATTGCTCCACTATTTTCCGCCGCAGCATTGGGGGAATTGGTGATCCTCTGCCCATCTTGACTTCTGAGAGACACTGCCACTCTGAGAGGCTCTTTTTATACCCAATCATGTTGCCAGTTGACCTAATAAGTTGCAAATTGGTCCTCCAGCTGTTCCTTATATGTACATTTAACTTTTTCTGCCTCTTATTGCTATTTGTCCCAACTTTTTTGGAATGTGTAGCTCTCATGAAATCCAAAATGAGCCAATATTTGGCATGACATTTCAAAATGTCTCACTTTCAACATTTGATATGTTATCTATATTCTATTGTGAATAAAATATAAGTTTATGAGATTTGTAAATTATTGCATTCCTTTTTTATTCACAATTTGTGCAGTGTCCCAACTTTTTTGGAATCGGGTTTGTAGGTGAAGGAGGATGGCTGAATGCAGGTTTCCAGACACAACAACGGAGCTGGACTTCACACACCAAGACGAAGTGAACAGGAGGAGAACTGGAGACAGACTGGAGACAGACTGGAGACAGGTAAGTAATCCAACAGAGTCCTTGAGGTAAGCATACAGGTAAGATGCGAACGAAACCGGACAATGAGTGTGTGTGAAAGAGAGTCTTTTATACCGCTGGTGATGAGTGTGCTGATGACGTGCAGGTGTGCGTGGTTAGTATTCTGGTGACGGGGTGCGCTGTGATTGAGTGACGGCGGAGCCTGGCATTTCTGTGACAAGAGAACTGTCAGGAGACTTATTTCCTAGCACAAAAGAGGACAGTGGTACAAGAGGATTACCAAATCATTGTTTTAGGTGTGAAATATAGCAAAAGTAACAGAATTTCAAAATCAATAGACCTGTGACAAGGCCCCTGAAACAATCAGGCCTTCATTTTAAGCTTTTATTAAGTGATGAGTGATTTTTTTTTGCCTGACAAAGAGCAGGAGAAATGCCAAGCAAGTGTTGCAGAGCCAGCAAAAGCTATGAAAAGAGTGACAAAGTAATATGCAGCCTGCAGAAGTGACATGCATGGTTGTGAACTACCCACTGTAGTCAAAGCACAATGAAGTCAGCTAGCCAACTAAAATATAGACCTCTGGGAATCTATACTCTGCTCTCATATATATATATATATATATATATATATATATATATATATATATATATATATATATAAGGGGTGCAACGGTTCTCGGTAAAAAATCAAACCGTACCGTTCTCCAATTACGGTTCGGCACGCACTTGCACCGATTCATCTCGAATGAGGACGCATCTATAGGCTAATATGGTTTGTTGAAAATAGCAACGTGGAAAACAGACAGAGTTCAGATAATGTATGTTTCAGTCGATGGATGCGCATTCTGGCTTCCCAAAACGTTACAACAGCGATAATCAAAAAGCGTGGACAAAACAGTCACTCTTTGTAATCTTGGTTCACTGCGAGTGCAGTATGCTCTAATGTCCAGTCACTTATGCCGTCATCACCCGGGTGTTGAGCGCGCGAGTGCAGTATGCTCTAATGTCCAGTCACTTATGCCGTCATCACCCGGGTGTTGAGCGCGCGAGCGCAGGCGAGACCTGAACAGCACACGTTGCTATCTGTGTTTAAACTAAACTCATTTAAGCCTTGCTAATTTAAACATTCAAGAGCAAGACGTGAAAGAGAACTCGCGCACGCTGTGAGAAGATTTGTGTGTGCTCTCATCCAAAGCATGCACGCTTAATTCGGACAGCGCGCAAATACTGAGTTCTCTTTCAAGTCTTGCACTTCAGCAGACAAATTAATACAAAAAGTATGTCAACATGCCCGTCTTGGCAAGTATCCTAGCAAACATAGTCGGTTATGACTTAAGCGAACGTATTATCGAGAATGACAACGCATGTGTAACAGTATATACTGGATCGTGCATTTCTTAAAAGGAAAAAAAAACTATTCCTGCTGCCTGTGTTTTTAATGTTAAATCAAACAACAAATGGCAAAGAAATCACTCACTGCTCTTGACTGAATAGCTTTTGTAACTTCAATAATGATTAATCTTTATTTAATTTATACAGTGAAAATAATATGCAATGTTATTTTATATTTGATTACTTTATCCATTTTCTATACCTGAAAACCTAAAAAGCACTGTTTATTTGAATATTTGCTTTATTGTATTTATTTGTGCTGTTGCTTGTAGTTTGATTATTTGTTAATATTTTCTTTATTTTTATTTGACAGTAGTCTTACTTTCCCTGAACACAGCACATACCGAACCGTACCAAAACCGTGACCCAAACCGAACCGTGAGCAATTTGAACCGTTGCACCCCTAATATATATACACACAGTTAAACCAAAATTTATTCAGACACCTTGAACATTTTCATTAATACAGTTTATTCACGATAGTTGAATAGTAAAAAAACAAAAAAACAAATGGGTATAATGTCACAGTTTACTTTATTTTGCTACCTCACTTACATAAATGAACTACAGTGTCCTGCACCCACTTGTAAAAATATATAAAAAATGTCTAAATAATATTTGGTTTGACATATATATATATATATATATATATATATATATATAATATTGTAACGAAGGGAACTGGATGACAGAGTTGAGGATCCACGTGCAGGCTTTATTACAATGAGCGTAGTCGTACAAGCAGAGGTCAAACACCAGCAAACAAATACAAGAGGGCAAGGCAAAAGGGTAATCCAAACACAGGCAATGGTCAAGGTAGACAGCAAGCGATCATCAAACAAAGAAAACAGTCCAGGGTCAAAAACACAGGCAAGGCAAAGAGCAAGGAGACAAGGAGACAGGCTAAACAATACTCAACCATGAGTGTGTATGTGAGTGCAGCTTATAAAGGGTCACTGATGGGAAACAGGTGTGAGTGCATGATTGGTTTCTAGGTGAGGGATTGTGGGAAATGTAGTCCAGAGTGATGTATAACTGTGTGTGCAATGAAATGGTGAACCGGCGACCTCTGGTGGGGAGTAGCAGGAAACAGCAGGCGCCGGATATGTAACATATTATATATATATATATATATATATATATATATATATATATATATGTGTGTGTGTGTGTGTGCGTTCTTACTGGCTAAATGTTTTGTGCCCAAGATTTAATTACATTGTTTTAAAATATATGATACATTTCTCTCTGGGTTTGTTTGGCAGCTGTAGTACCTTTTATGGTTATTAGAAGAGCAGAAATTAAATTCACAAAATTAAAAATTAAAATAAACGTAAGACTAAATTTTAATTGGTAAAATGAATCTAAACTCAGTAATTGGCTTACAGTATATTGATTTACCCCATTACATTAGTCCATTTACAGTTACTATCATAAAAAATACACTTACTTGTAGGTTTAAAATTGTACATAAAGCACATTTAATTTCCAACATCAAATATTTTAGCAAAATGTATATTTTAGAATTATTGCGGTTCTATTGCGTCCCGTCTGTTTAGCGTGCATGCGCGCCTGTTCACTGTAAAGTTTAGCAGCAAAATGGAAATATTTGCATGACTTTCTAACATTTACAGATGGAGAATAAACTTGTAAAAAAAAGTAAGTTATGCACTGAGGAAAACACCATGTCTCAAACGCATAAAATAGCACAAAATGTATGCTGTTTCCTATGGTGGATCGATTTGATCCATGATCGACCTCTAGGGCTCCTTAAGAAAAGCGTAGACGCACAATTATCTTGACTAGGTAAACCTGGATCGTATTAGCTGGACTGCATGAACTTAAATTACCTTTTATGAACCCGCTTTAGCCCCAACTCATTTGTTAGGTTCATTCAAGTCAGGTTTTGGAGTTTATCCTCGCTTTTCTTAGCGTCTTTTATGAAACAGCCCTCAGGAGTCCTTGTGTGGCCGTGTTTTATGTAGCACGCGGTTTGTCATTTGCTGCCTGCTTTCGTGTTGCCATGTTTTGTGTGGACGCGGTCTATGAGAGCTCTCATTGGCTACGTGTTCATGTCATGTTTTGTGTGGGCACATGGCAAACACTGGGTCCCATTCACTATGAACGATTTTAAGAACAAATCACGATTCACCAAAAATGTCGTAATAAAATTTATTCTAATTTTACAAAAAATGTAGGAACAACTGAAACCACACGCAAGCAAAAAGCACTTACTCTGTACGGCCTTATCGTGTTAAGAAGTTATTTCATTCTAACACGACTATGGCCTATTTATATTAAAGTATGTTGCATTAATTGTATTATATAATCCATATATAAGATTATATAATACAATGATTAAATAATACAATTTCATCTTAAATACATTCCATCATATACAGTTAAAAAGCAGCTTTATAGCTTTAGCTGCGAGGTTTCTCTGAATAATGCAGATATACACATAGGCCTATGTACATCTGGCTCATGAGAGGTCTGTGATCTGGGACTGTATGAAAGGTGTTTATTGTGAGAACTGGTGAGAATGCCACACTTGGTATTGCTCGAGGATCAGGCAAGAGCACATCTTTAAACAGCGGCATTTCTGATGCAAGTAACATAAGCCTGTAAGGAAAGCGTGCATGGAAAATCTTCACCTGCCAAACCCAGTGTCTCTCCTCTGGTGGCGGAAGGTTGTGGAGGTTGTGGAGACCATACTCCACTCCAGAGCTTCCTTCACAAGAAAGCTATACGCATAAGTGATGCACCGCATCACACCAGCACAATTCTCACTCCCTGCACTTCAGTGTCTGGTCTTGTTCACATATACCTGGACTCCTTACCTCTCCTCCGATGTTCCTGTGTCTCCACTCCTTCGTCTCGTCCTGTCTTCCTTCATCGAACCTGCAACATATCAGAAAGACTAACATTCAGCTAAGTGACTTTGCTCAACGTGTTCATATCAGCCTACCATTCATCTGTGATTCCTGTGTTCATGCCTCTGATTCCAAATAAACCACCTGTTGTATACTTACCCTCTTGTTCCCGTCTGTGTCTGACACCGACATCCGGGTGACTTTTCGCGTGAGTTTCTCGGCATGCTTACGTCACACTTCAAGTTATATCAAGCATGAACTCTCAACCCTCTCATGCACACGCAGGTGACAGTTGGTCGAAAGTTTAAAATTTTAAAATATTTGGTATTTTTCTTACAAATACGTATCGTTTCACTTCAGAAGACATTGATTCATCCATTGGCGTCGTATGGATTACTGTAGTTATTGCTGTATGTGCTGTTTAATGCTTCGACTTTTAGGAACATATGAGCTTGCATTATAAAGCGTTCCCAGATATTATTTATTTTTCTAAAAAACTTTGTGTTCATCTGAAGAAGGAAAGTCGTATACATCTCAGATGGCATGAGGGTAAAAGATGAGTAAACGGTGAGCACATTTGCAGTTGTACTACAGAATAGCAAATGAGATGGGATTCCCTCTTAAGATTCATCAGTGGAAAGAAAGAAAAAGAAGAAGAGGAAGCCAAGCAAGAGAAACGAATAAGAAGTGTTGTAACTTTAAATCTGTTTTGAAATAAGTTGTTTTTCAAAAAAAGGCTTCCAAGTGATATCAGATTGTTTGCGTTTGTTTTAATTACTTACCCTGTAACTACATGAAACAAGAGTGTAACAAGCACCACTTTAATTTACAGCCCGCAATGTCATACTTACCCTGTAACTACATGAGACAAAAGCATATTTCCCCATGTATTAAAAAAGATTGCAATAGTTCTTTCTACTTGCCTTGAAACAACTTTTTCCTCGCTAAATTGATAAAATAAGATTGTTGTCTATTATAAGTACCCCTTAGTTCTAAAATACTTACAGTGTAAATAATTTGTTATTTTCCTGGTTATTCCCCTTTTATTCCCAAGACTTTACATATTGTTCCCCTATACGTACATGTTCTTACTTTATAGGTACACTATAATTATCGAAAGTTACGCTGTAAATTTGTTGTAATTATGCAGTACTTTCCAGGCTGTAATCTAAAGCATTACCAAAATATTCAGATGTAACACCCTTTGTAATTGTTAACATTTTCATAAGTAACTAATTTAATTACACATTTTTTTCTCAGTAACTGTAACAGATTACAGTTATTTTGTCACCTTGGAATTATAAGGTTCTATCTGACATTTTTGTCAAAATTGAGTTATTCACATATGCTTATTCTGTGACAACTTATTTACTAAACTAAAACTTAAAACTATTTCAAACTTAAAACCTCTGGCTAACTTTTCAATCTATACTGATCTCTAGAGAGAAAGCCATTTTACCTGTCCCACTTTGTCGAATAAAGCCTCAGTATTACAATAACTTAAACTATAGTGGTTCCTGCTCTAATGTGTTTAATTACGCACCATTTTCCTACATAAAATGAACATCTGCACCGGACAACATATTTAGCACTGCCTTTTATACTTAACTTGAACAAGAAAATAATTATTTGTCCTAAAATATGAAATGTCATAGAACGTATCAAATTTAGTTTTCTCATACATGTCGACACATTGTTACAACACTAATTATGTTTTAAAACAAATTATAAGTAAACTTTTTGTTTCTTGAAAAATATTGCTTCCATTAATGTTTTGCAAGATAGAATCTTATAATTACAAGCAAAAAAAATATATATATATATATTTTTTTTTTAGAATTAGAAGGTTCTATCTGCATTTGACCTGTTCCAAAAATCCCCATTTATAAATTTGAGAGGATTTTGATATTGTACATTTAGAATACATTTAGGGTCTCTCTCATTTCCGTGTATGAAAGAGACTTGGTCCCCATATAATTTTTGCTATATGGAATGCAAAATCTTTGAAGTTCAATATTTCAAATCCGCTCAGAATGCAGATATAAACTTATAATTAAGGTGGCGATTTATTATGTAACTAAATTACGTAACTCCATTACATGTAACTAGTTACTCTCCAACACTGGTTTTTGTTTGTTTTTCATTTTATTATGTATTAGCAAAAGCATATTGTGAACATCGCCTCATCCTTTTCCCTTACCTCAAACATGAAAAACTGTGAATTCATGTCCATCTCAAGTGGTCCAAAAATGGCAGATTTGATGATTTTCTTGGAACAAGAATGTGCAAAATGTTTATGTTCATATACAGTATAATGTGCTCTAAAGATCAGACCAGTAAATTATGTTTTTGTGTAAAAAAAATTCAGAAAGTTGTGCTTAGAGATAGGATTAGGGGACAGAATATACAGTTTGTACAGTATAGAAATCATTATGTCTATGGCATGTCCTCATAAAAAATGAAAACCCAACGCGTGTGTGCAAGAGAGAGAGGGAGAGATTGCTGAAGGGCATTTCCAATGCATCATTGAACGACTGGATTATGTTTGAAAGTCAGACGAACACTGATGGCAAACAATGCTGGCGGTAGTGAAGAATGATTAAGATCAAAATACTCAGCTTGTTTAAATTTGAATAGGATGTAACAACACTGAAGAAATGACACTTTGCTACAATGCTGTAGTGAGTGTACAGCTTGTATAACAGTGTAAATTTTCTGTCCTCTCAAAATAACTCAACACACAGCTATTAATGTCTAAACCGCTGGCCACAAAAGTGAGTACACCCCTAAGTAAAAATGTCCAAATTGGGCCCAATTAGCCATTTTCTCTCCCCGGTGTCATGTGACTCATTGGTGTTACAAGGACTCAGGTGTGAATGGGGAGCAGGTGTGTTAAATTTGGTGTTATCACTTTCACCCTCTCATACTGGTCACTGGAAGTCCAACATGACACCTCATGGCAAAGAACTCTCTGAGGATCTGAAAAAAAAGAATTGTTGCTCTACATAAAGACAGCATAGGCTATAAAAAGATTGCCAAGACCCTAAAAAATGAGCTGCAGCACGGTGGCCAAGACCATACAGCGGTTTAATAGGACAGGTTCCACTCAGAACAGGCCTCGCCATGGTCGACCAAAGAAGTTGAGTGCACATGCTCAGCCTCATATCCAAAGGTTGTGTTTTGGAAATAGACGTATGAGTGCTGCCAGCATTACTGCAGAAATTGAGGGGGTGGGGGGTCAGCCTGTCAGTGCTCAGACCATACGCCGCACACTGCATCAAATTGGTCTGCATGGCTGTCGTCCTAGAAGGAAGCCTCTTCTAAAGATTATGCACAAGAAAGCCTGCAAACAGTTTGCTGAAGACAAGCAGACTAAGGACATGGATTACTGGAACCATGTCCTGGGGTCTGATGAGACCAAGATAAACTTATTTGGTTCAGATGGTGTCAAGCATGTGTGGCGGCAACCAGGTGAGCAGTACAAAGACAAGTGTGTCTTGCCTACAGTCAAGCATGGCAGTGGGAGTGTCATGTTCTGGGGATGCATTAGTGCTGCCGGCACTGGGGAGCTACAGTTCACTGAGGCAACCATGAATGGCAACATGTACTGTGACATTCTGAAGCAGAGCATGATCCCCTCCCTTCGGAGACTAGTGCCCCAGGGCAGTATTCCAACATGATAACGACCCCAAACACACCTCCAAGATGACCACTGCCTTGCTAAAGAATGTCTCCAGACCTAAACCCTATTGAGCATCTGTGGGGCATCCTCAAACGGAAGGTGGAGGAGCGCAAGGTCTCTAACATCCACCAGCTCCGTGATGTCGTCATGTCGACTCCAGTGGCAACCTGTGAAGCTCTGGTGAACTCCATGCCCAAGAGGGTTAAGGCAGTGCTGGAAAATAATGGTGGCCACACAAAATATTGACACTTTGGGTCCAATTTGGACATTTTCACTTGTGTACTCACTTGTGGCCAGCGGTTTAGACATTAATGGCTGTGTGTTGAGTTATTTTGAGGGGACAGCAAATTTACACTGTTATACAAGCTGTACACTCACTACTTTACATTATAGCATTTCTTCAGTGTTGTCACATGAAAAGATATAAAATATTTACAAAAATGTTAGGGGTGTACTCACTTCTGTGAGATACTGTAGATATATAACAGTGGTTCCTGGAATAAATAAAAACAGATATTTTTAAAGAACCAAACATTAGCAAGATCATTACTAGATCAGCTTCACACATATGTAAAAAATAATTATGAATCTAAAAAGTCTTAGGTTTATGTATATAACCCTCATCAACTGAGAAGGTAACGAGACTCTGCATCAGTTGCGGACGCATCCCATGGAACCCCCTGTCTAAAGCACGTGTAAAGGAAGACGTGCAGGCATACCCGAAGCATGGCAACACAACGCAGAGCCTCATTCCCTTCTCAGGGAACTGGAGTTACAACACAATGTGTTGGTTACTAGCGTAACCTCTGTTCCATGATGGAGGGAATGAGATGTGTCAAATGATGACACTAGGGGTCGAACTTGGGAGCCCCGATCACCTCTGAGAATTCAGAAAAGGCCAATGAGAATTTGCGAGTGGAATTTGCATGCCAGGCCCTGTTATGTGGGTATAAATGAGCGGCATGCAGATGCACTCATTCAGGTTTGTGCTTAGGGGCTGAGAGTGTGTCCCGGCCATTCAGCGGATGGTTCAGCATTGTGGCAGGAGGGACATAATGTCTTGTTCCCTCCATCAGAGAACGGAAGGTACGCTAGTAACCAAGACATTCTGTCAGTCACTTTGACATTGTGTCAAATGACAACATCAGGGGTCCTTATAGAAAAAGCCACAGCGCGGAACTGAGTTATGAGATTCAGCAACGTAGATGTTGGCAAGCCCCTTATTACAAGCCCGTTGTAAACTACACAACACCCCATGCAAGCCGCATAGTCCTTTGTACCATTAGGGGACTGAAGGACAGTTCTTACGATAAGAGTAGGTTAATTCAGACTTCCTTGACCTTTTCTGTTTTCTGATTTATTTATTTTTTCCAGGAAATATCAACAGACATAGAGCATTTAGGAACCACTCTCTCTCCCAGATGGTAGAAATAACACTACGGAGACCACATCCTACCCAAAGAGGAGGTTAGTATGTGGAGAATACATCACATGGAACCTGATATTCAGGTTGTGCTTTCCTAGTGACTTACTGTCACCTACATCGTGACAGGCCATCGGGCGGTTAATGGCCAGCCTAGTTGTGTTAGAGCGCCATCTCTGGTTGAACCTCACAGAGATAAAGGAAGTGGATAAGGTGGCCTTCCTTGACGCTCCTGTCTCTCCCGCCGGTCTCTTCAGACCCGCCGTAGAGGGTTTCACTGAGCGCTTCACCGCCGTACAGAAGTCGTCCCAGGCTCAGCCACTGTCCCGAGTCACCCAAGCCTGCGCCAACTCAGTAGCAGAGCAAACCAGCGCCCTCTGCCACCCAGACAGCACCCCCTAAAGAGCAACATCAGCGATCTCGCTCCTCTAAACGCCCGCCCTTCCTGAGATGTCAGGGACCCCTTTCTAGGATTACGCTGGACCTGACACCTCCAAAGTCTTCCTGATCCATCAGGAAGGAAGAGGATGGGGCAATGTCCCGCTGCGGCCGGACCACCCCCAAAGCTGCCTTGCTTAGTTCCTCCGCCACCCTGTTCACTTCCGGGTGCAGGAGACTAAATGTTTGTTGTGCGCTCTGGGCCCACAGTTGTTGTGCCCACGCCAATCGCCATTCTTATGGTGAACAAAATAAAAAACATACATTTTCAAAAAGAGAGCAATCTTCCTCTTCCACCCTCCACAGTGCACAGGCACCAACTTAGCGGCCTGTCAACCGACTTAATCCAACCCCTTGCCACATGGGCAGAGGCCTGGCAGGCCATCCCCGGAGTGTCAAGCTGGGTTTTGGGGATACTAAATCGAGGTTACTCGCTGCAGTTTGCCCGAAGACCCCCGCGCTTCAGTGGAGTGGTTCCCACTTTGATAAAAGCGGACAACGCACATGTCATAAAAGCATCACACATACCGGGCAAACTGAACCTGGGAGCAGACACCGCTTTATATCTATTAATGTTTGTAGTGGTAATCTTTAATCAAAATCTGAAAAGTTACTTCTGGTCTGGAATGGTGTTTCTTCTCTGATGACGGCTTGGGTTGAAAATGTTTAACTCCCCTCCAACCGTTATCTGCTATGAGCGAGAGATAGAGAGGATGTGTGCTAAAGTAAAACTCTGCCCTCTATTCAATATTCCATTTCACTTGGAAATACGTCACAACATCGACACAAAAGTCGGTTGCAATTTTCAGTTCACAGTGACTTTAAGCTTTTTACATTTAGTTTACAGTATTGTTAAAGAGGACAAGCTTTACCATTAAATGGAACTGTGTGCAAGCATTTTAGACACTTACATTGTTCTTGCTCCATTCATGCAATAACTGTGTCCTTGAATGAGCCAAGTTTTCTATTTACTTCAATTGCTCAGTGCTCTGGTAATATCAATGGTATGAGTCATACGACCCATTCAGAAGCTGCCAAAATTACAATTTAAAATCAGAATATGAGAATAGTTACATTACACTTACATTCACTAAAATATTGAAGCGTTAGCGATGCTGATTCAAAACGCGAGCGCCAGTGATTGAATGTCAAAGCGTGGCTTGAACGCCCTGCCCCCCAGCTGAACTGGAAATTTTGATTGGTTTTGCACCCGAGTCAGACCTGTCAGTTATTGCCTGAAGTGCAGGGCTCCACCGCAATAGTTTGAAAAGTGCCTGTCAAATGCCAGCTCGCCCTGTTTGCTCCGTCGGCACCTTTGTCAAAGTACTTTTGGTGAAAAATAAATGTAGCGAAGTTGAATACTTTATTTTTATTCAACTCAAGTAAAAGTACCACAATTTAATTATAGAAAGTAGAAAGATTTGAAAAATGCACTCAAGTACTGTAACGAAAGTATTTGTAGTTAGTTACTTTCCACCTCTGCTCATCAGTTTATAACTGAGACCCCAAACAAGTGAGAACTTCAACAACAAATGACAGAAAGGAACAGAGAAAGAGAAAGCTTTAAAAAGTCCTTCAAGCTGAAAGAAAAGAAAAAAAAAAAGCAGACATTTGGCTCCAGCATTGAGTTTCAGCATAGGGTTCATTTTTCTCAGTGACTTCTTAAGCAACAGGATGATGACCCCTAGCTCACCAAGGGCATAGTGAGCACTCATCAATCCATCCAGGAGCTGCTTCTTTTCCTGATCCTTGCTTTAAAAAATACATACTTAATAGCAGAGAAAGTGAATTACATGAAGTTCCTGCAGAGATGGAGAGCCTAATGGCATCACATCAACATCAAACTGTCCCTCGATCAGACAGACAGTCTACAGAAATAGAGCTTTCCCTACATACATATACACATTATATATATATATATATATATATATATATATATATATATAAATCTGTGCATCCCTTTCAGAGAAATGTGAACATAGAATCCTTTAGATGTACTTACACATTTCTTTATTTTCTTGCATTATGTCCATCCAGTTCCAAATGAAAATAAATAAATAAATAAAATAAATAAACAATTTGTCTTTCATTATTCAAACACCTTTACCTTATGTTTAATTAATTCACAAACCATTTGTATGTGTAATTTACAAACCATTGTTAAAACATTACTGTTATCTAAACATTTTGCCAACTGCTAACTGGAGCATAAAGGAAATGGAATAGATTGACAAACAAACTGCCAATTTTTGCCAGTTTAAGCCCTGCCTCTTGAATGCACTCACAAACAGACAATGTTTTGCATGTACACACATACACATCTTGCAAAATTACTGGCATAGTGCTTCTAAATTAACCACAGAAATAGGAAATGGACCATGTTTGTAAGGCTCTTTTATTTTTGTACAAACAACTGCAGGGGAAGAGAAGCTTCATATCACATAGTTAAATGGATTTCTTCCAAAAACATTGCTGATTAGGCTCCTACATAACAAATAAAACATATCCAAAACAACGGTAACACTTTACAATAAGGTTCATTTGTTAACATTAGTTAATGTAATGTCAACTAACCATGAGCAATATATGTGTTACTATATTTGTTAATAAAAATACAGCAGTTCATTGTTTGTTCATGTTAGTTCACAGTGCATTAACTAATATTAACAAATACAACTCTTGATTTTAATAATTTCAGCAGTTACAAATACATTAACATTAACAAAGATTAATAAATGCTGTAGTGCAGTTCATTATTAGTTCATGTTTACTAATGTAGTTAACTAATGTTAACTAATGAACCTTATTAAAAAGTTACCAAAATAACACAAAACAGCTGTATGTCAAATTGCATTAAAAGCATTAATGAAATGTTTACATACAAAATATAGTAGATTTGATCCACATGGCCTGGGAAAAAAAAAAAAAAAAAAAGCTACAACACAGTACAAGAGCCAATACGTAAGTATAATGCATGATTCATCATAATTCAACAATTAGAAAAATAGCTATTTTGTACTATTATACATTCCTCATCCCTCCAGTGATGTTCAGAGTATTTCTTCTGCTCTTAACTGAAGTTAAGGAACTAAGAAATTACACATAACTTGCAGCCGCATTATTTCAAATCGAAGTACGTCATGAAACTCAACATAAGTAGATTATTGTGCTAATGGGCAATTAGCAGCTGAGATGACTCAGACAATATATTACTCCACATGATTTTGTGCATTTGGTTGACTCATATGCCTCATAGGGGTTACACAGACTAGTCGACTTTAATGCTCTGCCATGATGCTTTAAGCTTGACATTGACTAGTTCCTGATCAACCACCATAAATATATTGTTTGCAGTTTGATATTCACATTTATTTTGGCAAAAAATCTGCAGTGCGCTGTCGACATGCAAATAATATGACATATCATTCTTCATTTTTTTTTTTTTTTTTTCACTGCAAAGCTCTTGTCTGTAAACCCCTTGGTAAGTCTGTTAGGATTTTTTTTTAAAAACAGGTGGTGTTCTTCATGTTTAATGTCTATTTCAAAAAACACACAGACAACGTTTATATAAAATCACTTGTTTTAAACTGAGGTTGATTTGTGAAAACCTCCGCAATCACATTTTAGCACGTTTCAGTGTTTCTCATTGCTCTGTCCTCTTTTTCTTGTGAAATAATGACAAACAGGCTGTGTTAACGAATAACGGTCCAAGGCAAGCCATTAGATAAATCTGATAAATGGACACTGGGGAAGCCATCAGCATAACCGGTGTGTGAAGCAAGTGTGAAAACACTCCAATCTGATTGTTTGGCCTCCATGATGTCATTAGCAGAGTACCCGTAACACAAATCATCAAATTTGTCTGAAGGAGACATGCAGGCAGACCCAATGGCATGGCAATATGAACTTTACACTGCGTCTTGGATGGACGCTATGGGGAACAAATACCCACTCTGACATGCCGCCAGGATGCCTGCCTCACTAGGTAAAAATATGCACAAACATAATGGGCAGAGCATACATTGACTCAGCGGTTTACTTAGCCGGAGTCAGAGCGTCCATCTGAGGCATGTACGTACACAGACAATGTAGTTCCCTAAGCCATTATCATTATAAGATACCTTAGCTTCTGTGTCTCTATAGTGGGGAAGTCCCACCCTCAACGGAACCTTTCTCCCTCCCCAGTGGGCTACTTTAGCCCCAAAGGCAGAGCACTACGGAAAAATGGATAGGCTGGTTTGGTATGGCTTTATAAAGCAGATTGTGGCACAAGAATGGCAAATACTTGAATGCAAACTAACATCATGCCGTTTTCGTATAAATTACGATCAAAACTCCAAAAAAATCCCATAGATTTACAAAAAGATTTACAAAAGCTTCACTATTAATAGTAGTGTGACGCTGAACAGGTAGAATTAATTCACACACACAATTACTCTCTCAATGCATTCAAATAAATGTAATCTTACTGTGCTTCTTTGTCTATATCTGATTTAAAGCGAGCAGAAATCTGTACGGAATATGATGACCCGCAGACAAAATAACTGATAAAAATAACATGTTATGTAGGAGCAATAGTACAGTGGCTGAGAGAGCTCAACACACTGCAACTGAAGGAAACACATGCAAATAAAAGAAACACCAGCAAATCACTTTAATCACATACAGTGGGTATGGAAAGTATTCAGACCCCCTTAAATTTTTCACTCTTTGTTATATTGCAGCCATTTGCTAAAATCATTTAAGTTCATTTTTTTTCTCATTAATGTACACACAGCACCCCATATTGACAGAAAAACACAGAATTGTTGACATTTTTTGCAGATTTATTAAAAAAGAAAAACTGAAATATCACATGGTCCTAAGTATTCAGACCCTTTGCTGTGACACTCATATATTTAGCTCAGGTGCTGTCTATTTTTTCTGATCATCCTTGAGATGGTTCTATACCTTCATTTGAGTCCAGCTGTGTTTGATTATACTGATTGGACTTGATTAGGAAAGCCACACACCTGTCTATATAAGACCTTACAGCTCACAGTGCATGTCAGAGCAAATGAGAATCATGAGGTCAAAGGAACTGCCTGAAGAGCTCAGAGACAGAATTGTGGCAGGGCACAGATCTGGCCAAGGTTACAAAAAAAAATTTGCTGCACTTAAGGTTCCTAAGAGCAGAGTGGCCTCCATAATCCTTAAATGGAAGACGTTTGGGACGACCAGAACCCTTCCTAGAGCTGGCCGTCCGGCCAAACTGAGCTATCGGGGGAGAAGAGCCTTGGTGAGAGAGATAAAGAAGAACCCAAAGATCACTGTGGCTGAGCTCCAGAGATGCAGTCGGGAGATGGGAGAAAGTTGTAGAAAGTCAACCATCACTGCAGCCCTCCACCAGTCAGGGCTTTATTTTTAGTTTGCTAAAAAACACCTGAAGGTTTACCTTCCAACAAGACAATGACCCTAAGCACACAGCTAAAATAACGAAGGAGTGGCTTCACAACAACTCTGTGACTGTTCTTGAATGGCCCAGCCAGAGCCCTGACTTAAACCCAATTGAGCATCTCTGGAGAGACCTAAAAATGGCTGTCCACCAACGTTTACCATCCAACCTGACAGAACTGGAGAGGATCTGCAAGGAGGAATGGCAGAGGATCCCCAAATCCAGGTGTGAAAAACTTGTTTCAAAAACTTTCCCAAAAAGACTCATGGCTGTATTAGATCAAAAGGGTGCTTCTACTAAATACTGAGCAAAGGGTCTGAATACGTAGGACCATGTGATATTTCAGTTTTTCTTTTTTAATAAATCTGCAAAAATGTCAACAATTCTGTGTTTTTCTGTCAATATGGGGTGCTGTGTGTACATTAATGAGGAAAAAAAAAGAACTTAAATGATTTTAGCAAATGGCTGCAATATAACAAAGAATGAAAAATTTAAGGGGGTCTGAATACTTTTCGTACCCACTGTATATCAACTTCAAAAAATCTGAGGTCATTCAATCCCTAATGCCTCACAGCTATACATAATAACTGACTAACTCAGGTAAAACAGCCCAAGGTCTTTTTAAATCTTTCTGCTGAGGTTGATGTGTAGGCAACGTAAACCTGTGCAGTGACCTGTGTAGCAGTCTCTGTTATTCCTTGTCCTCTGAAAACAGGGACATTTAACTCCTCAATACACTTAAAGTCAAGTCCTATATGGCCAAGGCCAGTTGCCCTCCTAAAGCTATTAACCTATTTGAAGTGGGTCTTGTCCAAGCCAAGCTGCCAAAATAACATCTCTCTCTCATTCTCTCACCATCCTTCTTCATGTCTGTTCAGTTTGCTGTCAGTTAAGAGCTTAACTCCAATTGACCAGTAAACGTTCAACTCTGTCCTGTAAGAACAGGCTGGATTCCAACAGTAGCATGGTGGGCAATCCCTAAAGACGTGACAATGCTAGGTGGATCTTCTCAGATACCGCAGGGGAAAAAAAGAAAGTTAATTTTCCACTGTCAAAGTCAGCATGGGAGAGTTCTACAGCCTAAAATAAAGCCAGGCCAGACTTAAACAGCTATTGGAAAAAGTCCAATGCAGTGAGGAGGATGTGAGGCTCAGACTGATGGAGGGATTAATGGGGGGGGAGTGCAAAAGAAAGTGTAAAAGAATAAATGAATTCATACTGTCAAATGCCAGCACAGCAAGTTATCCATGAGTTTTATGTATAAACAGATGCACAGACTCACAGAAACAGATATAAGTAGAGCTATTAACACGATTATGTGCCAACTGTCAAAAAGCAAACAGATTAGATAATGTTAATGTCCAAAAGGGTGAAGCTTGGATTATATTTGTCATGTCCGCATGAGCACGAAGGTGCACACAACAAAAAATAACACCATAGTGTGGGCAGTCATGCACGTTGAGTGCGCTAGACCCCATTTCATGTGCCGAGGAGGGAGCGGAGGCCTGCAGTGCGGAGCCAGGCAAAAGTATAAACAAGGCTTGAAGGGTCAATGACAAACATCCATCAAAAGTAAAAATCATGTGCAAAGTTCTTAGAAATACTATTCATGTTGGTTTAATATTGTTTAAATATTATTTTCAAGAAAAGTTTAAATTTAATGGCTCTAACCAAGTAAGATCATTATTTTCAAATATGTTTTAAACATTTTCAAGGTAAAATGTATTTTTACAAAAATAATTATTCATTTATAAATTTCATTATATTTTTGAGGAGTTGAACCACATGACATTTTTACAACTTGAACTAACCTTGCTTAGCCATAACAAGATAATATTATCTGACATTTTAAAAGATTTATTGACCTTGACACATGCCCATGAGTGTCACGGAACACAGACCGGGGAGATTGTAAGTATAAATTTAGACAGGCTTTATTGAACACAGTGGTAATTGCAATGGTGGATATGGAATGGGGTTGCAGCAGGATGGACACAGAACAGGTGAGTAGCCACACACACACATTTAACAGTCACTGATTAATATAATCTGAGCACTTTCCTTTGTTTGCAGGTTGCAGTTGTTGCAGCTGTGCTTACACAGTCTGCTGCTGATCGATTGCTCCTGTCTGCCTCGCTGTCTGCCTCGCTGCTCAGAGTGGTTTGCGTCTGTAACTCCATATAGCTTTGTTTTGAATCTCTTACTATCATTCATTGTTGTTTATATTATCATTACCATATATCTAATATTGCCTATCACATTAATCTGACGTCACTAGCTTTTAATCTTTTAATCTAAATCGCTATCACAACGCGTTTGCATTTCGCTAGCTTGTTAACTTGTCATCATTCTCGCACGCTCCTTTTTCTACGCGCTCATCAAACAGCTGTGGTAAGTCGGATCACTCTACAAACACAGCGAGTCATGTCATCCTCTCCTTCTATTGTTACTTGCTCTGCATGTCACATGCATAGTATAGCTTTCTCTGTCAGCAACGAGGGATTTACATGTCATAAATGTAGGGAAATAGTCAGGCTGACAGAGAAAATCTCAATCAGAGACACGCATCCAAACTTTAATCGAGGATAGTAGGAATGCAAGGGCTTTAGATACTGTTTTGGATGCGACTAGCTTAGTGAACTCTGTACATTGTTTGGTTCCGGCTGTAGAGCCCGTGCAGCAGGGCACTTGGGTGACAGTAAGGCGGCATAGTCGCGGGGCAAAACACCACTCTTCCATTCCAATAAGGACATCAAACAGGTTCTCCTCACTCAGTGACGCACCCACTGAGAATCCTGTTGAAAGTGCCCTAGTTATTGGCAATACTATTACACAGAACGTGAAAATAGAGACACCAGCCACCATAGTCACATGTTTGCCGGGAGCCAGAGCACCTGAAATCAAAGCAAATTTAAAAGTTCTGGCTAATGCTAATTGTAAATACTCTAAAATTATTATTCACATTGGCACTAATGATGTTCGACTTCGCCAGTCGGAGATCACTAAAATTAACATTAAAGAGGTGTGTGAACTCACAAGTACAATGTCAGGAGAAGTAATTTGCTCTGGTCCCCTTCCTGTTTGTCGGAGTGATGAGATAGCAGATTATCTTTCACTCAATGGCTGGCTGTCTAAGTGGTGTCTGCAGAATAATATAGGTTTCATAGACAATTGGAAAAGTTTTTGGGGCAGACCTGACCTGTTGAAAAGAGATAGTATTCATCCCCCTGGGATGGTGCTGCTCTTCTCTCTAGTAATATGGCACATAGTCTTAGAGCTGAAACATGACAAACTGGGGCCTAGGTCAGGAAGCAGACACACCGGCTAAAAATCAGATAAATCCCAACACATAGAAACTCTTTCACCTACATATTATCACATAGAGACTGTGTCTGTACCCCAAATTAGTAAATACAAAAAACTTCCAAACCCATTTAAGGGTAAAAATTTAATTGATGTTCAACAAATAAAAAAACAGAGATAGTACTGATAAACAAATGATAAAGCTTGGGTTAGATCCCTTTTTTCAAAAGCACTTATTGTAAATTATATTATCACAGACAATAATCTACATGTGCTGTGTTTGACAGAAACCTGGTTAAAACCAGACGGTTACATTACTTTAGATGAGTCTAGCCCTCAAGGTTACGATTATCGACACAATCCTCATCAGAAAGGCAAAGGGGGAGATGTTGCTGTAATTTATAGTAATATTTACAGTATTACTCAAAAATCTTTCAAATATAATTCCTTCGACGTGATTGTGCTTTATGTAACATTATGTAAGTTGACATTTGTGCTGGCTACTGTATACAGGCCACCAGGACACCATACAGACTTTTTCAAAGAATTTGCTGATTTTCTATCGGAGTTAGTACTAGCTGTGGATAAAGTCCTTGTTGTTGGTGATTTCAATATCCATGTAGATAATGATAAAGACCCATTGGGATTGGCATTTACAGACATTCTGAACTCTATTGGAGTTAGACAACACATGCCAGGACCCACTCATTGTCGTAATCATACATTAGATCTAATATTGTCACATGGAATCAATACTGATGCCGTTGAAATTCTGCAGCAGAGTGATGACATCTCAGATCATTATCTAGTCTTGTGTATACTACATTTAGTCAAGGCTGCTAAACTGCCTCCCTGTCACAAATATGTTAGAACCATCACTTCTGCCACTAAAGACTGCTTTATAAATAATCTTCCTGATCAGTTTCATTATTTTAGCATACCAGACAACTTAGAAGACCTCGATGTTGCAACAGAAACTATTGACTCTGTCTTTTTCAGCACATTAGACTCAGTTGCTCCTTTGCACTTAAAAAAATTGTCCCTGTGTCCCTGAGGAAAAATTAAATTCATTCGCCTAACCCTTTAGGAGAGGAAGAATTGTCTAAACTTGTTAAATCATCAAAATCAACAACATGTATGTTAGATCCTATACTGACTAAGCTATTGAAAGAGATGCTTCCAGAGGTCATAGATCCTCTTCTTAATATTGTTAATTTGTCTTTATCACTAGGATACATACCAAAAACTTTTAAGCTGACTATTATTAAACCTCTTATTAAAAAAACACAACTTAATCCTAGAGAATTAGTCAATTACAGGCCGATCTCAAATCTTCCTTTTCTATCAAAAATACTAGAAAAGGCAGTATCATCACAACTATGTTCCTTTTTAGAAAGAAATGGTATCTGTGAGGATTTCCAGTCAGGATTTAGACCGTACCATAGTACTAAGACTGCTCTCATTAGAGTTACTAATGATTTGCTCTTATCATCAGATTGTGGTTGTATCTCTCTATTAGTGTTAATGGATCTTAGTGCTGCATTTGACACTATCGATCACAACATTCTTTTAAATATCCTCGCAAAATTATGTTGGCATTAGTGGATCAAATCATACTTATCTGACCGTTATCAGTTTGTAGTAGTAAACAAAGAGATTTCATATCGATCACAAGTTCAATATGGAGTACCTCAAGGCTCAGTACTAGGACCGATGCTTTTCACTCTGTACATGCTACCCTTGGGAGATATCATTAGGAAGCATGGCGTTAGTTTTCACTGTTAGGCTGATGATACTCAGCTCTATATTTCTTTGCGCCCTGACGAAACTTACCAATTCACAAAATTAACGGAATGCATAGCTGATATAAAAAATTGGATGACCAGTAATTTTCTACTATTAAATTCAGAAAAAACAGAGATTCAAATTTTTGGACCAAAAACATCTTCACGTAATAACCTAGAATACTGTCTAACATTTGATGGCTGCTCTGTTAAGTCTTCGTCGTCAGTTAAGAACCTGGGTGTGCTCTTTGATACCAATCTTTCATTTGAAAGCCATGTTTCTAGTATCTGTAAAACTGCATTCTTCCATCTTAAAAATATATCTAAACTACAATATATGCTCTCAATGACAAATGCAGAACAGTTAGTTCATGCGTTCATGACCTCAAGGCTAGATTACTGTAACGCTCTACTGGGTGGTTGCCCTGCTCGCTTGATAAATAAACTACAGCTCATACAAAATGCAGCAGCTAGAGTTCTTACTAGAACCAGGAAGTATGACCATATTAGCCCAGTTCTGTCAACACTGCATTGGCTTCCTGTTAAACATTGTATAGATTTTAAAATATTGCTTATTACCTACAAAGCACTAAATGGTTTAGCTCCCCAGTACCTGAGGGAGCTCTTAAAACATTATAGTCCTTCACGTCTATTGCGATCTCAGAATTCAGGTCAGTTGATAATACCTAAAATATCAAAATCAACCGCAGGCGGTAGATCCTTCTCCTATTTGGCACCTAAACTCTGGAACAATCTTCCTAGCATTGTTCGGGAAGCAGACACACTCTGTCAGTTTAAATCTAGACTAAAAACGCATCTCTATAACCTGGCATACACATAACACATTATCAACTTATGTTTTCAAATCCAATAAAGGATTGTTTGGCTGCATAAATTAGGTCAGCCAGAACCGGCTGGAACACTTCCTATAACACCAGATGTACTGAAGAATGGCATCTATGCTAATATTAGTCTCTCTGTTTATGCCAAGGTTTAACGTAGTCAGCTGGATCCGGGCCGTATCCAGGTGAGATCGAGGACCTGCGCCTTGACACGACCACAACGCAGCCCTGAAGTGTCAGCAGAGATAGAGTCAACTAGATCATCCACTGTGAAGGCCTCACTGACACAACAGCCAGTGGCACAGTTCCTCAACAAACCGTCCATACCGGTGTAATGAATACAATCCTCAACTGGGTGGAACTGGAATAAATACTTTGACTGTTGCAATCCCATCTGACTTATTATGATTCAGGCAGCTATCATAAAGCACTGTTTGCTGTTGTCCAGAGGAGAACTGGCCCCCCGACTGAGCCTGGTTTCTCTCAAGGTTTTTTTCTCCATTTTAACACCTGTTTGCCACCTGACGTCACCTGTTGGAGTTTGGGTTCCTTGCCGCTGTCGCCTTTGGCTTGCTTAGTTGGGGACACTTGACATTTGATATTTAACAGTGTTTTGATCTGCCTGCATTGACACCATTGTATGCGAACTGAACTGATCTGGATGACGACATCACTGTTTACTTCAGTGCTGATATAGATAAATTAACTAAATTAATAACTATTGATTCTTACATCGGAATGAATTAATACTAAATTTACTTAAGATGGATAATGACACCATTTTCTTTAAGAGCTGATGTGCAGCTAAAATGATGTACCAGTTATCATTGTAAAACTGCTTTGACACAATCTGCATTGTTAAAAGCGCTATATAAATAAAGGTGACTTGACTTGACTTGCAGGACGAGAACACAGAATTGGAGACGGGGGACGAGGAGCTGGAGAATGGAGACGAAGGAGAATAGAGACGTGGAACTGGAGACAAACATCAGGTAAGGAGTCTTTAGGTGAGTCACATACAAGGAGCACATACTGTGGGTCATAGAAGAGACTAGACAAGGAGTGTGTGTGTGTGGAGAGTCCTTATAAACAGTGCAGGTGATGAGAGACTGCTGGTGGTGATCAGTGGTGATTGTTGATGGAGTGCAGGTGAGTAAAAAGAAGGAATGCTGGAAAATGGAGTCCAGGGAAGGTGAGAAAGATGGTGACCGTGACAATGAAGGTTAATTTTCATTTTAAATGTGTATTATTATTATTATTATTGGTTGCATTAATTTACAAGAAAGTGTTAGGCGTTCTGATCTCCACTATTCTTTCAGAAGAAGAAGAAGAAGAAAAACACTGTGTCTATACATCTACTGAAAAAAACAACAGCTTTTTCTTCTACAATAAAAATAAAAACTGACTTGCACTTTGTCACCGAACTGCTGAAAACGAATGGAGAAGGAAATGAAGGCAGAGAAAGGAGAAGGAAAAAAAAAGGAAATAGAAATAGATTAATGCCTACTCCTGATTGCACCATATTTGGCACTAGTGAGCACACTAATTTGTTTTCGGTGGCTCATGAGCATTGGACCAACATCAGGGTGATGAAGTGGAGCCAAGCAATTAATCTCCGTTATGCCGGACGGGCTCTGATAAGGACTGATGGGTTCACCGTTTACAAACATCAAACTTTATGGAGTGGAGACGAAATCACGAATTGGAGGTCACTGGAGCAAAGAGAGAGGTATTAGGCACAAGTTTTTTGTTGTTGTTGTTGTTTTTCCCTGCTTGTGCATTTACATACCATTTACAAGCCTGTCTCTATTAAACAACACTTTGTGCAAGTAAATACTTACTGAAGTTGTTGATAAACTGTGACGTATTAAAGGTGATGCACGGAACTGTGAAGCACTCAGATTGAGAAAGACAGTGGAGCATAGAGGGGAGACCAGGTATGGTTGTAACACTTTTTGCTTCAGCATCTGTAACTCACTGAATTTTTGAGCTAGAGTGCTCAAACATGTATACAAAGTACCCACATTTGTTTACTACAAAAGGCACCAACTCAAACCTCTTCAAGAATATCACAGCCCTCATGAGTTGACGTAAAATACATGGTGTGCCTTTGTTACAATCTACCCTACTACCAGGGTAGGTTGTAACTAGCTCTCAATAGATTTTTTTTTTTTTTTAATCGCGCACTTATCGTGAAATTAAGCATACGCCATTTATCTTGTTTCACACGTCCATTTTGCCATCATTGCCTATATCCAGCAAAGTAAACCATCAGATCGAAGTGTGATTTTCACAAAACTGTATTGTTCACCTTTTTTCAAGGTAAATTTAGATGTCTTTCCAAAAAAGGACACCAAATAACCAAATTATATGATTTAATATAATTTATACATTTATGTACACCAAGTGACCCATAAAAAATTTTAAAAAATCAACAATGCTTTACAGGTTATCTAACAATACTAACAATAGTTTTCAGATATGGAAATTGAACAAAGTAATCAAATATAAAATAACTGCATATAAACTTAAATAAAGGTGAAACATTAAGTTACAAAAGCTATTCAGTCAAGAGTAATTTCTTCATCTTTTGTCTTTTGATTAACATTAAAAACATAGAGCAGGAATATTAGATTGCTGTCCCTTTAAGACATAATTCAAAGATCCAGTACACTGATATTGATTCACACGCGCTTTGGATGAGTACACACAAATCTCCTCACAGAGCGTGCAAGTTCTCTTTCGCGTCTTACGGTTGAATGTTTAAATTGGCAAGGTTTAAATGAGTTTAGTTTAAACACAGATAGCAATGTGAGCTGTTCAGGTCTCAACTGCGCTCGTGCGCTATCAACACGGCGTAAATGACTGGGCATAGAGCATTTGGCACGTCATTGAACATTTGTTTACAGTGACTGTTTTGTCCATGTTCTTTTGATCATCGCTGTTGTAACGTATTGGAAATGAACTGTGGGTGGAGAACCGTTCCATCCCTAACAGCAACATACACAGGACAAATCCAAACATTATCCTGAATGTGTGTGAAAACAACGTGAATGTACTGAAATGTTTCTGTGCATAAATACAATGTGCGACTAGTGCATCAAGAGCGCTCATACATGATTTGTTTGCCAATCTATATAACGGACTCACACGTGCTTAGTGTACTACTCCTGTACTCACTAATCGTCTTTACTTCCTCATCCATCAAAACTTTAATAGCAAGAAGCTGGTTTGCTTTATCTAGCAGAGAAACATAGTTTGCATATCATCTGGCCATACAACGGTGGGATGTTTCTACATTCCATTCAGACAGGAACAGCGCGAGGGCTCGTGCTCTTCAGATACAAAGACACAATATGACAGAGAGTTTGTGTTTTAAAGCGAAACAGACACCGTAATAAATAATTATTTCTGCCATCTCTGATATAATCAGCATGGACTTTTAAGATCATCTAACTGCGTGACATAAATTACGTTATGACGCAATTTCACACGCTTCCATAATTTGTTTGCGTTAAATTATTTTAACGCGTTAAGGATTTTGAATTAATCGCATGCGTTAACGCCTTAAGGTTGACAGCCCTAGTTGTAACACATGCTAGGGTAAGTTGTAACAATTAAACTAAAGAAGCAAAAACAGCAGCCACACAATGCAATATGCTTCAAAAACAGGTTTACTGAAACAATCCAAAAGAACAATACAAAACAATGTCTCTCTTTCTGTGACTGACCATAACTTAAATCCACGTTCTGTTTGACACAGGAGTGTGTGCATGTGTGTAAATTGGTCTACTATAGAACAAACTTCTTTAATGGTATTTATGCTTAAAGGTGCTGTAAGTAGTATTTGAACTACGCTGTTGGACATTGTTGATATTTGAAATCAACCCAAACAAACCCACCCCTCTCTTCATTGCTCCGCCTCCAAAACTCACACTCCAATCTTAACCACCCTGCTCTGAGTTGCTGCTGGTATGCGAAGTGAATGCACTACCAATGACGCTAAGCACCTCATTCTCTAGCGGTCATCAGTGTGCAGTAGTTTAACTGCAAAACTCTCACTATCTGTCCACTGTTACACACGCAATGCGAGTGGATGTCTGTATATCACAGCTGACGCGCAATAAAATGCTTCACGAAAAATAAAGCACAGTTGATGAACGAACGACAAGGAAGCACAAAAACTTAACATACAGTACACAAAAGTAAATACAAAGTGTTCGTTGTTAGTCGCAAACAGCACAGCAGCTCCAGACAATCAAAACCCAGTGTTACTTACATGATAAGGAATGAAAGCAGCCTCCACGTCTGTTTTCAGGCCTTCCCATTTAGCTATCTTCAGCGCTGGAAAGCTTTTCTAATATTAACACGAGTCCTAAAGCACTTGCCAAGGCATAAACCTCCATTCCAGTGATATTCTTTTGAGTTGTTTTGTATTGTGTCCTATTTCTTGTTCTGCTTTTTTTTTTTTTTTTTTTTTTTTTTTATTATTATTATTATTATTTTAAAATCTCCCTCTTGCTTGTTCTCTCTCCTCGACCATCATACGCCCCCTAATGCTGATTGGTTAGACGTTTGTTGTTGGTCTTGGCCCGACTAACTTCCAAACAGTGTATATGAAATATCACTGAGTCCCCCTTTAATGAACACTCAACTCCAGTGTACCTGTGCAAATAACTCGTAGGTCTAACAAAATAAATAAATAAATAAAAATGTTATTGTGTGTGTGAGTTTGTGTGTCTATGTGTGAATATTCTCAGTCAGAGACACAATGGTGACAAATTAATGTTGTTAACCCTGGAATGCAGGCTTGGTGGGCCCCTTAACTGCATAGAGCACATTTTACCCACACTTCCTTTGGCTTTGAATTGCCAAATGGCTCAATGCAGACAACACATTGTCTGAGGTCTCATTATCCTCACCACTGGCTTTCAATATTTTCTTCATAACTGATCTGACAGACCTGCCCTGCTTTGAAGCCTCATCAGTTCCCTTTTTTCCCCACTGTCTAGGAATTTTGTAAAATTATTAAAACAAAACTGTTTTAACTGTTCTGTTCTCAGTTGTTTGTAAGGGGATGGTTTTAACACTTTTTAAAGATATGTTAAAACCCACCCACTCCTGTCAGCCACTGTTTCGCTTGCCATATTAGCATAATAATTTGAAAATAGCAGGTTAAAAATGCATCAATGTATCAAAAATGCACATTTTGCCTGATAAACTACAATTTAATATAATATTAAGTTTAATATAATAATAAGTTAAATGGTTTTATCGGCAAAAGTTTAAGTACTAAACAAAATATAGTTTTGATCAAAACATTTACATTCTTACCTCAAAATCATCTCCGGCCTTGACAGGCATTCATATGGGATCTGAGATGAAGTGAGTAAAAATTGTGATTATTGGACTTCTAGCCTATCTCTGATTGGTGGAATTGATGGTGTTACAACTCTCCCCAAGTTATAACCACACCCGATCTCTGAAAGGAAAAAATTCAACCTTGATAGACAATGCAGATAGTCTGCTCTAACATCATAAGCGCATGCTGTAGCTAGTTGTTTTCATTTTCTCTGTTAAAGGTTACAAAGTTAAAGTGTTCAAGAATTCCAAAAGCCCTTGTAATCATTAACATCATCAGTGTCCATATATACAGTATGTGTGTGTGTGTGTGTGGGTGTGCACATATCCAAGACAAAAAAGCCACTTCAATTTATTTTCTATTCTTAGCACTCTTTCTCATTGCCTCTCTCATTATATGTTTTAATCTCTCTTGTCTCTCATAATGATTACAACCAGAATAGCTATGATAATTGTTTAATAGGCCCAGTCTGCATGACTTCAAAGTGGAAATTTTTGCATAATTTTTCCCCATAAGTTCAAAGCTTTACTGTCATGCTTAACAAATGGCCTTGACTGTACAGACTGGTTTAAATGCATTGAAAATGAGAGAGAAAGGATCCCATATGGTTACATTATTGTACATTAATTCATTTGTTCTTGGGCATTGCATTTTCATACATATGCAGATATGACTGATAATATGATTGGCTCAGAATGTAAAGCTTGCTTTGATAAGTTGACGTCAAAGAAACCTGCATTTAGCATATTGTGGGAATTTTCATTCAAGAGGATTTTTTCTGCATTGATGTTGCAGTCATTACACTCATATAGCTTTCATAACTTACAGCGTGTTCAAAGGTAAAATGTTTGCCATTGTTTGGAGGTATGTCAGGTGGTGCTTGCGGACACATGACCAACGTCACACCTAAAGACCTGTAATAAGAAGGCCTGTCAAAGAGCCAATGAGTCTGCAAGGTTACAGTGGCAAAATAGGGCACTTGCCTCAAAGCACCACAGTTTCCCAATTCATAATTTGTATTCCTGATACCACATGCATATCACACATCCTGTTAAAATTAAGGTAAAAAAACAAAACAAAATGGCAGCAGTGGTTGCCAGAAATGGTGACATTTGTTTGTGCCTGAATATTGTGACATTTTGGTGCCTGAATATTTTAATTTAATATACTTTAATATACTAAAATCGATTATAACAGTAAGTGGTAAAACAGAAAACCAAGGAGGCTATACTGTGATGGTAGTTGAACAAACTCAGGGTTACAGGATTAGTTTCAAGTTGACAAAACTAAACCAATTCAATCAGGCTTTGTTGGTACCATGACACTGATCATCAACTTTCTCTGTCAATCTTGATTTCATGGACATCTGTGGTGAACAGCCAATCACATGCCTTGAAACATAGAGAAACTGTGATTCACTTCTCACGAGAGAAGCAGCAAGATTATTTGCTCTCTTCTGCTAAAGATTAATAGATTGAATAATACGAATTACACAAATGCATTTACACAGCAAGAAGAAAGTATCTTGCTATATCAGTGCAAGTGAAAGTTGTGAAGTTAGTTTATATACGTAGTTGATAATGCTGTATATAGTTATACAGAGACTCTGACATGAAAGATCATTTGTAGTCATTTTTAAAGCTTTATCTACCGATTCTAAATCTTATTTATATTACATATTATCTGTATACAATTATGTTCATTTAAACTAAATGTTTAATAATAATGGTTAAACAGAAATTGCTCATGTGTAATAGATTAGAGGTATGATAATTATATAAATAATATATAAATCATATACAATAATTATTTATAGCTTTATTGCATCCAATTTTGATTCTCTTACCTAGAACATAACCTGTGGAGCTGTGGAGCGTAAGTTACTATAGTGATGAACACTGCTAAAATCTGAGCCACTTCCATGGTGCCTAACCCAGGGTTGGCGCAAACTAAACTGAATCATACCTGGCTATCCACCTAAACCGGCTTCATTGTATAGGCCCCAGCAGTGTAACAAACTTGACACTATTCCCTTCAGACACACACACACACACACACACACACATACACACATATAAATATATATATTATATGTGTGCTTGACTTGAGGCGGAGCTGCACACACAGATCGGTGTATGGCATCAAAGTACCGCAAGAGTGATAATAATGCAAGCGCTCCATATGCTTTTGAATCATTTGGACAAAATCACACGGACAAAAGGAATGTGTGAGAGCTCCAGAGCCATCCGTACAGACACCTGCGGACACAAGCTGTGGAGACCACCTCACATGCAATGTCCCAACAGGATGGGAAGCGAGACAAGACTGAGAACAGCAAGTGCATGGCCAGCTGTAAAACTCCTTGTCTAGGCTACCTGGGCAAAGCAGCAAAACAAAGGTAAAACACAAGAAGACACAGTAGATAATCAACAGAACATGAGATAAGGCACAGAAAAATGTACTGACAACAGCAGAGAATATAAGGGAAAAGGGAACAAGCGACAGGTGAGGGCTCATGATCTGCAAACACCCGTGCTGCAAAATCAGCGCTGATTGCCCAGGTCACGAGCTGCAGAAAATGACAGGACAACACAGACCGATGAAGCACCCTAAACTGTGACAAAATGAAGATATGACCCCTAACTTAATATGACCGAATTTCATGCATCACAAAAGACAGGCATATCTAATCAAGGGTGTGTCTTAATCAGCTCCCGAGCTTGTGAATCAGTATATCATGTACACAAATCCGGGCACTGGTAGGGACCCTGGCTCACTACACATGGGACAGTGATTAATCAATTTCTGGCGACATGACTACATACAACATTGCAGAACATCACATTAATCAACAACAGGTAGGACCTATATCTTTTTGATAATACTTGTTATGCTCTGTGCCCTGACTACTGAACTAGGGAGCTAGTTGAGATGCAACCTGACTCTACAGGAGGATGAGTGAGCCCACTTTTTACCTTGTATATGCTCATTTACGTTCATGGTAGCATCATCAACTTGCCTCTTAATCTTAATAGTATCAACTTAAGTGTTAATATATAAAGGAGAAGAAGGTGAGGAGGAGGGATGCCGAAAGAACTGACGCAGTGAATAGGAAGCTGCTGCTTTTATATCCTGGTAATAATTAGAAGATTGAATGGGCATTCTCCTCCTGAACTTGTTTAATAACTCCAATAATTAGAAGATTTTTAAAAGTTGTAAAACAAGATATTAGCAGGAACCTCATTACTTAGTTGTATGCCAATTGTGAAATTTGTGCAAGCATTTCAAAGCTAAAATACAGAACTACAAATTGTAATTTTAATGTTTTATGAACATTAATGTTTAATAATTATTAATATTATCAAATTGATTTTATTTGTCCTCATAGTGACTATTAACTGTCATTCACTTTTAGTGGTTTTAGTGAGCGAGAGAAACAATGAATGTGAAATGAGTTAATGAGTCTTACTTTTTTCTACATTATTTTTGCATTGCTCATTATTACAGTATCTTGGTATTACAAAATCTTCAAAACTAATTCACATACTGTTCATAAGTATGGTTAAAATACGATGAATTTTGTTGCTTCAGTCCTGGTGTACATTGCAGTGGACATGAAAAAAAAAAATCAGCGGTGACATATAAATACACAACCTCAAGTAATTCATTAGTTTGATTGGATGTAAAACTTACTGCTTCAAATGCAATCAGTAACTTATTTCTAATTTCATTTATTTTGTTACTGTTGTGCCGGGTCAGAAATCAGGGATTGTGTCAAAAATGCTAAGAGCATCATTTTATGACTTTAAAATTTGGATACTGTTCAAGACCTGGTTGACTTATCTTACTGGAATATTGCACATGGAGAGAGTCTGGTATGGAATTATGGGTAACCTTGATAAATTCTACAGCATGGCAACCATTTCTGGATCATCTTAACCAGTTAAATGCAGACTCTGATCGGTAATGTAGGGCATAATATGCTGTCTGCTCTGCCCTTGTCACGGAGCACAGACCAGGGAGATGGTAAGTATAAATGAAGACAGGCTTTATTGAACACAGTGGTAATTGCAATGGTGGATATGGAATGGGGTTGCAGCAGGATGGACACAGAACAGGCGAGTAGCCACACACACATACCACTGATTAATATGATCTGAGCACTTTCCTTTGTTTGTAGGACGAGAACACAGGACTGGAGAATGGGGACATAGAACTGGAGAAAAACATCAGGTAAGGAGTCTTTAGGTGTGTCCCATCCAAGGAGCACATATTGTGGGTCATAGACGAGACTAGACAAGGTGTGTGTGTGTGTGTGGAGAGTCCTTATAAACAGTGCAGGTGATGAGAGACTGCTGGTGGTGATCAGTGGTGATTGTTGATGGAGTGCAGGTGAGTAAAAAGGAGGAATGCTGGGAAATGGAGTCCAGGGAAGGTGAGAAAGATGGTGACTGTGACAGTCCTCTACTAAGTGCTTGTTTGTTTCTGCTTTACCACTGAAACTGCATATACGCCCTGGTTCTTAGTTTATTTTTTATTTGATTCCCCCCCCCCATTATTATTATTAATGGTTGATGATATTAATAATTATTACCAATCATTTATATTGTTGTTTTATATTATTATTATTATTATTAATATTATTATTTATTGATTCGTATATATTTTTTAAATGTTTTTTTTTCTTATTCTAATAAAAATACTATAAAAAAAGTCACCAAAATTAATAAAAATGCCCACAATTTTTGTGCAGTTTTTGCCATTTTCAGGCTTCGTACTTTAACGAACTCCTCCTACAGTTTTAATCCGATCATCTTCAAATTTGGTTTGTATAATCATAAGGCTTGTGTGACACTAAATTGCGAAGATCTTGAGTTTTCATAAAAGGGCATGTCCCTGGCGGCAAATTTTGATGTTTCGCCATGAAACAGGAAGTTCCAACATGGAAGATTTGCATTTTGATTTTGGGAATTCTACAGTACCTAAAGAATGGAAGAGGATAATTGTTCAGAAGCTTTCTTTAATGCCTAAAGTATTCGCATTACAGAACCTTGATTTTGGCCAAACAAACTAAGTAAACCATAACATAACTTCTTTCAAGAAAAAAAACAAGGCCTTTATACCCAAATGACTTAGAGGCTGTCTGAAGACATTTGGAGGAGTCAATTGAAGCAGAAGAAATCCGTAAATCTAAATCTTCCTTTTCCTTGCCTATTGTGGTAGAATGTAGACATCAGGCTTTGTATTGACAATATAAGCTGAATCTCCAGACAATATTGATGTCTATGCTTTACCAAATCTAGAAGAAAGCTGCTCAGTGCACAAAGGCTCCAAATGGTTTTCTGGTTTAGATTTCAAGTATTGCTATTATCAAACAGAGATCAAGGAATCAGACAAACATAAGACAGCCTCTGTGTGCCCACTAGGATTTTGGGAGTTCAATCAGATGCTGCAGGGGATCATTAATGCTCCAAATACATTCCAGAGGTTGATGGAAAAATGCATGGGTGGGATAAACTTCAAGTAAGTCCTTGTCTTCCTGGACGATCTGATTGTATTCTCAAAATCCCTAGAAGTACATGGAGAATGTCTTATTCATGTATTAAATCAAAGGTGTGTGGGTTGAAACTTTCCCCTGAGAAGTGCAAGTTATTTTAGACGTCCGTGAAATACTTAGGCCATGTTGTGTCCCAGCAAGGTGTTGAAATAGATCAGAAAATTGGTGCCATAAAGACCTGCCCAAATCCAAAGACTTGTGCTCATTTCTTGGATTTTCCATTATTACCATAGATGTATCCTGGATTATGCCATGGTTGTAATTCTTTGCTATTTTTCATTCATTGCCACAACAAAGGATGCAACATCTATTTCTTCCACCTCTCTTTCTTACCAGACCATGTCTCTTTTAACAGTGAGACATGTTGAGACCTGGGGTACGTCATGATATACAAAGAGCAAATAGGGAAACTATTGATTCTAATCTAAACTGGTCTCCTTAATGAATTATATGAATTATACAGTGCATATTTTTGAGGATTTGATTAAACCTCTCTACTAATCAATCAGTTTGAAGTTGGAACTGTGTAGACTTCAAGCCCTTTATGCTCAATAACTGATAAACTTGCTTTAAAAGCTTTGAGGTGAAATTGGTCCCACAATCAGTCAGTACCTCTCTAGGAAACCCTACAAAACAATTGAATCAAACCGGAAGCTACTTGCTTAGGTCAAATAGTCCTCAAAGGAAACACCTCTGGATACTTAGTAGCATAATCACTCACCACTAACATGAACCTATGACCTGCTCTACTTTTCTCAACTGGACCAACGATGTCCATAGCAAGTTTTTCAAATGAAACTCCAATAACTAGAAGATGATGAAGGGAAGAGAGGGAAGCTTATTAGAGGTCAACTGACACTCTGGACAGGTTTTACAGAGTTTTACTTCATCTGCTGTAAGGCCAGGCAAATAAAAAGTCTCCTAATCTGAGCCAATGTTTTCTGCCTACCCAGGTGGCCTGCCCAGGGAATGGAGTGATCCCAATCACAGGATATGGCAATTTTTCTATGACAAATAGGGTTGCTCTTGTACCACTACCTGCACTTCAGCTGTAGAGTAAATCTGCTCTTCACCATGAATGTATCTAAAGACAACATTACCTTCATTCTCTTATGAATGCTTTGGAGCCAACTGACTTTCCACTAGCATCTGCATACTACCAGTGTCTATAAATTTATTCAAATTTTTTTCCCATTCACTTCTACAAGAAATGTCAGGCTTAGAGACTGAGTCAACAACTTATATATCCTTCATTTAGGCACAGAACATATATAGGAAGTCTTAGTAGGTAACTTAAGACACACTGGCTTCTTATACCCTTCCTGTCCCCAATAATAACAAATGGGCACATGACTAGAATGATGTAGAGGCCTAGAGGACTGATTTTAGGCTTCTTTCTGGAGTTATTAAATTTATAGTCACCTTGACCAAATGTTGAAGAACTCCTATATTCCTACTATGGTTATGTTCTTATACCTATACCTGCAATTCTGGTGTAAGCATTCTCAAATACTGCTCTAAAATAATCACTTCCCCCACAGCCTTTCCCTTGGGTTGTCGAAGTTATACATTAAGTTCTTTTTGAGTTTTATCAGGCTCAATCTCTAATGAGCGGAATCTTTGATGGTAGGTTTCAGGATTAATGTACTTACCTAAAATGGCAGATTTTACTTTTTCATACTCTAATGACACCTCAATGTCCATGTGCACTCAGTCACTCCTAGCCTTACCAGTCAATAAGGGAACTAACCTAAGGGCCCAATCACTTTTTGCCAACTTACAGGCCAGAGCAATTCTTTTTAAACGAGTGAGAAAATGTTCAGTGTCATCTGAATCTTGCAATTTCTGCAACTTTGAGCTCAATCATACCTCTAGCTAGATCTGGAACAAGGGACACCAAGACATTAGACATGTTCTCAGGCATCTCAAAGGGAAGATCAGGTCCTGACAAACCTCCTGGATCAGGGGTGGTGTGAATCTCCACTTACTCCCTAAGAAGCCTGAATTGATGCTGTATTGTTTTCCAGTGTTGCTCCTGTCAAGTTGCCTCCCACTCCATTTGGGCTTCTTGTCATTGCTGAACCTCCATATTTTTACAAAACATATCCGCCAGATCCTATAGAGTCAGTTTTCCAGGATCATCAGCCATCCGAGGAACACCTCCAACTGCTGCTGGCTCCACTACACTTTCACCATTCTTCCACCACTGCTAGATAAACTCATTTAGCCTTTATCAAACAAAAATAAATGTAGATATGAAATAATACTTTACCAAATAAACCCCAAACAACAATATTTACAACAAATTATACACTTTATCATTATCTGATTATGATAGTACAGTTCAGTTTCCTCTGGAACAGCACAAGTTTAGAGACTGAAGCACCGACTCTCCCTTCGTTTGCTGACACATGGAATGCGGACATTCACTCCATGGACTAGAGGGATCTAGGACTCAGTTAGAGTTGAAAAGCAAAGAGAAATATAAGAAGTGTGCACCCTCCTGAGCCCGATTACTCTCTGATTAACTCTCTGCTGGATTTTTTCCTCATGACAGTGGAAACAACTTAAAATACGTAGTATTTTAATTTGCCCCGCAATAATTTATAGCGCATCACCGACGCGCTGTAATAAGAGCAAACTCCTCATTTAAAAAAACAACTTGTTTAACACATCTCTTCTCATTTTTTTCACTATGTATGGGCATTACGTATCCGGCGCCTGCTGGTTTCTGCTACTCCCCACCAGAGGTCGCCAGTTCAACATTTCAGTGCACACACAGTTATACATCACTCTGGACTACATTTCCCATAATTCCCCATCTAGGAACCAATCACACACTTGCACCTGTTTCCCATCAATGGACCCTTTATAAGCTGCACCCAGACACACACGCGCACGCGTGCAAACAAACAAACAAACAAGGCTGAGTATTGTTTAGTGGTATGTTTTCCGTGTTAACCCTTGTTCCTAGTTCCTAGCCTTGCCTTGTTTTTGATCCTGGACTGTTTATTCCTTTTTTGATGATTGTTTGCTGCCTGCCTTGACCATTGCTGGTGACTTGGATTACTCTTCTGCCTTGCCCTTATGTTTCTGTTTGCTGGTGTTTGACCCTTGCCTGTACGACTACGCTCATTCTAATAAAGAATGCTGAGGTAGAGCTCTCATTGCTCAGTTTTTAGTTTCACTTTATGCAGTGAATAATTGACTGGGATTTGAGATATATAATCAAGTAAATTATTTAAAAAAAAAAAAAAAAAAGATTTATTATTAATCATTTATTAATAATTTTTTTTTTACGCAAAATAAGACCTCCCCCAAATCGTAAGTAATTAGTTATAGTTACTTCTCACAAATAGTAACTGAGTTAGTAACTGAGTTACATCATTATAAAAGTAACCAGGGAAAGTAACTATTGTGTTATTTTAAAAAAAAAAAAAAAAAAAATCAAATATGTCAATTAACTTGGATGCCCCAATATTAAATATAAGTCGAAAAATAAATTATTTGCTTAAGTAGGCCTATGTTATGTTTTAAATTCATCTATTTGATTATGAAAAGTAAACAACATGAGTAAGATAGGATATCATAAGATGCGCAATATATCTGGAGAAATGGGGTAGGGCAGGCATGATTTTGACCACTTCATTAAGTTTTGTTTTGTAGAAAGCCTTTTTTAAAAGTAAATTTCATTTTGTAAAAAATGTATCTTAATTTCAATCAGTGTTTCATCAACCAATTGCCTGGATTTAATAAATAAGAAGCAAATATAGCAGACAATCATGACATGGAGGTGTCGGCGCGATCACTTGCACTTGAACTGGAGCGCGTCTTATAGGCTAAATGAACCGAAACTCAGCGGTCGCTTGCCTCACAGACATGAGAAATATATCTATAGAAAGCTTAAAATGTGTACTTTTAAAGGAAGTAATTCAAAACGAAAAGATATAGGCTACTCTCTGATTATGTAATCCAAATGAAATGTGCATTCTCTTTCTAAGGGCTAGATGATGAGAGTCATGTCAGCTTCATCTTCGCAGCTGACACTGATTCAGAAAACATTAGTTTATTAATAAACAATTAAAATGTCTCCTTGCTGTTTTTGTCACATTCATAATTGGGTCATTCCTGTTATGCAGTGACTTTTACTCTTTCAATGATTTATTTACTCATATTTTCTCTGAAATTAGTCACATATTTTTAAGAAATGGCTTAAATTGTATTTTTAGGTCTTCTTTATCACTTAAACAGAGATAATAGACATTTAAAAACCCATTTTGTGTCCTATCAAAAAAATAAATTAATTAATTAAAAACAAATCTGACATGGTTATAAAAGTTCTGTTTATCTGTAGAAGGTTAGATAGCTTAATGTTGATCACTCAAAGAGCTATGGTTAACTTAGCTCAAAATTTTGGAAATTCTAATAGAATAAATAGTATGTAGTGTATATAGCAAATTCTATACATATGTATATATTCTATTATATAAATAATTTATTTCTTAAAAATTCTTAAAATTTTAACATTCAAATTATAATAATAATATAAAGATACTCAATAATGAAAATCACTTGTTATTAAAAAGGGTATTTATAACACTGGGTCATATAACCTTCAAAGCACAGTTCTTTATGGAACCTTATAAAAAGGGGCTCTATTCAGCACCAAAAAGGGTTCTGCTATTGTTACAAGCCTAAGATCCCTAATTTGGTACTGTTTAGAACAATTTTTTTTTTTTTTTTTTTTTTTTTTTTTTACTTGAAAGTTATTTTTAAAGCCTAATAAATGTTGATAACAAAAAAATTGATCACAATTATACTGTAATGTGAATGTATATAATGTAAAAAAAAAAAAAAAAAAAAAAAAATCATTATTTTCATAGAAACATCAGAACCAGTATTAGTATCAGTGATACTGGCCTTCATTTATAAAAAGATGCAATTAAACAATTATTTAAAATATAATGTTGTTATTTAAAAAAGGGCATCACTGTCCATTACTGTTCCTTCTTGTGATGGTTTTTGTGTTTGTTTATTAATCTAGTTAATCCAAATGAATTACAGCATCTTTATTTTTAATCAAATATAAATAAAAAATCATTTATTATGTCTGTCTTCTCTAATTTGTAATTATTTCTCTAGCCATCTGAGCAGAGAATTGTTTTGCCACCATGATTGATTGTGATGAGGAATTTTCCCTCCCCCAAAGGAAATCTGGATTTTTTTAATTTAATTTAATTTTTTAATTGTTTTGAAACAATATTATATAGGTGCAGTTCCACACATTACAGACCGCAAACCATGCAGGACAATGATGGAAAGCTCATTCACTGTTAACACTGGTGTTCCACCCTGTTATGCTCCTTTGCACCCTGTTAGACAAGTAATTTTAAATAATAATTTGACAGTAACGTTAAATATTTGGCATACTTTTGTATGCCAAATATATGTTTTTGAGCAAAAAAATTTTATTCCAAGAAAAGCTCATTATTGTTTAACATTTACATTATTAACATGTTGTGATGTCCCTAACAGGGTGGAATATTTTCATAGCCAGTGTCTGAACAATCTACCTATAATTATTATTTTTTGAGTCCCTGAGCTTGAATACCAATATGTATTCCTAATAGATAAATATGTCACTATTTTGGTAGAATGCTAAAAACATGAAAATCATGAACCTTTTTTTCCAACACTTATGAAGCCAAAATGTTACTGCGTACCTTTTGCCGGTTCTTGCTATATTACGTAAACGCTCATTATTATGGTTTATTCAGTATTTAAGAAATCAAATTAATATAAATGTGAGTAGTCAACTAATGGCTCAAATGAACAACTACTAGTCGACTAGAAAAAACGTATTTCACATATTTTCGATCCAGTATGTCACAAAGGGTATTCTGGTTTGAGCTCGTGCTCCGCTCCCACGCTCTGACACACACACACACACACACTGAGCATCGAACATTATTATCAGTTTAAAATTATATTTGTGATTGACTAACCTGTACTATTCCTTTACAACAAAACGCTTTGCAGGTCTATCATCTCTACACTTACACACCAATCGTCATCAGTTAGCATTTGTGTTCCACCCCAACACACACACCAGAGAAAAAACTTTGCATGTCCTATAGATGAGAGAGAGCCTACTTGGATGAAAACCACGTCAGTAAGCTCAATTATAGTAATGCGGCATTTTTTTGTCAGTAACGGTAAAGGCGTTGTACCGGGGGAAAAGTAATTTGTTTGATTACTCGTTACTGAAAAAAGTAACACTGTTTATTTATAACGCCATTTATTTATAACGCCATTATTCCCATCAGTGCTCTTCAGTGGTGTGCACCTGAAAGGTGAGTTTTGTTTATCTTAACATCCTGATGGTATGTGCATTGTGAGCAGGCCTATTTGCAGAGCGTTTCTGTATTTGCATGTGTTGTGAACTTTTGCAGCGCGTTTCTATATTTGCATGTGAGCCCATTCGCAATCTCTCAAAATTATAATTTTCAACATCTTCAAAATCAATATTTTGATCGCTGATAGCTTCACCAAATCCTCCATCAAGTGACAGTGATTGCATTCAGTACTTGCTCTGCAATAAATCGCTAAGCCATTTCATGTTTTGCCTATTCTTTCGAATGAAATGTCACTTCATCACTGTGTATCAGACATCACCATCTTGTGGAATTAAGGTGAATTGCACTTATTCCGTTATCAAAGATTCAATTATTGTTTTGAAGAAAAAATATATGTACACTGATACACACCTTGGGTCGTTAGCGACCCTATACAATTTTTACAAAAAATGGAAAATATTTTTTTCTTGTTATATTCTTTATAATGAATTGATTAAGGAATACTAAGAAGGTTGATGTCTAACTTTGAAAAAATGAATGAGGAGGAGGGTAGTGAATGACGTCCCGGGTCAATAAAGACCCGAGGTATGCATTTAAGGCTTAACATGTTATTGTTACATAAACTGTAACGTTACAATGTTTAGATAGTGTTTACTGAGAAATACCGTGTTTGTGAATATCTGCTTAAACTTATATTTATATTGTGCTACAACAGAAAACAGGGATATCATCATCCAGTTCAGTTCAGTTTGCATGCAATGGTGTCAATGCAAGCAGATCAAAAACATTGTTGAATAACAAGTGTCCCCAACTAAGCAAGCCAGAGGCGACAGTGGCAAGGAACCCAAACTCCATCAGGTGACAAAAATGGAGAGAGAAAAAAAAAAACCTTGGGAGTAACCAGGCTCAGTCGGGGGGGCCAGTTCTCCTCTGGCCAACAACGAACAGTGCATGAATATGTTGCAGGCAGCGCATCTGGTTGAAGATTAGATTCATCACACCGGTATGGAAATGGTTTTGTTGGGGATCTGTGCCACTGGCTGTCGTAGCGATAAGGTCTTCACAGGGGATAGTTGACACAATCTAACCTAACAATCCTTTAACGGATGTGAAAATATAAATTGATAATGTGTTATGTGAATGCCATGTTAAAGAGATAAGTTTTTAGTCTAGATTTAAACTGATAGAGTGTGTCTGCTTCCCGAACAATGTTAGGAAGACTGTTCCAGAGTTTAGGTGACAAATAGGAAAAGGATCTACCGCCTGTGGTTGATTTTGATATTCTAGGTATTATCAACTGGCCAGAATTCTGAGATCACAATAGACATGAAGGACTATAATGCATTAAGAGCTTGCTCAAGTACCGCAGGACCTAAACCATTTAGTGCTTTGTAAGTAATTAGCAAGATATTAAAATTTATACAATGCTTAATAGGGAGCCAGTGCAGTGCTGACAGAACCAGGTCATACTTCCTGGTTCTTGTAAGAATTCTAGCTGCTACATTTTGGACCAGCTGTAGTTTGTTTATTGAGCATGCAGGGCAACCACCCAGTAGGGCATTACAATAATCTAGCCTTGAGGTCATGAGGGCATTAACCACCTGTTCTGCATTTGTCATTGGGAGCCTAATTATGTCATAGTTTAGATATATGATGTAAAATATATCAATATAAAATATATCATATATCTTTTATATCATCTTTTTAAGATGGAAGAATGTAATAAAAGTTTTCTGTAAAGTAAAATTATGATTATTATTATTTTATGCAGCCCTACAAGTAGACACAACAAACCTGGTGTTCTTTAGATTTTTTTGTGAATTTTAAATCACAATTTTAACCAGAAAATTCACAGTTAGATGCAACCCTTCTGATATCACCATGTTCACATTTGTTTTGTTGTTGTTGCTGTTGTTTTGTTTTTTACAGGAACCAGACCAACACTTATGCACAATAATAAGGATAAATGCTGACCAATACTTAATTATATTACATTTTTTACTGAAAATTATGTTTTAGTAAACCAAACAAAATGTAATTTGTTTTGTCATATGACATAGCTATGCATGAATACACACTAGACAAATGCAGCCAAGGTGAATACATCTCAATTTTCAGTCAAGCAAAAAATTAATGCATAAATGAATGAAATAATTGTATTTTATTTACTGACAACAATAAGAAACATGAATAAATGAGTAAAAGAATGTATAAAAGTAACCATTACAATAAATAAATACATATACAAGTCAACAACACATGATACAAAGCTTTATTTAAAATTCTTGTTCTAACAATCACATATTTACAGGCAGTGAACCCCACATCCTACTGCCATCTCAACACAGCTGTGCTAATTCTGCAGCTTTATTTTGATTAAGCAGCTGACCACAGTGACCACCTTCACCTGTCTTTTCCATCCATCATGTCCCTCATTGTGTAACGAAGCGGGACTCAGGGTAGGATCCATATGCAAGCTTTTATTAACAGATGCGTAGTACAGACAGGCAGGGGTCATACAGGAGCAAACAGGAATGGCAGGGAACAGGCAGAATCGTAGTCATTGAACAGGCAGGGAATCAGGGCAGGCAGATATCATTCACAATCCAGTAACACAATAAACAGTCCAAAGGCAGGCAGCAGAGAATCGTAACCAGGAAACAGACAGGAACAGTAACAGGCAGACTAACACAATGACAAACACTCAGAATTGCAACAAGAGTTAAACAAGACCTCGCAAAGTGTATGTGGATGTGAGTGGCTTAAATAGTCCAGGTAATGTGCTGCAGCTGGGTGTGGTGATTACTGATTGGTAGAGTGAGTGCAGGTGATAACCAGGGAGGATTGTGGGAAATGGAGTCTGGGAATGACCGTGACACATCGCTGCAGTCAGACTGGAATTTTTTTCACGGCCAGAGCTGAGCCAAGCCTTTATGCCTGAGGTTGTTGTATTTTATTTTTTTTTTTTTTCTGAATGAACACAAAAGGTGACTTGGTTTCTGTTCATACAATAGCAGTCAATGGATCCTGACTTCCATAAGCTTCATTACACTATTTGATGATGCTTTTGAAGCTTATGAAAGTTGGGCTCCATTGTATGAACAGAAGCCAGCTGAACAATCTTGACCAAAATCAGATACTCAATGTCTTTTGGTCTTTTTTCTAGATGCTCTCGCTGGCTCTGGGTTCACTGGGGATGAAGAGACCACAGCAACATCCAGGCTAGATGAGGCAATAAGAGCATGTGGAGTGATGACACCATACCATTTCCTGGATGCTGCTGTAGGCTCCCCATACTCAGCGCTCACATCAGTCTGTGGACATTTCAGATCCTACAAAAGTGCACAAAAATAATACAAAAGCAGTAATTTTAACAGCACAATGTCATTTGATTTCTGTATTGGAAGTAACAAAATGATCTTACTTTATATTTTGTTTCAAGTTTTCCCTTTTTTTTTTCCACAAATGCCACCGTCACCTTGCAAATGAACAAAAAAGACACGTGACAAATGAAAACAAACTGAAAGTCTATGAGAACAGAAACTAACAGAAGTTAACTAGACATAATGCTCCCTCCCGGTAGGTGCGTCTACGCGCCATGAAGCAAAGGAGAGGAAGATGAGGAGGCAGCAAGAGGGCTAGCACAACCCGGCATGAGTTGGCTTAGGTGGTGGATGGACAAACAGGACAACCAACGAAAAATTCCAAGGAGGTGATAAAGGTGGAAGGATCCATGGGATGGTGATGGGAGGATGACGACAAGACCCCAGCGGCGAAGATGGAATGTTCTAGGTGGCACAGACCCAGAGCTCTCCAGTGTCAACAGCCCACAGCAGAGACGAGGGAGAAAGGAGCCAAGATGTTGCTGGCTTGGCTGATGACATCTGGGGGACAACCAACGACAGAGACAGAGTGGTGGATCTGCTGGCACAGACTGATGGGTCGAGGGAGCTGAGTGACATTGCTGGTGCAGGAGACCCAGGCGGTGTCGCGGCGATGTGCATCGTAGGTGGAGCCAGAGTACACGAGGGCTGGGGCAACAACAGCGTGAGTGAGGACAGAGGCAATGCCGACGGGAAGGAGGAACCTGCTGCAGCCAAAGGGGTGGTGGAACGGAGCACAGAGGATGGCCCGTAAGTTCATGGCAGAAGTGTGATGACTGAGGAGGAGGAGCCACTAGACCAAGGGTCTCTGGTGGAGCCGAAGGTGGGAGGAGCCAAGATGGTGCCGACAGGCAAAGGGACCTGAGGCCGGAGTCGGAGCCAAAAGATCCTTCTGGACAGGCACTGCTGATGGTTGCTGGACCTACAGCTCAACGTCATTTCAGGGAATCCCCAAAGACGGCACAGGGCTGCAAGCATCTGGCAGTTATAGGACTGGAGGACAGGCTGAGCTCTGTGATGGTGGTGATGAAACAAGACTTGAGAGGATAACGGTAATCATGACACAGTCCACACAGGTTAGAGCAAAAAATAATTCCCAGTTCTCACAGTTCTCTTTGGATAATACAGATGATTCAGATAGTGGGTGGGATAGGGTGGAAGTTGACAAGTCCCCATCGAAGTCTATCAGCCAGTCCTCCGTCTCAGTTCCCTCGGCCACTGGTGTCTCAGGCTTACACCCCTGGTCAGATCCACACTGAGGCACTGCTTCCTGGGCGATGGTAATCTGACCTCTTTTCTTTGGGCTTTGGCTAATGCCGTTTGGTCTGCGGGAGGCTCACGTGACTTCTCCGTGGTCAATGGTGGTGAAACGGGCTCTAGGTCTGGCTGTGATCTTAATTCGGGCGCGGCACTCTCCAGACACCTGATGACAGGTGAATTACTTACAAAGCACACCTGATGTCTCGCTCCAGTTCAGTCCTGTGGTGTCTGGTGAGGTCGATAGGATGGTGGAAGGTTGCCCCAATCCAGAAAAAGGTCTTCATGATCTCGTCGTTGAAGGGACAGGTGACGGCAAGTTAAAAGTTTTTAACAAAAGAAAAAAAATCATGGCTCTCCTGAGCCAGGATGATAAATTTAGCTATGTCCATTTTTTTGGGTCTGGTATACTGTAACACTAGGGTTCCAATGAAGACGATGATGAAGATTCAATAACAGAATATTTATTCCAAACGAGATAACAAGCCAACATGTGAGACATAGCACACTTTACACAAACAATACCAGACTTGTACTTACAGTGTACATGCACAGTAAAAAATATTGTTTGAACTTAAAAAAAGTAACGCAGTTGCCTTCGAATTTTTGAGCGCATTGCAACTAAAAATTTTAGTTCCCTTTCAAGGGAACTCGCGTTGCGTCGAGAAATGACGCTTTGGGAACGCAACGCGTGATGTCGTCATGAAGCACGTGTGAAATCAGTCCAATGGTGTGTCGAGACGTCAGAAGCGGGTGACGTCACGGCCAGGAAGCTATAAAGCACGCTCAAACAAAGCAACGCTAGCTTCTGTGTCTTCAGTTGCGCTCTGTGTCTCGTATGTTCTATTTGGTGTTGTCTGTCTTTATTATTATCCTTTATGGCTGAGAAACCATTTAGACCTTGTGTTCCTCCCTGCCCACGTTACATCACGGGCGGGGATACACATGATCTCTGTGTTGCCTGCCTGGGAGCGGAGCATGCCCGGTCAGCACTCGAGGGTGCTGACTGTGAGCATTGTGACCGCCTTTCATTGCGGACGCTCCGCTCCCGCCTGGCGCTCTTTGATGAGAGCGCCCAGGCTCGCGTTCCCCAGGGTTCGGGTCCCGCTGCTGCCGAGGCACAGCGCCGATCCAGATCTTGGGGATCGCAAATGGATTTGTCAGAGGGGTTTGAGACGGGCCCCGCCCTATCTCAGCCCTCACCTGACAGATCCAGTGCTTTTTCCCAGTGTCTGGAAGCACGCTTTGCGGTTCCTTCCACACTGGGTGAAGCACCGGTGCTCAACGTGTCCAGCTCCGAGGAGTTGGATGTGGAGAGCACCGACATAGCTGAGAGTGAGGACTCGCCATCCCACTCTCCGGCTTATGAGGAGCTGGTGGAGGTCATAACTCGCGCCGTGGCCAAACTGAACATCGATTGGCCGGCGGAGAGGCAGGATGTTCGTCCTAAAAGCAAATTGGACGAACGGTTCCTGCCCTCGCGAGCGCAGCCTCCCCGTCGGGGTCTCCCCTTCTTCCCAGACCTCCACACTGAGGTGTCGAGGTCCTGGAGGAAACCGGCCTCCTATCGTGTGCATAGTGCTCAAACCACGCACTATGCATCGATAGTGGGGCTTAAGGAGCATGGGTATGGGACGATGCCAAAGGTGGAGGAGACGCTTGCTAGCTATCTCTCTCCACAATCAGCATCGCCCCTAAAGGCCCCGACATTGCCCACCAAGCCCGTCAGGATTACATCCAGCTTGGTGGGCAAAGCTTATCAGGCCTCTGGTCAGGCTGCGGCATGCCTTCACACTATGGGCGTGCTGCAGGCCTACCAAGCCGAACTTTTGGGGGATATTGATGAGGGCGGGGGAATGACTCCCGACGTAGTCAATGAGCTACGTCGGGCAGCTGATTTATCTCTCCGGGCCACCAAGGAGACTGCCAAATCTGTCAGTCGTGCTATGGCAGCCCTGGTGGCCACGGAGAGGCATTTATGGCTCAACCTTAGCTCTATAAAAGATAAGGATAAACATTTCCTTCTGGACGCCCCGCTTACGCCTCCTGGCCTCTTCGGCGACTCTGTCAATACGGTCGTTGAGAGGTTCCAGGAGGCTAATAAACAAGCGGCGGCGTTCCAGAAGCTCCTCCCCCGCCGCTCTCATACCCCCGGGGCTGCTCAACAACAGCAGCCCCACTCTTCTAAAGCCAGCTCCTCACAATATCATCGGGCCACCCAGAAGCAGAGCGTTACCACCCGTACTCCCCCTCAGCGACACGGGGGGGACGGGTGGGCGGTCTCAACCGCAGCCTTCGAGGGGTAGGATGGATCTGCGATCCATCCTTACTGCCAAGAAGGCTGCGGGGAAAAAGCCCTGACGCCAGCAGCGTCAGGACTTTGAGGGCAGTCCCCTCCGGAGAGAAGCGTTTTACACTTCAGCGCACGGCGCTCACTTCTCTTCGGTGCCCTCAGGGGGCCGTTCTGCCAACCCTGCCATCTCGGGTATTCCAGGGCGCAGCGGCCCCCAGCGAACATTCACTCAAGCATCCGCCCGTAACTTTAGCGGTGATGGGGTGTTCGCTCCCTCCGAGGAGGGTCTCAGAGCGATCAGTTCGGCTGCCCCCTGCCGGTGCGCCGCATCGGGGCACCGAACTGGTTATTCAACATATACCAGAGGCCAGTCTCGAGAGACTGGTTCCCTTAGTAGAATATCTGACAGCGTGGAAGCTACTGCCAAATATTCCTCAATGGGTCCTGCGTACAATCGAAAAAGGTTATGCCATTCAGTTCGGGTCTCGCCCGCCCCGGTTTATGGGGGTCCTACCCACTGTGGTGGGCCCCGAGCAGGCTCTGGTTCTGGAACAAGAAGTAAAAACTCTATTGGAGAAAGGAGCCATAGATTATGTACTTCCCTCCGATGCAGAGAACGGTTTCTACAGCCGTTACTTTATTGTTCCAAAGAAGGATGGCGGGTTGCGTCCTATTCTAGATCTTCGTCATTTGAACCAGTTCGTTATGAAACTCAAGTTCAAGATGTTGACACTGAGGCAGATCGTATCTCAAATCAGGTCCGAGGACTGGTTTGTTACGATCGACCTCAAGGACGCATACTTTCACATCTCCATCCTTCCACATCACAGGAAGTTCCTGAGGTTTGCTTTTGGGGGCAAAGCTTACCAATATCGGGTTCTTCCATTCGGCCTAGCATTATCACCCCGCACATTCACCAAATGTATGGATGCAGCTCTTGCACCTCTACGTCTCCAGGGCATTCGCGTCCTCAATTATATAGACGATTGGTTGATTCTGGCTCATTCACAACAGTTAGCGGCTCGGCATCGAGATGTCGTCCTCGCTCACATGAAGAGCCTGGGGTTGAGGCTCAACGCCAAGAAGAGTATGCTTTCTCCAGTTCAGAGAACCACTTTTCTAGGCGTGGTTTGGGACTCTGTTGCGATGCAGGCGCGTCTTTCTCCTGCTCGCATCGAATCAATCCTTTCTACCGCAAGCCGGTTAAAGCTAGGCCAGTCACTCACTGTAAAACAGTTCCAGAGGCTGTTGGGGCTGATGGCAGCGGCATCCAACGTGATACCTTTTGGTCTGCTGCACATGAGACCCCTGCAGTGGTGGCTCAAAACCAGGGGATTCTCCCCGAGGGGAAATCCTTTTCGCATGATCAAGGTCACGCGGCGTTGTCTTCGTGCCCTGGCCATTTGGAAGAAATCCTGGTTTCTATCCCAAGGGCCCGTGCTGGGAGCTCCTTGTCGTCGCAAAATGTTAACGACAGATGCTTCCCTCACGGGCTGGGGAGCGATCCTAGACGGACGCTCGACTCAAGGTCTGTGGGGCTCTCACCACCTCTCCTGGCACATCAACTGCCTGGAAATGCTGGCGGTCTTTCTGGCCCTCAAGACTTTTCTCTCAGATCTCAGGGGCCACCATGTTCTTGTCCGGTCAGACAACACATCGGTAGTCGCCTATATAAATCATCAGGGGGGTCTCCGGTCACGCCCACTCTCCAAGTTGGCGCGCCGAATCCTCCTGTGGTCCCAAGGGAAATTCCTGTCACTCAGGGCAGCTTATATCCCCGGGGTCCAGAATGTTGGAGCAGACGTCCTGTCGAGGCAGGGGCTGAGGCCCGGGGAATGGAGGCTCCACCCCGAGGTGGTGGAGCAAATTTGGGAAAGGTTCGGCCAGGCTCAGGTGGATCTGTTTGCGTCTCGAGAGACTTCTCACTGTCCACTCTGGTTTTCCCTCACGCATCCAGCTCCTCTCGGACTGGATGCTATGGTACAGACGTGGCCGAGGCTTCGTCTGTACGCTTTTCCCCCGATCGCTCTGCTCCCGGGAGTTCTAGAAAGAGTTCGCCGGGACTACGTCCGGCTCACCTTGATAGCCCCGCGCTGGCCGGGCAGAGTGTGGTTCTCGGACCTAGTATCTCTCCTGGACGGCTCTCCCTGGGAGATTCCGCTCAGGAGGGACCTTCTGTCCCAGGCAGGGGGCAGGATTTTCCACCCCCGCCCAGAGCTCTGGAGCCTGTGGGCTTGGCCTCTGAGGGGGCCCAGCTCATAGATTCCGGTCTCTCAACCGAGGTTGTAGGGACCATTCTCCAATCTAGAGCTCCCTCCACGAGGAAGCTCTACGCCCTCAAGTGGAAACTTTTCACTTCTTGGTGCAGTAGTCGTCAGTTTGATCCAGTTTCCTGTCCCGTTGGTACGGTCTTGGAATTTCTGCAGGAACGGTTCACTGCAGGGTTATCTCCCTCCACGCTAAAGGTTTATGTGGCGGCCATTGCGGCTTACCACATACCCTTGGCTGGTTCTCCTCTTGGTAGAGACCCACTTATTACTCGCTTCCTCCGTGGCACCCTGAGGCTGAGGCCCGCGGTACGCACGAGGGTTCCAGCATGGGATTTGGCCTTGGTGCTCCAAGGCCTATCCCTAGCCCCCTTCGAACCGATTGAGGAGGTTCCAGTTAAGTTTTTGACCCTAAAAACACTGTTCCTCCTTGCCATATCTTCCTTAAAAAGAATAGGAGATCTACAGGCCCTTTCGGTTGCTCCCTCGTGCCTGGAATTTGCACCTGGTATGGTGAAAGCCTTTCTTCATCCCAGACCTGGTTATATTCCTAAAGTTCCCACTAATGTGGCTAGGCCCATTGTACTGCAGGCCTTCTGTCCTCCTCCCTTCAGGACGTCAGACCAGGAACGCCTTAATTTGCTTTGCCCTGTTCGGGCCCTAGATGCTTACGTCCACAGAGCTGCCCTGTGGCGTAAGACTGAGCAACTGTTTATCCTCTTCGGGTCCCCCAATAAAGGGGCCCCGGCATCTAAGCAGAGGATGAGTAAGTGGTTAGTCGAGGCTATCTCACTTGCTTACGAGTCGGCCGGACTGCCGTCACCTCTAGCAGTCCGAGCCCACTCTACCAGAAGTATGGCGGCCTCCAAAGCCCTTCTTTCGGGAGCCTCTTTACTCGACGTCTGTGATGCGGCAGGCTGGTCCTCACCGCACACATTCGTCAGGTTTTATCAACTTGACCTTAGCTCCCCCGGGGCCCGGGTTCTCTCTGGTGACTGACGAGCCACACCAGACAGGCCCTTGTAACTATGGCTGCGTGGGTATTAACGTTCCCAAAGCGTCATTTCTCGACGCAACGCGAGTTCCCTTGAAAGGGAACGTCTCGGTTACGACTGTAACCTTAGTTCCCTGAAGAGGGAACGAGACGTTGCGTCGTCCTGCCATACTTCCAGCACGCCTGTCAGCGCTTACTTCAGACACTTTAAGCTAGCGTTGCTTTGTTTGAGCGTGCTTTATAGCTTCCTGGCCGTGACGTCACCCGCTTCTGACGTCTCGACACACCATTGGACTGATTTCACACGTGCTTCATGACGACATCACGCGTTGCGTTCCCAAAGCGTCATTTCTCGACGCAACGTCTCGTTCCCTCTTCAGGGAACTAAGGTTACAGTCGTAACCGAGACGTTAACACAAAGAGAGAGAGAGAACAAAAATCTCTTTCATTAAGCTCTAAACAATCAGCGAAAGATTCACTCTATGAAAGCAATAATAAGCATTTTCAAAAACTGGTTACAATAAGATGACATTAGTCACCCTTCAACCATCAGACATTAAAAATAAATTTCAAAGTTTAAAAGCATTAACTAACAATATTATGGACGTGTTAAATATCATAGTAATGCCTTAAAGGGTTAGTTCACCAAAAAAATAAAAAAATTATGTCATTAATTACTCACCCTCATGTCATTCCAAACCCATAAGACTTTCATTCATTCGGAACACAAATGAAGATCTTTCTGATGAAATCTGAGAGATTTCTGTCCCTTCATAGACTGCATTTGCAGCTGAAACTCTGATGCTTCAAAAAGTTCATAATGAGATCGGAAAACAAATCTATATGATTTGAGTAGTTTAGTCCAAAATTTCTAAAGTGACTTAATTGTTTTTTATGATGAACATATTTAATTTAGGCTTTTACTCACAAATAAACCTTGATAAGCAAACATTAACAGAAGCTCAGCCAAACCTAAATGACCTTTGGACTAAACCTGTCACAGCCAGCACCCACCAACAGATCGTCACCAGATCTACACGCTCCACCCACTCGTTCCGAGTTTTAATCACCTGCACCTCATCATCAGAGACACTATAAAGACTCTCATTCCCTGCACTTCAGTGTCTGGTCTCATCACACGTACCTGGAATCCTTACCTGCTACCTACCTGATCCATCTCTATCTTCTTCCTCCCATCTTCCTTCATCAGTCCTGCATTCCATCGTTGATTCCTTCGGTCATCCCATTCTTGCAAAGAGACATTCCTCCATTATCTATTTAGCTAAGTTACTCACCTGCATTCTCCGTCTGCCAGTGTCCGTGCCTCTGTTATAAATAAACATCCTGTTTTACACTTACCTGTCTGCCTCCGTCTGTGTCCTGACAGAAGACCAGACCTCATGCCGAGCACCGCAGATTCTGGCGCAGATCGGTCTACGGACCCATTCGCCGTCCTGGTTGATGCTGTACGAACCTCTCTCCAATCATCACCCACAAGCACTTTACCTACTGTCCCAGCGGATCTCATGCACGCTGCCTGCCAGTCACTCCTTCACCCAGCACCTGCTGCTTCTCCCACTGCCTCTGTCAGCCCCATGGCCCGACCTGCGTCATGCGGCGGAGGATTGCAGTTGGTTCCTTCTGCAGTGTTCGCTCTACCTCGAAGCACAATCTCGTGATCTCCCTACTCTCAGGTCGAGCGCTACAGTGGGCTCAGCCCTTATGGGAATGTAACACCCCCGTAACTTCAACCATCACAGCCTTCTTCAGTCACTTCAGAGAAGTCTTCGGACAAAGTACTGCTGACCTTTCTGTACACAACCAACTCTACAACTTATATCAAGAGGATTGACACTTTGGTGGCCGCTAACAGCTGGAACGAAACTGCACTCATCACAGCCTTTTGCCAAGCAGTTAATGGTCGTTTATGATGATACTATGGGGCTGGAAAATCTCATTCAGAAAACCATCCGCGTGGCCCAGCGCTTTTCTGCATGCTCACTCAAAAAACCCATTGTAACTCCTCTGCCCACCATACCATCTGCCGCCCTTCCAGCACCTGAACAGATGCAGGTGGATTCTTTTTGTCTCACTCGAGCGGAGGAGACTCTTACAACATCTGTCTATACTGTGGGGGAGAGGACCATGTCATCGCTGCCTGCCCCATCCGACCACCACGCCCAGCGGTGATTACTATCCAACTACCTGCTCGCGTTGCTCCCCTAACAAGAACAACTGTGCATATCCTAAACCCTCATGTCTGTGTTTCAGTGCAAGCCCTCATTGATTCCGGCTGCATCAGCAACCACATTCTCCAGAAACTGAATGTACGACGCAAACGGTGCACGCAGGATCTCAGAATCCATACTATCCGAGGAAAACCACTGGGTTGTGGTCACATCCAGCATTTATCCCCCACACTGACGCTCCGCATCGGCTGTTTACATACAGAAGAAATTACGTTCATGGTGCCGGAAGGTTCCACCGCGGACATCATCCTGGGACGCCCGTGGCTGTCACAACACCAATCAGACATCCAATGGAACATGGGTGAGATTCTCAATTGGAGTGAGAACTGTTTCAAAAACTGGACCTGCGGAGTGCGTACAACCTCATTCGCATATGCCAGGGGGATGAGTGGAAGACTGCCTTCATTACACCATCTAGACACTACGAATGCTGTATGGCCTGTCCAACTCTCTCTCCGTGTTCCAGAGTTACATGAATGAGGTGTTCCGGGAGTACCTCCATCTATTCGTCATAGTCTACATAGATGATATCCTCATCTACTCCCTGAACCTGGCCGAACAATGCCGCCACGTCTCCCAGGTCATTGAGAAGCTGCGGCAACATCACCTCTGGAGAAGTGCGAGAAGTCTCCAAGCTGGAGAAGTGCGAGTTCCACACCACCTCCATACATTTATTTGGCTATATCATCAACCAACATGGCATCCAGATGGACCAGAGAAAGGTGGAAACCATCCGCAACCATTCTCAGTGCACCCCTCACATCATTCCTCAAGGGCCGGCCCAAGTCTCTGTCCTGGACTCTATCTGCCCAAGAAGCCTTCCATCAGCTCCAGGAAGCTTTCCTCACCACCCCGATTTTGGTACACCCCAATCCTGATCTCCCGTTCCTCGTTGAAGTCGACGCCTCATCCACCAGTGTCGTCACAGCGGCAGGGTGATCCTCCACAACTCCATCCATGCGCCTTCTACTCCAATAAGCTATCCCTGGCGGAGCAAAACTATGAAATTGGGAATCGGGAACTCCTTGCTATCAAGTTAGCTTTGGAGGAGTGAAGACACTGGCTGGAGGGAGCCAATCACCAGTTCGAGGTCATAACGGATCACCGAAACCTTGAATACCTCCGAGAAGCTAAAAGACTAAACCCTCGCCAGGCTCGCTGGGCTCTCTTCTTTACAAGATTTAATTTCATGGTCTCCTATCGCCCTGGAAATAAGAATTGTAAGGCAGATGCCTTGACCCGTTTGTATCAGCCTGATCCAGAATGCTCCTCTTCGGAACCCGTCCTCCCTCCAGCCATGATCGTTAGCCCTATTCAGTGGTCCATCAACCAGCGCATCTCCCAAGCTAACCTCTCTGAACCCGCTCCACCAGGAGGTCCTGAGGGGCTCCTCTATGTTCCACTGGCCCATCGTCAGCTGCACATCTCTGGGCTCTGGACACCCAGGCAGTTCACGTACCCTCTTGCTCCTGCGTCAACACTACTGGTGGCCTTCCATGACTCAGGATATCTCCCGATAAGTCAAAGGGTGCTCAGTCTGTGCCATTGCCAACACTCCAAGGAGACTTCCCGAGGGCAAGCTGGTCCCCTTACCAATTCCTCGCAGACCCTGGTCTCACTTGGGTATAGACTTAATGACTGATATCCCATTATCGAATAAACACCTGTGTGTTAGTAATTGTGGATCGATTCTCCAAGGCCTGTAAGCTCGTCCCCCTCAAGGGCCTTCCTACAGCTTTTGAGACCGCCGAAGCACTGTTCACCAACATCTTCCATCACTCCGGCATCCCTGAAGACATCGTCTTTGACCGCGGACCACAGTTCATATCCAGAGTTTGGAAAGCCTTCTTCAGGCTCCTAGGAGTATCAGTGAGCCTATCATCAGAATACTATCTGCAGACCAACGACCAGACTGAGCGCAAGATCCAGGAAATTGGGAGATACCTGAGGTTATATTGCCACCGGAACCAGGACAGCTGGAGCCAATTCTTCCCCTGGGCGGAATATGCCCAAAACTCCCTTTCGGCAGACCACCACAAGGCTCACCCCGTTCCAGTGCATCCTGGGCTATCAACTACCTCTCTTCCCCTGGTCGGGTGAGCCCTCCGAGGTTCCAGCTGTTAACCACTGGTTCCAGCAGAGTGAGAGAGTTTGGGACTCAGCTCATGTCCATCTCCAACGGGCAGTAAGGAGACACAAGAAACATGCAGACTCCAGAAGAGCTCCTACTCCTCGCTACCTTCCTGGCCAAAAGGTATGGCTCTCCACAAGGGACATCCATCTCCGGCTGCCCTGCCGTAAGGTGAGTCCCCGGTACATAGGTCCGTTCACCATACAGAGGCAGCTCAACAAGGTCACCTATCGACTAAACCTACCAGCACAGTATCGTATCTCTCCATCATTCCATTTTTGGTTTGCCTGTTCTCAACATAGAGATCTGTGACGCAGTATTTTCTGACCATATGCCTGTACTGTTTGATATTGCTCTTGCCTGTAATACAGTTGAATCTCGCACTGCTCCCGGCCCTGTCGCATTATTAACCCTTCCACCGCTGTTCAGTTCTCGTCTGTTTTTAGTCAGCACTGTGCTATACCAGAGGCTATATTTCATGATTCAGATCAGCTTAGCTCATGGTTGCACTCCACCTGTCAAACTGTCATAGATACCGTGGCTCCAATGAAAATTAGGCAGCCTAAAACTAAATCTGAGCCATGGTTGAATGACACGACTCGTGCTGTCAGACGTGAGTGCCGTAGAGCTGAGCGCAAATGGAAAAAGGATAGACTGCATGTATCATTTCAAATGCTAAGGGACTGCTGGCATCATTATCAAACAATTGTGAAAGATGCTAAAAGAAAATATTTATCTGAAATGATTCTGTCAAACTGTAACAAGCCTTGTGTTTTGTTTAAGACTATTGATTCCGTTCTTAATGCTCCACAAACTGTCTGTATTGATGCCTCCCCTGCTGTTTGTGAAAACTTTCTGCACTTTTTTTATTGATAAGGTCACTTCCACTAGAGCTCTTATTTCACCTTCTGCTTATGACAGGTTTGAGCCTGTGACCTTGTCTGTGTTACAGGAGGCTGTTGATTATTTGAAGCCCTCAGGTTCTCCACACAAAGCTGTTCCTCCTCAATTTTTTAAAGAGGTCTTTCCTACTGTAGGGCCATCTGTGCAGTTGTTAATAGCAGTCTGTCTTCAGGTGTGGTTCCTAAAAATTTTAAACACACAGTAGTGCAACCTCTGATTAAAAAACCTGGTCTGGATCCTGTAGATCTTGTAAATTTTAGGCCTATCTCCAAACTACATTTACTTTCAAAAATCCTTGAAAAGATGCAGTCAATTAATGGCCTTTTTGAAAGCCCACAATATTCTTGAAATTTTCTAGTCCGTTTTTGAAACTTTGCACACCACAGAATCTGCTCTTTTAAAAGTGTTTAATGACATCTTTTTAGCTACTGACTCTGGTGATTGTGTTATTCTTGTGCTTCTTGATTTAACTGCTGCGTTTGACACCGTGGACCATGAAATCCTGATCTCACGTTTGGAGCAGTGGGTGGGCATCAAGGGCATAGCACTTGAATGGTTTAGGTCCTACTTGGAAGGTCGTACTTTCTGTGTCAGCTTTTAGACCCTCTTCTCTTCTCTCTGTATTTGCTCCCACTAGGTTCAATAATCAGGAAGCATGGCATGTCTTTCCATTTTTACGCAGACGATAGCCAGATTTATGTGCCTCTTAAAAAGAACGACACTGTCAGACCGTTACTCGAGTGTCTTGCTGATATACAGGCCTGGATGTCTCTTAAGTTTTTAAGTTTTAATGTAAAAAAGACAGAGGTGATGGTTTTTGGTGGCACCATTGGGACCCCTTCTGTTGATTTGGGGGCCTTGGCCCAGTACAACAAACAAACCATTACTAACCTAAGGGTTAAAATCGACGCTGACCTTAAGCTTGACAGTCAGATCAGGGCAGTCATTAAATCTAGCTTTTTTCAATTGAGGCAGCTGGCCAAAATAAAGCCATTTCTTTCAAGGCAACACTTTGAGACAGTAATCCATGCCTTTGTCACCACTCGGCTGGATTATTGTAACGCACTGTATGTAGGGGTTAGTGGGTCTTCTGTTGCTCGTCTGCAGATGGTTCAAAACACTGCAGCACGTCTATTAACTGGAACACGCAAATACGATCATATTTCCCCTATTTTAGCCTCACTTCACTGGCTGCCCATATATTTTAGGATCCATTTTAAGATTCTCTTATTTGTTTTTGACATTTGTTTCTTAATTTGTTTTATTTGTATTTTATGTCTTGTATGAGTTGGGTATTTTATGTTTATATATTCTTCTGTGCAGCACTTTGGCCTACTTTGGTTGTTTTAAAGTGCTCTATAAATAAAGTTTGATTGATTGACTGATTGATGTTTCCCTGCTTAAACCCCACACTGAACCCTTTTCTCCTCCTTCCACAGATTCTGGTGGTGATGCGGTACCTCCTTCTCCAGACATCGCTGTTCACAATCTGCCGAGTTTTAATCACCTGCACCTCATCATCAGAGACACTATAAAGACTCTCATTCCCTGCACTTAAGTGTCTGGTTTCGTCACACGTACCTGGACTCTTTACCTGCTACCCACGTGATCCATCTCGATCTTCTTCCTCCCGTCTTCCTTCGTCAGTCCTCCATTCCATCATTGATTCCTTCGGTGAAACATTCCTCCATTATCTGTTCAGCTAAATGACTGCTCTAAAGTGCTTGTGCCTTTACTCACCTGCATCTCTGTCTGCCAGTGTCCGTGCCTCTGTTATAAATAAACATCCTGTTTTACACGTACCTGTCTACCTCCGTCTATGTCCTGACAAAACCACTCAATACATATGGATTAGTTTTATGATCTCTTTATGAACTTTTTAAAGCGTCAAAGTTTCAATTACATAGCTGTCTATGGAGGGACAGAAAGCTCTCAGATTTCTTTAAAAAGGTCTTCATTTGCATTCCGTAGATGAACAAAAGTCTTAAGCATTCCAGTGAATTATTCATGAGATATATCATAAATCAGAAGAACAGACCACAAATGGGCAGAATATGTTGCATTTTTTTCATACTGTCAAAGTGGAATACAAAGTGTGGGGAGGGGGTGATGGGAATAATCAGGAGGAAAAGAATGCAGTGACTGAAAAGAGCTCTTGCCATAAATATTCTTGTTACAATGTCACATTAAAATACCAAGTGTTATGTTATTCTCCTGACATCTGAAAATAGAAGTTGAAGGAAATTTTACAGTTACAAAAACGCAGTAGGCTCGTTAATCTTTTGCAGCATCTTGCGCATGAGCGCCATGTTTTTAAAACGCTGTGTCAAGTTAAAAGTTGAATGCGTCACGATAACTTGCGTCTTTTTTCATTCCACTACCCTATGTTTAATGTTTTTTCTTGCCCCTTATGATATACATTATATAATATATTTCCTCCACCAATAACCAAAACTAGCAAGTAGAATGTAGAAAATTCTGTCAAACTGATAAGGATGCCCAAACATAATGGGCATGCACATAATTATTAACTATTAGTTAATTGCAGTTATGTTATTAACCATCTTTGGATGTGTGAATAATATGTAAGCTACCACAAAAGACTATTTTGTAAAATAAATAAATAAATAAATAAAATCTCAAAAGGGAGCATGTCCCCAAACCAAATCTACACCCTTACATTAAACTTTATAACATCTCTAAATTGGTACTGCAGCTCAGGTGGTAGAAGCAAACTAAAATAGTCAATAATATTGTTTCACAAGCCACCCCATAATGCGACAGAACTCTGTGGAATTGTTTAATACTGTGAAACTTGATGAGTCCAAACAATGCCATCAAGCTTTCAACACACCAATGGCCCATTGTATTATGGATCATATGCAGCAATGCAACAATCACTATGGCTCCTCTCTTGCTCACTCTAGGTTGTTGATTGATGCGAGCAGCCAGATTCTGAGTGGGTATCCCACTGTCACATAAGAGTTGAATGAATAAAAGATTATACCCAGTCAGCCAAATAGGCTGCAGGTGAAATCGCATCACACTTTACTGCAGGGAAAGTGGTAGCCCACCATAACACACAGCTTGATCCTGCAGTCTTTTTTTTACACTTACTTGCATTACCTTGTGATTAAATTGGTCAAAGGCATTTGTGCATCACAGACTAATTGCAAACTGATGGAATTAAATGATTTCTGTTGAAGTCATTCTCTGTTGGTGCCTTTATTACATGAGTGTGGTTGATTGCAGCAATTACATATGAAAATCCTGTGATCAGTGCCAATCAGAGCATATGTTGTATTATTATTCTTTTTTTCTTTTTTTATCTTCTTTTAAAAATAAACAATTAATTCAGCATTCCTTTGCACCAATAACAATACTGGTGTTTTCTAAATCATCACATATTATTAATACTAATTTCATTAATTATTTTACATGGAAATTATATATAAGCATTGAAGTGCAAAAAAATAAAACAGACATTTCTCATTTAAATACAAAAAGGGGAGTTATTTCATACTAAACAAAGGCAAGAAGCTAACATTTATGATAATGGATTTATGTGATGATTGTTGTAAATGTTTTCTACATTATAAGACTCACTATCTACATAATATGTTCTATAATTACTGATACATAAATCCTCTTGTAACACTTTAAAATAAGGTTCCATTTGTTAACCTTAATTTAGTCAATAACTGCATTAGTTAACACAAACTGACAATGAAAATGCTTCTAAAGCTTTCATTAATCTTTGTTCATGTTAATACATTTACTTGGCCTCATACATTGTTAAAATCAAAAGTTGTATTGGTTAATATTTAATGGACTTGAGCTAACATGAACTATACGATGATTAGGTGTATTTTCATTAGCTAATGTTAACAAAGATTAATAAATACTGTACAAAATGTATTGTTTATTGTTAGTTGTTAATGCATTAACTAATGTTAACTGACGGGAGCTTACTGTGTTACCAAAGTGTTACCAAACTTAAAATTTTATTTGATCATTTGTAATTTAGGCCTACATGTATTGTATTATGACTTTCAAATATGGGCCTGGTTTCATACACAGGGCTTAGACTAAGCCAGGATTAGGCCTTAGTTCAATAAGGGCATTTAAGTAGCATTTATGAATGTGCCCTAGAAAAAAAAAAAAAAAAACATTACTGATGTGCATCTTGAGATAAAACGTCTCAGGTTACGTATGTAACTATGGTTCCCTGAGAGAACTTGGGAACGAGACTCTGCGTTTGGAAACGTAATGGGGAACGTCATCACGTGAACCGGTGTCTGAAAGCAATTGTCAAATCCTACCAATCCTATTGGCCAGCGACAGCCTATGACGTCATCATAGTGCGACCCAGAAGTATAAAAGGAGCGCTTAGAAAACCAGTCAGTATCTTTTCGTCTGAAGGGACTGTTCAGCAGGCAGCCCCGATGCATGGCTAGGAAACGCAGAGTCTCGTTCCCTATTCTCAGGAAACCATGGTTACATACGTAACCTGAGACAGGGAACTTCAACTCTGCCATGCCGCCATGCTGACGGGAGTGCATGCCGAAGGCTAAGCAAATGTCAGAACTAGCAGCTTCAAATGAAGTGCCAGAACCACTCCCCTACGGGTCACACACATAGGCTGTCAGTGACAGCATCCCCTATGGCCAACAGCCCAAGCTAAAAAGCCTCAAAGAGGCCTTCCACAGAAGGCCTACCAAGGCCGCTCAAAGGCTTCTGGAACCAAACTTCTTTCAAAGAGGGTACATTTAAGGGAATGTGGCCAGGGGGCCCAAGGGAACCCAAGCCAGTCACTTGTCAGGGAAACGTACTCAACCCTGATTACTTTACAGAAACCTAGTCTTGGCCAACAACCGGAGCGTAGAGATGGGCATCCCAGAGAGCAGGACTCAGCTTAACACTTTTTACCCTTACCACAGAGGGGAGTAACACTCTGCTTAATCCTAGGATCTACTCAGCGCGTGATTATTTGCACTGAGGAGGCTGTGCACACTAAAGAAATCCAACATAGGGAAGTACATTTACCAGCCTAGGGGCTAGATCCTCAAAAAGGAGGCATCAGAGAAGCCTTCGACCACTGACCAGCTTAGGGAGCTAAGTACTAAGCAGAACACCCCTCAAACGAGGGGAGTACAGAGCTTGACCTAACAGATAAACTGTACTGTAGGCACAAAATCATGGAGGCCCAAGAGGAGGCCTGACACATGACACAAATTCTACATGTGTAGAAAAATATGACAGCAGCCTTGCTAAAGGCCAGCATGTGCTAGTCTGCTTAGAGAACACCCAGAAACAGGAGGAGGAAGCTTAAAGGGAAGCCTGTGAAGGCCACACATCTGAACAGCTCGCTTGCTGATAAGCAAATCCAGCAGACTAGACTGAGGGTGCCCTCAGCACAGTCTATCCAACACAATCCGACGAGCAGTGCACTCAGTAAAAGCACCTTTTACTCTTTAAAGCAAGAGGAGTACCACATACGCCAACATGTCCTGCAGGAGGCCCAAAACAGGGCCTACGACTTCCAGACACATGGCATCAGCTCACTGCAGTGTTCTAAGCTCTAAGGGGTCAAGTAGAAAAACCTAACTTAAACAAGTGAGGTTAACTAACTTAAACCAACCCGAGCCAACATATGACCAGGTCATGTACTTGGTAAAAACACATTTCTACTCTTAAAGCAAGAGGAGTACAAACCTACGCCATCACACTCTGAAGGAGGCCCAAACGGAGCCTACAACTCAGACTGACACGCAGCGTCACTTCTAGTGGCAGTTACTAGGCTCCCAGGGAGCTGCAAATAGAACCAAACTAGTTAGTGAGGTTAACTATTAGCTCAGCCTGAGCTCAATAAAACAACACATTCCAACAGGCAATGTATTCAGTAAAGCACTAAAGACTCTTAAAGCAAGAGGAGTACAAAAAACTCTGCCAACATGTTTCCAAAAAGTAGGCCCAGTAGGGGCCTGCTACTCCAGGAAACACGGGCATCAGCCAGTGGCAATGTGAACACCTGTGCCAACATGTTCTTAGAGGAGGCCCAAACTGGAGCCTGCGACTCCAGAAGACATGTGGCGTAAGCTAGTGGCATCTGTCTAAGTTCTAAGGGCGCTGAGAATCTGAGAACCAATCCGTAAAGTGAGGTTACTTAGCTAAACTCATCCTGAGCTTAAAACTATACATTCCAACAGGCAATGTACTCAGTAACAACAGTAACCACTTCAACAGACATGGACATAAACCTGTGGCAGTGTCAACATTCTAAGTGAGCGAAACTCTGATCAAACATCCACCAACAAGAGCTTGTGACCTAACAAGATAAAGTGCTAGAAAGAGGCTATTTGATGAAAGCCTACAAATCCCAATGCAATATAATTCTTGTGGCAGCGTAAAAAACTCTAAGGGAGCTAACAAAGGAATCAAACTGACTAGTAAGGTTCCCAAAATGAACTCAACCTGAGCTATGCATTCCAGCAGGCCATGTACTCAGCAAACACCTTCACTCTTAATGCAAGGGGAGTACAGAATAGTCACCATGTCCTGAAGGAGGCTATAAACAAGCCTACTACTACAGACACAAGTGCTAACCTGTGGCAGCAACAGAGTATAGCTCACATAGTGTAGGGCAAAAGCTAGAACTTAAAGCAAAAAAGTGAACCCTAGGGAATGTGAGCTAAATAAAGTTACCAACCATTACACTCAAGCTTGAATGTTAATTCAAGGGGTTCAAGTGGAAGGCAAAACAGTATGAAGGAAATTCTAGACAAGTGGGGCCTACGCAACACTAGCATACTCTTATCCACCTAAAGATAAGGGGCCTACCACCTGAGACAATGGCACCAGGGAGGCTAATGAAAGCCTGCTACCTTAGCTGCTATCTATCTTGAACCTACACTACAAGAGGTAAAGGGCTTATGGCCTGACAACTCAGAAAGAGGAGGCCAGAACTAGGAAATTATACAACCTAACAAGGGAAGTAAGATACAAAGGGGGAATGTAAAGCAAACACCTAACCCTAGTTCTTAACCTAGGCCAGCTAAGCTGTGGGCCCATAGGGCCACACATAAGCATAGATCTGCCTGGGGCTAAAACTCAGCCTACAAACTCATGAGAGAAGGGGCAACTCTAAACTCTAATTAAAGAGCTCAAAGGAGCAAAGCTCAACCCAAGCCAACAATGCCAGGCGGCCAAGGAGGCCGACAGTAAACATAGATCTATCTGAAGTGAAGAGTGCTAACCTCAAAACAACTCTAGCTATAACCAGAGGAGAAGCTACTCTACCAATGGTAGCTGTAAAGGTGGCCATTATGTTTGCCAAGCCAAAACAATCATTCAAGCCAACCTAAAGGTTAAAACTTCAGAGCCCTTAAAACCACTTAATTCTATTTTCTGTTCACACGCTCAAGAAAAATCTATACAGGAAAAAATATAGGTCAGATATAATGTAAATATAGACCAGCTTACCTTCCTGCGGCTCGAAGACCAAAGACTCCCATCATATAAGGGATGGAATCCAGGGTCCTTAAAGGCCTAAAGGGGCCTTTTACTATCAAGCTAGAAGGTGATCAGAATCATATTCATCATGGGCCCTGTCCTCAGCCTGACTGTAAGAAAGCCTGAGCGTGTTACATTAAAAACTACATGACCAGAAGGTGGAAGAAGAGAGGAGAGGGTAGAAGAAAACTACCCTTGCAGAGAGGAAATCAATCACTGACACTGCTGGCGTCTGTGGTCGATCACCTCCCTCAGATCCTGCTTTCTCTTCCTAGAGTCCTGCCTTCTCTGGGACTTACTCCGAGGAGGAGGAGGACCCCGAGAAGCAACACTGGACCTCTAGCCCTGTCTCCGATCCTCGAATCGAGACGGGCCAGGACCTCCTGTCTGTCTGGGCCCAGGATCGGATCTGAGCGGTATGGAGTTCTAAAACGCAGCCGAGCACACCTTCGCCTCTCTGAGGGCGAAACCGGTGCATTGAGGAGAAAGCCCTTCTCTTTCTCCCCGATGTCAGCCAGGTTCAACCATAGACGTCTCTCTGTGGCCACCATTGCTGCCATCGATCTCCCAATCGAGGCAGCAGTTTGCTTAGTTTGCTTACCGCAAGCATTATGATAGACCTATTGAAAAAAATATTTGACTCTTTTTCTTTTCTTAGAATGGCTTAACTTGAAATGCTGTAAAAAACAATTTGGAAAAAAATATTATTTTAAGGTACTTTATGATATGTTGCCATAGGGCAACAACATACAATAGTGGAAATAACTTAGAATAAGTGTAAGTGTATATAGTTAATATTTTTCCTCAGAAATGTTGTTTGAATTGAATCAGTTGGTGCTATTATAAGCTTTAGCAGTAATTATAAACAACACCTTATACATACTTTCTAACATCTTGTGCTTTTATTTATTCCATTCTCTTTTGCTGAATAATGCTTTATATTCTTTGAATTTCATTACATTTTTCGTGAATATTATTTAAATTGCAAATTTAGACAGTTAAAAACAAATATAGTACTGTTCATCATGTATCATAAAACACTGACATAAAACCAAAAACATTACAGTTCATGAAAATTCAACATTACGCAATCTTATGAGAGGAAGGTTATGAACATGAACCACCCATATTCTTCGAAACTTCACTTTTTTCTGTACGAAACTTCTTTTTTTAGAGGTGTGGCATAGGTACATTTGTTGCACTTCACCCTAACAATACACTTACAGCCACTTGCACCTGCTTTTTTGAGACACCGTGGTAGGCCAGTGGTAGGTCTGTTCCAGTAGTACTGGCTGTGGTGGCAGTGGGCAGGCAGGTCTCCAATGTTGATTTAATCCATAATACAAATGACATGGCAGTCCTTAACATACAACTAATCAACATTATATCACTAGCATTAATGTTGTTATTGTTACAACTTAACGGACTGCAGCTGACCTTTGCTAGCTAGCTAACCTATTACTTTATTGCACAGTGTTGCCGTTTAGCAACAAAGACATTTTATCGATTTACCAAAAACTAATTTCATAAAAACTTTCCTGAGTGGTGAATATGTCATCATTACTTACGTGAGATGATGTTACCAATTTTTTTGTGAATGTGACATGGGTGGGTGCTTGTTTGTTACTGATGTTTTAGTTTGCTTTCAGCAATTACCGACAAGAGACGGCATTCTGTCAGAAATTGCGCCACAGAAAAAAAAAATTGCATGTTATGTGACTTAACCAAAGCACATCATTGGCAAAACTAAGGTCTTCTCTTACCAACAAAAAATTTTCTCTTCAAGAGACAGTGACAAGGAAATTAACACAAAGAGTTTGTTGCCATATGGCAATACCATGCAGTAGAGGGTAAAAAAAGTCTCAAATCACATCAATCACATCAATGTGCCGGCGGGCTTTAGCATATCGTTAACAACGAACCAGCAGGGGAGTCTCGAAAGAAGCCAGGTTATCCCGGTATATTTTTCTGTTGATATGAAAAATCGTATAGATTTAACAATATGGCAGGTGTAAGATGTATATTATGATGTTATGATGAACTATATGCCTTTCTCCACCAATGTTTTGAGTTTTTCACAGCAAAGGATACTGATTTTTTGAAGGCAGCTGACTGACTCTGAGATGAAGAACGGGAACATGGTTTGTGTAACATTAGCAACACATTATTAGCTGTTTCATAACATAGTTAAGCAAAAGGCTAAACATATTAATTACCGTTATGTGTCCGATGTTGTAAAGAGTGATACCATTGTGCAGTGTTTACCTCAGTAAGTTGACTGAGTGGATCTCTGAGTTGGTGTGAGTGAGTGGAGGTGGGGCTAATTTGCATATTTATTGATCCACGTATACTAAATGAGTCAAGGGTGTAGAGTTACATTCAAGCTATTTTAAGGCATGAAAGAAAATTCACAGGAAAAAAAAAAACGTTTAAATATGTAATTTTGGTGATCAAAGATTTTAAATGACAAAATTCTTGACTACAGGGGGACTGTAAAACTGTAATCTGGGACTAGCTGTGGGACTAGCTTAAGCCTGGTCTGTGAAACCTGGGGATAATGCTGAATGACTTTAATTACTCATTTTATTTTCTGACAGAATTTGATGCTATTAAACATTATTATAATAAAATTATTTTAAAAAAACAAACAAACAAACAAACAAACAAAAAAAACATTATTTACTCATTTTTATATTGGAGCTATTATAATACAAACATCAGTTGTCAGAGTTTTACAGAAGGTCATGCACTACATGTCAATTTTTTGCTCTGATCATGAACCTGTTTGGAGTGGTAAAGATGAGTGGTAAAGGGCTTCCAAACTGGAGCACTTGTTGTTCTAAGTTTTTTAGTACAGATGTGAAACATTCATTTATCAGTGATTACCATCAGATTTCTTCCCCTCTCTCTTTCTGTCCTGCCCTTCTCATCTCTTTCATCTCTCTCCTCTATGTTTAACTGATCACTGCAGAGAAAACCAAAAGAACATAAACGGCAAGCCAGTGGGTTGTACAATCAGAGCAGAGTCACATCGCCCCCATCTGGCAATAAGAGTAAATGTTTTGTCACCTCACAGTGGCTCCTCTTATGGCCTGAGGGATTTCTATGTTTAGCTGCAATACAGTGGTGGTTATGAGAGGCCTAATTATGCGTGGCCACCCTCTTACACGGCTGCCCCTCTCATACAGCCAGCATGAGCACATACTGTCAGAAACAGCTGTGAGGGGCAAGAGACTTGAGAGATAGAGAGAGAGGAATTACAAGCCGGGAGCAAGAAAGCCCAAGACATCATGTGATAGCATTACAGACGAGAAAGTAATAATAGAGAATACTGTCTGAGACAGAGACAAAAATACACCATAATGGGGAGGAGAGTTCAGCAAGGTTTAGCCTGGTATGAGAGACATATATATATATATATATATATATATATATATATATATATATATATAAAGGTTTATGCTGGTTTGGTGCTAGTCTAGCTAATGTTCAGCAGCAAAACTCAGCTGGTGAAGCTGGTTAATCAAGAAAGTGGTTGGTTTTGGTTTAAAGAGGCATCATGGACATCAGCATCAACAAAGCAACATATAGTGCTCTCCAAAAGTTTGAAAATGTTCTAGGCAAACCACAGTTTTGGGCAATGTATGCATTAATATTTATTTTGTAAAGACATTGCATTAATAAAGGACAGTGATATTTTAATATTATTTGTATACTCTTTTAGTATTTTTTTATATTTTGAATTAGATTGTATTTCTGTATTTTTTTTATTTTCATTTTAGTTTAAATTATAGTTTATTTTCCCTAATAGTCTTTTTATTTTACTAGTTTATTTCTATTTTTTTTTTTTTTTTCAGTTTTAGTTTTAGCAATTTTATACTTCAACTTAAAGCTGCAGTCCATAAGTTTTGCCTCTTTGTCATCATCTCTGTTTGAAACCTGCAGTTGCATTTATATGTGGAATTATCATCTTTACGTGGGTTGTGCATCGGCACGGCTCCTTAGCACGGATGAATCTAATGTTTGCTGTCTAATGTCTAAATGTTATGGACTGCAGCTATTAAAAAAATATCAATAAAAAGAATTAGAAATGTTGCATTGGCAACTTGTCAGGGTTTGGGTGAAGGGATGAGGCGACGACTCAGTAATGCAGAAGTTAAGGGCTTTTGTTAATTATAAAAATAAAACAAAAACAAACAAAACTAGCCCATGGGGGAAACAAAAGACCAGCAGCTGGACAGGGCAAGACTTGGCAAGGCAAACAGGATCATCTTGGATCAATGCTATGGGGATGCCATTAGCGTGACTGGTGTCTGAAGCATGTGTGCCAACACAACAATTTCATTTGCTGACGACAATCCATGATGTCACTACCGGAGCGCCCACAACACATCTAGATTGAGCTTTTTGGCAGTTCTGTAGAGACAGTAGTCAAGAAGTTTAGAGAGGCTAGGTTGCGGTCAGCAGCTTTCAGGAACTACATCCCTGCCAATCTAAATCTTTACCTAAGACCTCTGGGGGTCCTGGTTCATCAGAGTCTGAGGAATGGAGGCAGGGCCAGAGGGAGAGCGTAGCCACTCGTGCTCCTCTGCCTTCAAGGGATTCATGTGGCTAACGCCTAGCTCCCATGGAAGGGAGAAAGGCTGTAAACGCCAGGGCTTTCCTTGTCACAGAGCATAGGAGCTTGGGTGATGTCCAAGGTAATTTTACCACTTGACAGCTATAAGTCTTCGGATGCACCCTGAATGACGCATTTGACTCATTTTTTAAGTCCATAGAGTCAATTTATGCAATGCCCATTATGGTTGTACACAGGCACAACTAATGAAGCAAGCATTCTCTCAGTGGGTATTTGTTTCCCATCCAAAACTCAGTCTTCCACTTCGAAAGGGAACGTCTCAGGTTACATCGTAACCATGATTCCATAAGAAGGGGAATAAGATATAGCGTCTCGTTGCCCTGCCTCGGGCTCGCCTGCACGTCTCCTTTATACAAAGAAGTTGATGACGTACATTGCAGGTGCCCTCTTATACTCACAGACACTCCAGTAGTGGCACCACAGATTGTCGCTGGCCAATGAAATTGCTGTGTTGGCACATGTTCTTCAGACACCGGCCACTCTGATGGTGTCCCCATAGCATCGATCCATGATGCAGTGTCTCGTTCCCCTTCTCAGGGAACTATGGTTACAGATGTAACATGAGATGATTTATGCTGATATTGCCCAAAACGTAAGCTGATGACCAGCTGTTTTTTTGTTTGTTTGTTTGTTTCCCAGCATGGGACTGTTCTAACATAAAAGAGTAAGATCTGTTATCTTATAGTTGTTGGTTCAGTAATGATTCAAGGTACAAAAAAGCTTCAGCCACAAACACAAAAATGTCAGCAACTGACAGCTCAGGAAACACAACTCAATGCTCACCTCTATTTGCCCTCTCAGAAAGCAGCTCAGGGGCTCCATCAACAGTAAGTGAGAGCAGGTTCCTTACATCTTTTATTTTACATCCCACAGTAGTGTTAGCATGGTCAGTGAGATATTTATCAAGTTGTTTTTGTCTTTATTGTGACAGTAGGTGCAAGGGTTGGGAAGATCACAATGCTGTATCTCTTTACCCACCTTTACTCTTTGACAGCTTCCAACACTGAGCGATCATGGATTAGTGTTGTTCTCTGAAAGCTTGGATATTTCTATCTGCTCGCTGACATCAGATGGTTTCTCACCTTGGCTTGGATCAGTTTTCCAGTGGGGGAAAAAAAACTGGTTGATGGCACAAGTAAAATAAACATTACGCCAATGTGGCCTCTCTGAAGAACAATCGATGGTGTCATTTTGTGCTTTTAGAAAACGCAACACATTGGATAGGGAAAACTTATAGCTAGAGAGATCTTAGCACTGATGGTGCTCTCTCCTAAATGGAGGGCTCATTACTTTGAAGGGAACCAAGGTTGTTTTCACACAAAAATGCAGCTCTTGGGAAAGCTTTTTGTTCAGATAACATTAGCTTTCCTTTTACCAATCAATAGAGGTAAATTGACTTTTTTTCTCAGTATTCAATTTCATGACATTTATTGATATCGTGATAGATTAAAAACAGGTATCTTCTTGTTCTTGGAAACAAACGTTGGCTGATTATAATAATCAATAATTGCATATTATATAATTTCATTACGCTATATTTGTCATAATATTGTCTACTCATAAAATACCATGCATTTTGGTTCAGTAATCACATTTCTGCACCTGTACACACAAGAATCAAACCATGGTCACACACATACGTTTTATTCCTGTTATGAGTATTAATCAATGAATTAACCTGTATGCTTAAGCAATTATGCATGGTCAACTGGTGAATTTAGTACAACAAATAACACCTATTGAAGGGAAAGATGTGTTAAGATATGAAACAAGTCAGATATTTGACTATCAATGTAAAGTCGTGTGCAGACTGAAAAATATTAGATACAATGATATTCAACATAGACATTTCATAAGCAGTTTTGTAACCTGTTATGTATCATAAAAATATACATTTCAAGCACACAAGATAAAACATTTTCATATCTGAAGAATAGAAGGCATGATGTAAGAAATATGCAACACTTTTTTCACTCTTGCTTAGTATTGACATTCATTCATTAAAAGTCCTCCTGAAATAAAAATGTAAGTTTTTTTAACTTTTAGTATGAATATCTTAGCCTTAAGGTTAGTGTGTTCCAAAACAATGACAAAATACGCATTTAGGAGATATAAGCATTTAAAACATAGTACACTATATAGGGGATAGTGAATGATTTAGTGTAAATATGCCTTCCATTGAGGCGAATGAAGTCTGATTTCACGTTAGTGTCAGCGCACACAGTCTACTCCGGTCCAGAGAAACGATAGCAGCGGATCATATCTGAGAGTCGGCGCAGATCACAAAACATATCAGGCACATTTGAATTCTGCACAGAATGCTATATTTTAAAGCAATATGCAGGAGATTAGGAGGAAAAATGGTTAGAGATTCATTTATTTTAATTTCAACTTAAGTGTGTTGTCCAAAATGACATTTGTATTTTAAATGTGCTTAGTCTTTAATATATACTGTGTGCATTAATACACTTGAAATGTATTTTTCTTATGAATTTCAATACACTTGCTTATACAGTATAATCCAGTACAACATATTGTTGAAGTTGCTGCTCTAAACTCAACTAGTGTCAGTTTTATTTATTTGACATAAAATGTCATTTATGCTGTATTTGTGATACTTAATGCAATAGTGCTGTACTTTACATATGTGTATAATAATTTTAATATTATGTTGTTCTAAGTCGATTAAACATATTTAATTTCATTAATTGCAAGCAAAAGTTTAACAAATCTAAACAAAATTAATTTGAATTCATATTCAGTTAAAATACATTAATTTAATCAGACTAAACTGTAAAAATGATTGACTTTTAGTTAGGTGAATGAGTCAAGTTCTGTAAACTTACAGTATAACTACAACAATGATTTAGAAAAACTTCAACTTGAACAGAAATTAAATCATGCACGTATTATAGCCTATAAACGTTTTGTTTAATGCGCATGCGCCAAAATACCACGTCATGACGGCACACTACTTCACCAGGGGCACGTTCAAGCTCAAACCGGTGCTCAACGTTTTGGTACGGTTTCCGGGTTGAACGACATGTTTCCTGAAAACGGTGTGCAACGGTGTATACGGTGAGATACGTTTTCTCTTGTTTGGTGGGTGTGTCAGAAATGTCAGCCCAATCAGCGGCAACATGCATATAAACCACGCGGTATTAAAGAGACAGCTCACTCAATGGGTATTAATGTAACATAAAAATACTATACATATGTATTGTGAAGTGACACTTATATATTCCTCTGATTATATAATGGTAAATATTACAATATCATAGCACAACAATAGTGATCATCAATAATGATAAGCCTAATACTCACAATAAAAATAATAATGTCTCAGAGGTAAGAAGTGGATCACCCTTCACCTGAAATGTTTGTCTTTTCATCCTGAAATGTGAGGCAAATGTTGGATCACAATAATTAGGAACCACAGTTTCCACAAATCCCTTAATTTGGGATGTTCTCTTTTATTTTGGGCGGCAAGGGCAGTGACTGTAGCATAAAGCGTATTTTGCAGTACGTATTTATACCGATTTCATCAGGCTCTGAAAATTCTTCAAAAAGAACACACATTTATTTAGTTTAATCGCAATATGGAGGTGAATTAATCATGTTTCCTATAATTTATTTATGATTGCATTATAATAATTTCTTATATATGAACGTGATCGTGTATGGGCGTGTTCAAAGAATTTGGCTGCTGAAAATATATTTTAATTGAACTCTGACTTTTTAAATCATTTTAAATGACTTCAAGTTAAATTTAAAGAACTAAATTCAAAGATCTGATCTTGTAACATTCAAAGACATTTATATTTAATCCATCTAATCGCTATTATAACCACCAGTAATGTTCAATATCACCCCCTCTAGAAATACTGCTCATAATCTATTTTTCTTTTTGCATTTGATAAGTGAGGTGTTCAAATACTGTTTGTGTTTGTAATATGTAATTGTGCTTATCTAGAGTTATATATTCATTTTGTAGGATCAGTACAGATTTGTTATTGAAGATACAGTTCAAGCTGTGTGGAATCAAAGACCCTACTGATGAAGTGATGTTACAAGTTTTGCCATTAATTCTGACATTAATTCAGCCAGCACACCCTGATCACATACTACATGCTAAAACACTGCCATCAATCCTTATAGCTTTTAAATGCTTTGAATCTTTTCTATTTGCAAGTAATAAATTCTCACCTGTGCACTTACAAATCCCCATCTAATCATTATATATTTATATATAATTATATTATATCATTATTTTCAAAGCAAAAACACATTCTGTGTGAACGACCCCTCAATTTGCTTGGGTCTTGGGTTATTTATCTATATTTGTGTAATTGATAAAGTTATGTTTAATTCCCTGTAAAGTAGGAATAAAAACGTTTATAAAAATTTTCTCTATGTTTAAAGGCCAGTGTCAGTGAAGATGGTGTGGTCACTGGAATCCAGGGGCACCTTCAAGCTCAAACCGGTGTGCAACGTTTTGCTATGGTTTCCGGGTTGAACAACATGCTTCCTGGAAACGGTGAGCAACGGTGTGCAACGGGTTTGAGATACGTTTTCTCTTGTTTGGTGGGTGTGTCAAAAATGTCAGCCCAATCAGCATCAACATGCATATAAACAACGCAGTATTAAAGAGACAGCTCGTAAATGTAATTAACATCAAAATAAATTCACAAGAGCAAGTATATTGTTTGCACATGTTTATTTACATTAATGGCAAAATAACTTAAATAATAAGAGCACACGTATAGATCTGGAACTTCTTTAAGTCTGTCTAAATATCATTTAGTAATAGCAATGTCTTCTGGTCCATATCCTATCATATCCTGAGTCATCCTACCATGTTTAGTTTTGTTCTAAACCCCTACGAATGCTTTAATCAACTGTGTATGTTATGTTACTATAAAATGTGACATGCTACTTTTAAGTACTTTTGAGAAAAACGTACCCAGATCTGATATCTCATAAGATATGCAAATTAGACCACAAAACCAGACAAAGAAGATATTTCCCGCTACAGAATTCACGCTGGCGATTGGCCAGTCAAAACTTGAGAGGAGTGGAGATGTTTTGCTATATAACAAACCAACGCGTCTTCACCAGTATGCTCAGCTTAACATTGTTTTCCAGCTCGTCTTCTTTTGACCAGTCTTCATTTGTCCATCCTCACTGTCTTCCTTGGACCTGCGAGAGGGACTTCTTCTTTCTTATTTTTCCGGCCATGTTATTTTTGAGTTAAAACTTGTTTGAACATCCCGCCCCAAGACCCAGCTCGAAACGCACTGAAACTTCTGCAGAACGATGTGCATCTTTTGAACTACAACTATGTGCTGGCTTTCAAAGGTTTTAACTGTCTGTAATTTGCCATTCTGTGATCATCTCCGTTTTCCCTGACTTTACTTTCATTTCATTATATGTATGTATTCTCTGTTAGTTAGTCGTATATGTATTAGTAGTTTCATATATTAAATCCATTATATTCATGCTTTATTGTTTCTGTTACTGCTATTAAGAAAATCAGGTCACCTCTACGCCCCAATTTTGCTAACTGCTTTATACTTTAGTGCTAGAATAGGAAGTTATTTCTCATGGCCAGAAGAATAATTTCCTTTGTAATAGTTGATAAAGAAAATTGGACTGATAGTTTGCTGGACAAACTAGACCAGTCTTTCTAAAATTAACTTTAAACTAGAACTAATTTTGAACATATATACGTAGTTAATTAAAATCCATTGTAATTAATTTACCATATATGCATAATTCCCTTTTTGGTTGATTTATATTATAATTGATCATAACATGTTATGATTTGATTATATATATATTTCACCCATAATTTGAGCTAATTAATTTGTTAAATCGTTAAAATATCGCTACAACACATAATGCATAATATATACAGCTGCCTCCAAGTAATCTCTCAGCAGGCTTTATGCCAAATGTCACATGAACAAACAGGGAAACAGGTCTCATTGAATCCACTTGTCAGAGAAAGTGCTACCACCAGTATGAACTGACGATGATATCTATGGACTTTTAAGGTAATCAGCTAACCTAGCTAGTTCTTTTTATTGTTGCCTTTTTATTCTATTTAAATATGTTAGCGAAAAGAACAATAATTAAAAAAAAAAAAAAAAAAACTTTATTAAAACAATAAATCACTGACCGTGTGCCATTTCCTTTAAACCTGTGTCTTGACATTTTTAGTATTATCTTCATTTTGTTCAGTGTCATGCAAAGCAACTGTGAATATTTCTGTGTGACTATGTGAGTTCTTTTGTTACTGCTGTGCCAGGTTCGAAATCAATGCAGTATTGTCTCAAAAAAGTAAAATGCCCAAAATTATTACAAATGCCCACAAATTTAAGATATTATCGGAAAAAAGGTACTTGTATGATATTGAGTGTATGAGGGTTTTTTTTTTTTTATATTATAACATAAGATATAATTAAGAAATATCACAAGAGCAAGAGAGCTGTTTTCACAAATATGAGCATGATTGCAAATGTTTTATACAAACACTCAATAAATAAGAAATTTATATTAAGTTACTTTTAGGCATAATTTTAGACACAAGATTTTGCAATTTCAGCAACAAAAACAGCTCCAAACAATTTCATAGCAGAACTGTTTCCGAGCAACATGCTGCAGTGTTTCGTTCCTAAATGAATCAGCTGCTTTGAAAAAATCAGTTGAATAAATTAATCTGTGACTCGCTCATTAAGTGTTCCCTTTCGAAAGGGAACTCAACTCTGCGTTCGAAAACGCAATGGGGAACGTCATCATGTGAACCGGTGTCTGAATGCAACTATCAAATCTCACCAATCCTATTGGCCGGCGACTGTTACACTACGCCTGTCCCGGACTCCGTTTCCCATTATCCTTCTTGTTTAGCACACCTGAACTCACTTCCCTCATCAGCCTTCCTGCCATTTCCTGGATTCCTTGCACCTGTTGTCTTTGTCAGCACTCCCTTTAAGTTGGACTCATTCCCTGCACTCCTTTGTCAGTTCTTTATGTTAATCTAAATGTGTAATGTGTGTTTCTCCTTCATTGTTATTAAATACCCTTTATTGTGGATATCTGTATACGCTTCATCTCTTCAACGTCTGCCTCCCAGCAAGGAATACTCTTCAGCGGTGGATCGCCTGTGGAGGAGTTTTCTGAGCTTGCCTGCTTGGTGAACTGACCAGATGCCCCGTTAAACGCTTGTTTTCTGGCGGGGGTGGACGAGGACATGATTCGCTTTAGTGAACCTGCATGTTTTTTTTTCTAGTCGAGACTATTAATCTGATTCTCCTTCTGAATGGTTCTGATTTTGAGATTGAAGAGGTTCAAAAATGTTGTGTTCTCCTCGTCCAGTTCCCGCAGAAATACAGGCGGCCTGGCCAGTTCGCCGACCGGCAGTTTTCTCCACCTACCCCTCCAGTGGGTTTTCCCGGGTGGTCCTGCCTGACCCAAACCCCAAGCCGGCCAAAGAAAAGTCCACCGCTAGGCCCAGACGGCCGAAGAATGCTGCCAAGCAACCCCAGTCTCCAGCGTTTTCTGTCTCTGAACAGCCCCAGTCTCCCACGAAACCTGCCTCCAAGCAGTCCCAGTCTCCAGTGTTTTCTGTCTCCGAGTAGTCCCAGTCTCCCACGAAACCTGCCTCCGAGCAGTCCAGGTGTCCGGCAAGTTCTGTCTCTGAGCAGCCAGAGTCTCCGGTGAATTCTGCCGCCAAGCAACCCCATTCTCCAGCGGGTAATGAAGATGACTGGCTGATAGATTGTTGGACAGATCCAGCCCTGCCCGCTCCAGCCCTGGCCGAGCCCGCTCCATATATCCGTATACGCTTCATCTCTTTAACACCATACACCCGTAACAGCGACAGCCTATGACGTCATTATAGACGCGACCCGGAAGTATAAAGGAGCGCCTAGAGAAGCAGTCAGTATCTTATCGTCTTCAGGGACTTTTTTTGTTTGATTGCGATTCTTCAAATCTGGTAAGGGTTTTTTACTATGTACTAACAAATGTTTCAGTAAGTATGTGGATCTGCGTCCCAGGTTTTTGACACCTGATAACACACACAATCTGTGCGTTTCTGTCTGGGTAAGGAGCATGCACGGACAACGCTTGAGGGCATTGTCTGTGCAAATGGTGAGCATCTGTTTTTTAGGACGCCCCATTCTTGTTTGGCCGTCTTCTCGAGGGAAGAGCGGCCGACATGCCAGTGGTTCTGGTCCCGCCCGTGCTGAGGCAGGGCAGAGACTGAAATCATGGGGTTCACAGATGGGGCTTGCAGGGGAGTTTGAGAGAGGTATTCCTTGTATCCCCAGCGGCTGTTGATGATTGATGGTTGGCTTCTGTATGATAATGTTCTTTCTTTGTCATTATCTGATTATCATGATCTGAGTGCTCTTCTGGTTTTTAGCCCAAGAGAGCAGGGGTGGCTGTTAGAAAGAAGGAAGGCGAGCTTCTAAACTTCTAAGCCTCCCTGCCCCGCGTATACGGAGCTGTTTAGATGGTGGAGTGCTCCTCTGGCAGGCTGCAGCTGGCGTGTGTGTGCATTAAGAAAGGGATCGCACGCGGATGGCTGGACGTGCGATTCCTTTCTGACCATAATCTAAACAGCCTTCGTGAGCCTTCCATTTCTTTCCTGATCCACATGAGGTGATCGAGAGGGCATAGAAGAACCCATATTCGGCTCATATTCACAGACGTCAGCAAGTAGATTTCGTTGATGTTGAGTGAATGAGCCAGCATGGGTTTGTGTCAGTGCCCTCGCTATTGACGAGTTGTTTGTTAACTATCTCGTCATTAGGCGGGTGTGGGCATTAAAGCTCTGGTCCTGCCTTTTAAGCTCTTTTAAGTGAAATGGCAGGGCATACGTGGCGGCGGTCAGACTGGTGCTGCTCCACACATGATGGCAGTGTTACAGGCATTACCAGTCTGATCTGCTGAAGGATCTGGATCAGCGGCAGCATTTTTTTTAAGCTGCTTTCCATTCTGATCCGATTCTGGGCCCAGACAGACAGGAGGAGGAAGAAGGATTTGAGGGAGGAAGTCATTTACGGATGGCAGCTGCATTGGTGGCTGATTTCCTCTCCATGAGGGTAGTTACTTCTACCCTCTCCTTTCTTCTTCCACCTCCTGAGTAATAATTTTTTACCCAGGTGCTTCTTCGATCAGACCGGGGGCTGGGCCCATGATGTGGTTTTCTGTGGCTTGCTTTTTGGTTTGATAGTGAAGAGGGTCTGTCAGGCTTGAAACGACCATAGATTCCATCCTTCTATATGTTATGTCTCCGTTCTTCGAGCCGCAGATTTAAGCTTGGTCTATATTTATTTTAATATTTTGATCTTAGTTTTCCTGTATAGCCTTTCCTGGGTGGTAGAGTAGCTTTCTCCTCTGGTCATAGCTAGAGTTGGTATTGGAGATTGGCACTCTTTACTTCAGTTAAATCTATGTTAAGCGTCGGCCTTCGGGCCGCATGACATTGTTTGACTTGGGTTGAGTTTCGCTCCTCTGAGCTCTTGTTTTTAGAGTGTATTTCAGAGTTTCCTCCTCTCTATAGGCCCACAGCTATAGCTGGCCTAGGCTAGAACTAGGGTTTAGGTGATATACTGTAGTTTTCACCCCTTTTATTACTACCCCTGTCAGTAGAGTGTAGTTTCCTAGTTCTGGCCTCCTCTTATCAGAGTTGTCAGGCCGAGGCCCGTTTCGCCTTTGGTGTGGGTGCAGGGTCGATGGCTGCTAAGGTAGCAGACTATTGTTAGTCTCCCTGGTGCAGTTGTCTCAGGTGGTAGGCCCTTATCACTGTGTGAATAAGAGATGCTAGTGTTGCTGTGGCCCCACTTTTCTAGAGCTTTTCATTCTTACTTTGTATTAGTCTGAACCCCTTGAATTAAGATTCAAGTTTGAGTGAACAGTGTTAGCTTTCCTTAGCTCCTGTTCCCTAGGGTTCAGTGCAGATGTTTCTGTCTTGGTGAAAAGTGCTCGCCCTTGAATTTCACGTTTCAGGGTAGTACGAATGAAAAGCGAAGCATTCCCCTCTTTCTCAGGGTTGTTAATGTGCTAGTTCTATTTTTTTCTTTGCTGCCACACCTGTTTTCTCTAATAGTAGGTTTTGTGTTAGCCTCTTTCAGAGCATGGTGACTAGGTTGTACTCCCCTTGCTATTTAGGGTAAAAACTGTGTTTTTAATGAGGCCTGTTGGAATGCATAACTCAGAATGAGTTTTGTTTTGAACCTCACTTTTTTGGTTCTTATATGACTCCCTTTAGAGTTTGAACGCTCCCACAATTGAATTGTGTTGTTTGAAGTAGTTGGCTCCTTCAAAGCACAATAGCTTGTTGTATTACAAGTTTTGTTGGTAGATGTTTAGAGTTTTTGCTCACTTAATATACTGGCACTGCCACAGGTTTATGCCCGTGATTATTTGAGGTAGTAGGCCATTTTTGTGGCCTCCTTCAGAGCATGGTAACATGTTTCTTTGTACTCCCCTTACTGTAAAGGTTGAAATTGTCTTTACTGAGTACATTGCCTGTTGGAATATGTAGATTTAAACTCAGGTTGAGTGGAGCTAGGGAACCTCAGTTGGTAGTGTGGTCTCAGATTACGCTCCCTTAGAGCTTAGACACTGCCACTGACTGACGCCTGTGTCTTTCTGGAGTAGTAGGCCCTGTTTGGGCCTCTGTCAGAGCACATTGGTGTAGTTGTACTCCTCTTTAAGGGTTTTTTGGGTACATTGCCTGTTGGAATGTGTTTGATAAGAATCAGGCTCTGGTTGAGCTAAATAGTTAACCTCACTGATAGTTTGGATCTATTATAAGCTCCCTTAGAGCTTCGGAACTGCCACTAGCTGACGCCACGTGTCTTTCTGAGTCGCAGACCCAGTTTGGGCCTCCTTCAAGAGCAATTTGAATAGAATTTGTTGAATAGAATCAAGCTCAAATTGAGCTGAATGTTTAACCTCACTGGATAGTTTGGTTTTAATTTTGCTTGCTTAGAGCTTGCAGACTGCCACTAACTGACGCCACGTGTCTTCTAAAGTCGCAGGGCCATTTGGGCCTCCTTTTTGGAACATGGTGTTGTACGTTTGTACTCTTCTTGCTTTAAGAGTAAAAGTTCTTTTACTGAGTACATTACAGGGTGGTATCTTAGTATTCCGCCACTGGCTGATGCTGAGTTCGTTGCCTGGAGGAATGGTGGCTTAGGTTGAGTTAAATTTTTAACCTCACCGGAGGGTTTGGTTATCATGTTTAGCTCCCTAGAGCTTGGAACACTGCCACAAGCTGATGCTACGTGTTTTTCTGAAAGTTGTAGGCCCTTCTTTGGGCCTCCTGCAGAGCATGATGGCGTATGTTTGTACTCCTCTTGCTTAAAGAGTAAAAAGTGTTTTTACTGAGTACACTGCTTGTTGGATTGTGTTAAGGTTGACTGTTATGTGGGCACTCTACAATCTTATCTGCTGTTTGACTCTAACGATTCTAACGAGTTCCATGTTTGTGGGATCTTGCTTATTAGCAAGTCAGCTGTTCTAGGTGTGTGGCCTTTATTGGCCACCCTTGAAGCTTTCCCTCACCACTTCTGGTTGTTCTCTAGCAGATTTAGCATGTAGTTCATGTGATGTATTTCTACCTTTTTTGTAGAATTTGTGTCATGTTCTGGGCCTCCATGATTTGTGCCTACAGTACGGTTAACTGTTCGGTTGAGCCCTGTACTCCCCTCATTGGGGGTTGTCCTGTAATAGTACTTAGCTCCCTAAGCTGGTCAATGGTTGAAGGCCTCTCTGAGGCCTCCCTATTGAAGATCAGCCCCTAGGCTAGTAAATGTACTCCCCTGTGTTGGGTTCCTTTAGAGTGCACAGCCTCCTCAGTACAAATAATCAAGCGCTGAGTAGATCCTAGGATTGAGCAGAGTGTTACTCCCCTCATTTGAGGGTAAAAGGCGCTAAGCTGAATCCTGTTCTCCAGGATGCCGTCTCTACACTCTGGTCTGAGTTGGTTACTGCCCTATTGCAGTCACTCGTACTGGATATCTTCTCTAAAGAATGTGTTTTTGAGACTCTGTGATCAGACAGGTTGTTGGCCAAGACTAGGTGCTTTAACTAACCAGGTCGGCCTCCCTGGTGGCATACAGGGTTACTTTGTTCCCCTGACAAGTGACTGGCTAGGGTTCCTTTGGGCCCCCTGACCACATTCCCTTAGAGGTACCCTCTTTTCTGCGGGAAAGAAGTTTGGTCCCAGAAGCCTTTGAGCGGTCTTGTTAGGCCTTCTGTGGAAGGCCTCTTTGAGGCTTATAGCTTGGGCTGTTGGCCATAGGGAGTGCTGTCACTGACAGCCTATGTATGACCTGTGAGGGGAGTGGTTCTGGCACTTCAATTGAAGCTGCTAGTTTGCCATTTGTGGCATGCACTCCCCTCAAGCATGGCGGCGTGGGTATATCGTTCCCCATTGTGTTTTCGAATGCAGAGTTGAGTTCCCTTTCGAAAGGGAATGTCTCAGGTTACGTATGTAACCATGGTTCCATAAGAACAGGGAACGAGACTTTGCGTTTCCTAGCCATACATCGGGGCTGCCCGCTGAACAGTCCCTTCAGACGATAAGGTACTGACTGCTTCTCTAGGCGCTCCTTTTATAATTCCGGATTGCATCTATAATGACGTCATAGGCTGTCGCCGGCCAATAGGATTGGTGAGATTTGATAGTTGCATTCAGACACAGGTTCACGTGATGATGTTCCCCATTGCGTTTTCGAATGCAGAGTTTCGTTCCCTGTTCTCAGGGAACCATGGTTACATATGTAACCTGAGACGTTTGGTTGCCACTGGCAGTTTCATATTTAAAAGTAGGCCTATCATTTTATTTTTCATCATATTTCTATATTCAAAATGCTATTAACACCATACATTAACACCAACATTATTTATGCAGGTGTAATTGTAACAAATCAGTGCCACCTCTGCAACACAAGGATTCATTTTATTGTTAGTGATTTGATTGACAACAGCTCTATATAGTGTCTTATTATTCGGATTGTATTTATTGATTAAATATAAGACATTTCTCAGACAGTAGATATGGATAATTTAGATGAGTGTTGGTCTGGTCTAGATCTTGACTCGGTTACACCCTGCCTTTGTCTTGTCTTTTACTCAACCCCACAAAGTCTTGGTCTTGTCTTGGTCTCAACACACTCTGGTCTTGGTCTGGTCTGTTTCGGTGGTCTGGACTACAACACTACTACAGACTTATAAATATTTATTAAAATGAAAAGCTGCTCTTAAGAACATAAAGATTATAAAAAAAAATAAGTGAAATGACATTATGATCACGTCCTGTAGACTGCACTACTCCCCACCTTCTTGTTAATCTGGAACATTCGTCCTTTCCCTTTCCGAGGACACGGATGTGAAGTTCATCAGCATGCGTTGCCTAATTGCTACTGCTTAATTAGAGTAATTACAGTGAAATGAATGAAAGGAGAGTTAATGGTTTCTTTTTTTCTTTCTTTAGACCTAGAAACACACTAAATGACTCCACAGTGCCATTAGATATACACCCCCTTTGAAAAGTAACATTTTAAACAATATCTCAATGAACACAAAAACAATTTCCAAAAAGTTGACAAGACTAAGTTTAATATAACTTATAACATGAAAGTAAGGGGGGAGTAAGATGATAAAATAGATAGAAAAATATTACATCACTGGCTCAGTTATTGCAAGCTCTTGCAAACTATTCTAACTCAAACTTTCCAATCTGTAGATTTGAAATAAAGATTGAAAGAGTTTTCAGAAGCTTAGTGGTGGTGGCATTGAACTGATGCAACTGTGGTGTAGTTCATTTAACTTTAAATCCTGGAGATTGTATTTAGGCTTCATTAAACTTTAATTTATTTGTGAAGATTATGTTGTCAATATGATGACAATAGTTGATCTGAAAGAGAAAACTGACAGTAAAAGACGACTTACTAATTTCTACCTTATTTCTAGCACTCATGACACATTTCAGAACACAACAACATGTGGAATTGAGCTTGCGTATAGCGTGATGTGCTAATATTTTGAATTTTATATATATATATATATATATATATATATATATATAAAACTGTTAGTTCAATAACTGTTTTATTCACAATAAAACACGGCTATGACCGCTTCAACCAACGGTTCTGTGTATCACTACACAACACCCTTAACAACCACTCTCCGCAACGTAAACGTCATATGATATAGTATTCCAACTCTTTTAAACAAATCAGTAGGCTACCTGTCCCATGTTCAACTTCCATTTCCTTTACTGGTAACCGATATGTTCGTGAATCAAGCTCTTTTTCCCTCTGCCACAAAACATTTGTGGTTACATTCCATAAACTTGTCCATTTTAATTTGTAGCTTGTGATTTTTTTTTTTTCAGTAACTGACTGGTTTCGTTTTCATTCCGTTTCCTGTTCTGTCTGCTAGTTTGTTTAACATGGATTACTCTGTGTGTATTTAAGCCCTTAGTTTCCTCTATTCATGGTTTGGTGTCGTTTTAGTTTTGAATGTAGTTGTATTATATTATCACTCTTTGTAATTCTCTTGCATGTATAATATATATATATATATATATATATATATATATATATATATAATATGTATGTATATGTGTGTGTGTATGTATTTATACACTGCTCAAA
>CM074436.1:23337414-23434914 GCA_037101425.1 Elopichthys bambusa
TCCTAACAAACCATACATCAATGGAAAGCTTATTTATTACACATTTACCAGAGGAACCTTTTTATAGTTTCTAGAAATATTGGCTGAAGTACCCAGATTTTGCCGTGTTCGCACCGCAGGAACTAGGAACAATTTTAGTTCTAGGAACTCCTTTTGGGGAAACTAAATTAGCTCCTACTTCAGAGTAGGGTCTAAACACATTTTTTTTACTCAAACTAGTTCAGCAGAAATCCCGCCCTGCAACCAATTTCATTGGCTGAGGTTACAGTGATGAGTAGGTGTAGGGATCAGTGTTTGGTGTAGGCAATCATTACTGTGATTGACATGGCCAATTAAATCTTTAGAATCGGCTCCAGAGTGGGATTTACCTGTTGTCTGCAGGGTTGTGTTCTTTTCTCCGCCTCGATGATATGCAATAGTTAAAGTTGTCATAGGAGACTTTGTCTCTTGGCCCCACATTTTGCTCCTTCAGTTGCGTAGATCACCAGATTTTAGCGTTTGTAAATGCTGCGCTTAAAGACCCTGCGGTAGGCCGCTTTGGAGTTCCTAATCCCGGTGCGAATACAACCAGGAACATGGCCCAGGACAGAAATTAGTTCCCAGGGAACTATCCTAGTGGCTATAACTGAGTTCCTGAACTATTTGGTGCAAAAGCCCCTTTGGATTGCTGGATGTATTGACAAGCATTTATGATAAACTAAACTTTAATGTAACTTTAAACTTAATATTATATATTCAAACATATCTAATTATATATTTGCAATTTGGTACATTTATATAACATAATGGTCATGGAATGTAGACTCAGACAAGATGATAACATGAATGTTAAACAGTTTATTGACAGCAATGAGCAAAATTGAGGAATCAGGTGAGTATTCATATCAATATTTAACATTAGCAGAGCAGTACAAATGATCATGTAACTTTCCTTTTACAGGTGCAGAAGATTGTGGATGGCTGAGTGGATAGATAGAGGGATGAGTGCGCACACCTCTTTGGTAGCTGTCAGTTAGCAGGTGATCCTTGATGCAGGTAACAAAGAAACTTGACAGAGCACACAAGGAAGGGAGAACACACTGGAGATAGAATGCTGGAGAATAAACACTGGAGACAATCACAGGAAAAGAGGTTTAAAATGCACATTCAATACAATTAAGCAATTAAACCTCTTTTTTTTACATGGGTATGTGATGTGCACATGGTATTAAAAATGTAGGCCTATATGAAAAATTAAAAATGGAAAAATGTATAAAAGCTTGTTTGTAGCAATTAATTGCGTGTGTATGGACTCGGACAATGTTTGCACTCTCAGCACAGATAGATGGCTGTTATGGCAAAGAGTACATATATTTATATGATTCTTTATACATGGCTGCAATTTATATACAAAAGTTTTCCTCCAGCATGTTTATTGGTGCTTTTAACCAGCATAATGGTGTAATTACAACACTTACCAGCAGGGGCTAAGTGCCTTGCATGCTAACCAGCCAAGCCTTGCATTTTTCAGGCTGAACATCAGATTTTGCACAGAAAAAAAAAAAAACCTTTTGATTTTTACTTTGCAATTTATCTAATTCTACTTGTATGTCTTTCCTTCTTTTCAGCAGATTTTAACCCTTCTTTCTTTCTCTCCTTGGAAACCATCTTACTGCAGTAACCAAAACACAAGCTAGGGGGCAATAGTAACCACCGAACAGATGGTCGGGACAAGAGACATGTCAACACAGGAATATGTAGACACACTTCCACCCTTCTCATAGAAGCCCCTTAATGAGAAATTACACACTCAGTGATTTGAGTGATGAGTAACTCAAGCAGATGGCTGAAAAATCTAGGATATAATGTAGGCTGAGGAGTTTGCATGTGGATTTACCACAGCAAAATGCATGGGATTGGTGCCGAAAATAAATTTGACTGTTTTTGCATGTTGCTGTACAGTATAGTACACATTTAGTACACATTTTCAGATTTAGTTAACAACTGTAATATCATTTGAATATATATGAATAAATCAATCAATTAATCAATCAATCAATGAGCAGACACTTAAACATGTAAGACTTCTGATCTGCTGCCTGCCACTTCCATACTTGATTTATTAAGGACATTAAACACACAGTCTAAGTGGTTACTCCATAAAAAGCAACGGAAATACTCACCTGTTACTACATATGGGATCCAGCTGCTGTGGAGTTGGAAAATGAAGTCTGGCTGAGGATCTTTCCATTGGGATTTCTTCGTTGGATTTTTCATTACGGATGGTGATATGTTTATACCTCTAAAACAAACATTTCAGTCAGAAAACTCAAATTTTCTGATGATGGATGAGAGTATACTTTAAAATAGTGCATTTAGAAATAAGGGTTAACTAATGTGATCACATTTTTCCTCTGTCTGTGTATAATCTTCCTCTTCCCACTGGAGTAGGAGCAGCTGGTCATCTTCAACAAATGTTGCCCTGCTATAAATGGCAACCAAGACAGCTGAATTATGGGCCTAACCCACTTCTTTTTCTGCAATATAGTCTTTTTATAAGACTGGCGATCATAGCCTTTTAGAGACTATGGTTCATAAACAGGTCAATGGGGTATTTTGCTCTGCTTGTCCATTACGCTGATGAATGTTTTGTCTCTTTATGAACTGTGTATTTGTAGTATACTGTAAAATGCAGCTCATTTATTCAAACGGCTTTGCATACACTCCTTTGTCTTCGTATCCTGACTGAATTGTGCATTTAATTCTGTGTGGTATGTGATTACATAAAAATGAAATGAATGTGGTGCAGTTCTAGTGAGTCATGTTCATTTGAATGTACAGGGTTCCATATTTTTCACATTCAGTCACATTCACATTCAAAATGTAAAATTTACATTTTTCAACATTTCATTAGTAAGCAGGTGTAAGCAGGTGTGAAAGGATTTTTAGAAATCTTGGCCAACTGAAAAGTATGAACATGAAAAGTATGAGCATGTACAGCACTCAATACTTAGTTGGGGCTCCTTTTACCTGAACTACTGCAGCAATCCGGCGTGGCATGGAGTCGATCAGTCTGTGGCACTGCTCAGGTGTTATAAGAGCCCAGGTTGCTCTGATAGTGGCCTTCAGCTCTTCTGCATTGTGCTCAGCTCTTCACGGACTGTGGAAACTTTACACTGGACCTCAAGCAACATGGATTGTGTGTCTCTCCTCTCTTCCTCCAGACTCTGGGACCCTGATTTCCAAAGGAAATGCAAAATTTACTTTCATCAGAGAACATAACTTTGGACCGCTCAGCAGCAGTCCAGTCCTTTTTGTCTGTAGTCCAGGCGAGACGCTTCTGACGCTGTCAGAGTGGCTTGACACAAGAAATGCGACAGCTGAAACCCATGTCTTGCATACGTCTGTGCGTAGTGGTTCTTGAAGCACTGACTCCAACTGCAGTCCACTCTTTGTGAATCTCCCCCACATTTTTGAATGGGTTTTGTTTCACAATCCTCTCCAGGGTGCGGTTATCCCTATTGCTTGTACACTTTTTTCTACTACATCTTTTCCTTCCCTTCGCCTCTCTATTAATGTGCTTGGACACAGAGCTCTGTGAACAGCCAGCCTCTTTTGCAATGACCTTTTGTGTCTTGCCCTCCTTGTGCAAGGTGTCAATGGTCGTCTTTTGGACAACTGTCAAGTCAGCAGTCTTCCCCATGATTGTGTAGCCTACACAACTAGACTGAGAGACCATTTAAAGGCCTTTGCAGGTGTTTTGAGTTAATTAGCTGATTAGAGTGTGGTACCAGGTGTCTTCAATATTGAACTTTTTTCACAATATTCTAATTTTCTGAGATACTGAATTTGGGATTTTCCTTAGTTGTCAGTTATAATTATCAAAATTAAAATTAAAATAAACATTTGAAATATATCAGTCTGTGTGTAATGAATGAATATAATATACAAGTTTCACTTTTTGAATGGAATTAGTGAAATAAATCAACTTTTTGATGATATTCTAATTATATGACCAGCACCTGATACTGCACGATAATATATATAATATATATGCAAAGTTACAAAGCACAAAATCCATCACTCCGAACGGAATTATTCTCTATATCAGTTAGCACTTTCTAAACTCCCTGAAAAGATTTAGTCTTGAGTTTCCTTACAGGAACGTACACATACTTTTTCTTGATTTAAATGGCAGTATAACCACAACCTTTAGTGTTCCTTTTTCAAATGATTGCTTCTAGAACCATGTAGCTCGATGCTGGTCAGATGTTATAAATGACACATGTATTAACATCTGAAATGTAAGAGAGGTATAAAATAAAGAATTACCACTGTGAAACATCCTGCACAAGTCCTGCTCGTGAAGCTGTTTTGACTTTATCAGCTTGTTCTTATTGACTGTCATTATCTGACTTAACTGATACTGAAACTAATGCATAGGACCCCTTTAAAATAGATCACAATTTTTGTTAGTCAGAGCGTTGCATAAGTTAGAGCTTGTTTTATTATATACATTTATTTATATAATAAATTATATTTATTTATATAAAGATTTTTTTTTTTTTTAATCATTTGAAGTCATCTTGAGGCCCCCTTGGATGTTTGTTAAGGCCCCCTTCTTCAGAACCACTGCTCTACGTGTCTGATGTTGCATGATTGGTTCTGCTCAGCCAATGATGTCAGAGAATTATGGAACCCTGCCTCATCCACATCACCCATTCATTATATAATTCCTCTGATATACCATGACCATGTTAAATATGATAATATGTGGGGGGGACCCTTTGTCCCAGAGCAGTTTGTTTCTCTCAGAAATACTGATATTTTGTATGTAACAACATTCTAACAAGACATGGCTGACATACAACTGATTCATGTTAAAGACTTGCTATGCCAGTTTCTGTCAGTATGAACATGTCAGATTATCAGCCATGTATGTTGCAGCAGTGTTACAGAATTCTACAGATTTCTAAATGTTAGAGCTGACGTTGTGTGTGCATGTAGCTGACTCTAACACTCAGAAATGCAATGTTCCAAGGGCATTGGTGGTGGCAACGGCTGTTACCCTGTCAGTGAATATGATATGTACTCAGACTGACAGCCTCTGAAAGGCTTAATGGAGTTCTGCAAGCTAACCATGCAAGCCAACAGTCTATTTCCTCCCCCAAAGACGGCTGAATGATATGACATTGCATTACTTGCTACACAGAAAAGACTCAATCATCGTTAGGTTACAAAATACATACATCAGAAAGACTGAAAAATACGGTTAGTAGCTTATGAGCCTAAGCTGAAGACGTGCTCTACTTTGATCTGGAGAGGAATGGTAGTGTAACAGCTTTCACAGAACCCATCTATAATAAAATACTGAGCTGGTTTGAGCTTCTGTGCTTGAGAGAGAATAAAAAAGGTACTTTCCATAGGGTACAAAATGGGCCCTAAAACTCTTTAAAGCAACAATATGTAGTTTTTCAACCTTAAAATAATGTCTCTAAAATTATTTCAGTGGTAGAACAACTCTTAACCGGATTAACTGCTGCTGCTACCTGAGCAGCCTCCTGGCAGCTACAACCACACTCTGCAAGTTTAGTGTTTGGGTCGGTACACACAGCCCTGCCCATCCCCTGCCAGCGGAAGAGTGCAACCTGCTTAACGGCATAAGTCACATATTTTACTCGCAGCCTGGGTGGAGTTACCTTTAAGACGAAACAATCTAATACGTAAGTCTCAAAACCACGGACAACATTTTATTCTATTATAGCCTACAAATTACACCCTTTGTAAACAATGCTACATATGAACTATGCAAGCAAAAAACAAAACAAAAAAAAAAAACTAGGCTAACATGCTGCCATTCTTTTTGTCATTGTACTTTTCAATAGAGGAGTAACAATAAATAAAACTCTGTAATGATATTAGTAGAACATAGTGTAACATGGTCTACTTTACTTGGTCGGTGGACATGGTTTCCAAACGAGGTTTCTGCATTCGCTGACAGTATTTACGACACTGATAACAGACAATTGCGCTTATCAACCACGTGGGGGAACCGTGAGCAAATGTTCTGTGGTGTTGCTTTAAATGCAATTTGTTTTACAACAAATGGTCAGAGAAAAATGAGGAGCTTAATGTTCATGAGGTCAACTTTCATATTGACTGTTTTATTTTCTGTAATTTAATATTTATGTTATTTAAAGATTATGTTTAAAGATATTATGTTCCCCATATTTTAAAGCAAAAAGAAAAATTCTAATAACATAGGTGAACACATGACAACAATGTTTTTGTAAAAATTGAGGAAATTCAATTTCTTTAACCTATATAATAGAAAATAATAATATTTATAATGAAAATAATGTATTTTCTTTGGTAATTAAATTACAATTTAATTTAAAAAAACAATTATGGGGCTAATATTGTATCACATAATACAATATCACATCACACAATGTGAAACATAGCTACTAGCTAGATATTAAGGTTTTGGTAATTAATTAAAACTAAGTTTTATGTTAGATTACTTTTATGTTAGATAATTAGCTAATGCCATTACAGTGCCTTCAATGCAAGAGGCATGAAAAAATCGTTAGAGATTCTTGCTTGATGTAACAGGATAAAAAAATTTGGCTAAGGATAAAAAAACTTGATAAAATGCTTTGGATTTTAGATATCACATTTTTGAAAGCCTAAAGAGAAAGTTCATGGTGCCTGTAAACTAGCTTAGATCATTCCCTTAGGCTGGTCAGAGAACACAGTCCATAAATAGACACTTAAGGTTTACACATGGGTCAGTAAGTCCATAACAGTAAGTGTATGAGTGAATGGGTTGTACGTTTTGTTTGGGGTCTTGTGTAGCTGTGCTAAATTATTTTATTTAGAGAACATGAGTTAAAAAAAAAAAAAAAAAAAAAAAATCAAATTCCCTCCTTACGGGGTTGTAAGGAGGGAATTTGATTTTTTTTTTAAGTATTATTATATAATATTATTAAATATTATTATTTTTCATTTTTAATATAAATTGTGCATATAAGCTCCATTATATATGCATTCCAAATAATTAGGAGTTGTGGTCATAAGTTTACATACCCCTTGCAGAATCTGCAAAATGTTAATCTTTTTTTTTTTTAAAGAGGGATCATAAAAATTGCATTTGTTTTTTTTTATTTATATTGCCCTGAATAAGCTATTTGACATAACAGATGTTTACAGTCCACAATTTACACAAATTAACCCATTTACAAGTTTACATACCTTTGATTCTGTTTTTATGTTTTGTGATATGTGTCTCTTTGTCTTGAGCAGTTAAAATGCCCACTGAAGGAAAATCCTCCAGGTCCTGCATTCTTTGGTTTTTCAGAATATTCTGCACATTTGAGCTTTCTATTACAAATGTAAATTCAAGAAGGCAACACAGTAATTTATAGGACCTCGTAAGAGTAAACTTTGATCAAAATGATAGAGTGGATGGTAGCCTACTAAAATCTAAAGGGTACTGCAAGTAGTTTTTAATAATTTATGAACTTGCCATTACTGCTTTACACAAACATCTCAAATGAAGGACTGCACCTATCTCATGTCAGCTCAGCTCTCTATCGCTGTCTTGTATAATTTTGTTAAGTATTATGTTCAGTATTTAGTCACATCCACTTAGATGGCTGAGAATTATAGTGCTGTCACTGGGCTATATAATTAACAGATACGAATATGTTTTGATGAAATGATTAAGAAAAAATATCTATTAAAATGAAATGTATAGGCTAAATAGCCTATATCTTATCTATAAGGTGAAAATTCTCCTGTCAGAAAGACTGAAGCTACAACGTGTCCTCCTCCCCCAAAATAGCATCCAGTACCCAAGGCGTGGTGATGTCTACGTTGTGTCTACATGTGCTACAAACTACTGGGAAAATACGTACACTCAAGCTGTCAGTCAAATAGTGCTCCGCCTTTTCTAACGTTCGATTGGACATTGCCGCAATCGCGCTGCATATGATTGGTCAACGCCGCTGCCTGTCAGTTTTCAAGCGTTTCTCTGCTTCCTTGCCGCTGAGCGATGTTTTGAAGGGGAAATGGGTTCCGATTTCTTGATGGGTACGGAAGAGGGAAGTAAATAATTGAAATGTATCTGATATCTGGCAGTATACATTAGGGGACCATCAACCAACGTTTATGCCGTGTCCTTGTTCCTGAAAATTTCCGACTGGATAACCTCCTGGATTCGTAAGACTTGAAGTTTGAATCCTGTCCACTCCTGTCTTTGTTAACGTGCAGTAGTCGCACAGGGGACGTCCGTATTAAAGTAGAGAATAAATGACAGTCCCATTGACATGAACCGCTTAATATTTTAATGATTTGCTGTTTACTAGTCTTTATTGTTCTGATAAATTTCTGGTTGCCAAGCGATGGAAAGCAGAGGGTCACAGTCTGGTTTGTGCGAACAAAGGATATGTTAACTTGACCAAAACAGATCAATGTGTATGTTATCGATTCTAGACTTGATATCTAGAATTGGCCATTAATGTGGCTAGAGTTAGAAAATCATACGGAAGAAGATGGCATCAACTAAAGGCAAAGCTGGAATAAATAATGAAAGCAGTTCTGGTCGGGATAGTGGCAGGACAGACGCAGGCAGTCCCACGATATCCGCAGGGGCCGCATCCCTGACCACCAACAGAACCTACACACTAGATGATCTGGACACCATTGCCACTGTTGGTAAGTTGGTCCTCCTGCATCAGATTAAAACACGTTTTAGTCAGCGACTATTTTCCAAAATGTTTTCATATTCTCTAAAATGTGTCCACCCATGTTTGTCTCACCAAGTGACTTATTATAATGACATTTCAAGGTTTAGTTTTTGATCCTAAGCTTACCATTTAGACCAACCAACTATACAAAGAGACAAGCCTTTATAGCAGCTTTATAGCAGCATATTAAGTTGCCCTGGGAATTCCCTTGGGAATGACTGCAGTAATGGGCTGTCAAGTACACCTGCATCCTTTCTTTAAAGAGCAAGACCTAAATATAGTTCAGAAATATACTTTTGATATTTTGTTACTTGTTACCAGTAGATTTTCAAGCTGATTTTCAGGACTGCACCCCCCATTTATCTTTTTCATGGGTGGATGCCATTGACTTTTCACGAATGAATAACACCAGGAAGTTTTTTTTTTTTTTTTTTTTTTAAGTATTTTCAAAGTTGAGTCAGCTGAAAGCTCAACACCCAGTTGCACAACAGGACAAACCCTTTGAAAGTACGTCTATCTCTCATAGCCTCGTTGTTCATTCACATAGTACTGAATATGATTCATATTTTTGTGTGTGTGTGGGGGGGTGGGGGGGTAGATGTCTCTTAAAAGACGTAAGAGACGTCTTTTAAAAATCTTACTGACCCAAAACTTTTGAACAGTAGTATATTACAAACATACATTAACTGATCTCGTTTTTTTTTCCCACCTTAGCCTAATTTTTGTTCCAAAATGGGAGAGCCAAAAACTTCTGCAAAATGCAACTTATAATGTTTAAGCCTGAATTTATAGACCAGTCTGCAGTTACTTACATCGGTGAAATGCTAATTATAAAATGAGTTTGTAATTTACTACTACTAATTTGAAGTTTATGTTAGTGCTTTTCTTGCTTTTAAAACTTAACCCAATAAGAATACTCAATACTGTGTTTTTTTTCTTCGTCTCCCTTCTGCCCCTGAAGACCTTCACTATCTTAGTTCACTCACACCTCTAACACATTTTAATTAGTTTCATTACACACCTTCTCTTCTACTCCCACATTTGGCAGTGAAAAGTAATTTAAGTACATACTTACTGTTCACACAAATGGAACAAGGCCTGTCTGACAAGGAGTAAATCTCATGTGACCAAATCGTATCTGTTAATAGAATGCTTTGTTTCTAAACAAGGCCCTCTATTTATATTGAAATGCATGGCGAGAACATGTTACCTCCTCTCTGAGCACCAAGTACTTTCTCGTTCTCATTAGCACCAAGTGATTTCAGGCAGAAACTGACAGAATTATTACTCAAGCCATAGAACAAACATCATAAGAGAGCAACTTGCACCAGTCTAGTCTGCATTAACACCACCAGTGATGTTTAGCCATAGGTGAGAGCAACAGTGCTTGAATACATACTTGAATAAGAATTCATTCATTATCGAGTCATGGTGATGGGCATAGTGGCTAATATTAGTCCTGCTATTCTTTTTAAGGCCTGACATTTTAGTTATTAGTAGTTGTGGTCATGTTATCTACCTCTTTTAGCTGGACTACGTGAAACTGAAAGGGCAACTCATTGTTTAAGAGCCTCAGGGTGAGGAGGAGAACAGTTTACATTTAGAAAATAACCAGGTCAGGTCAAAATGTGTACACAAGCATTTTGCCCATGTGTGAGCATGTTTTGGTTTTGGTTTTCTGATGTTGGTTATTGTGCACACATCCAAAGCTGCGTTTTAGACAGCGTGCAAACACTGAATTAAGTTCTCTTAAACATCATCTAATTCACACAAAATTATATCAAAATTTCAGTCTTGGCTAGTATCCTTGTAAACATAGTTAGTTATGTCTTAAATGAACGTAAACAGTTGAGAAATAAAGCACTTGTGCACCAGTAGATTGGATCCATGCAGCTCTTAAAGTGAAAGCAGCCTATTATCCTTGCTGCGCTACTGTCTGTGTTTAAATGTTAATCAAACAACAAAAGACATAAAAATCGCTCACTACTCTTGACTAACTTAAATTAAGGATTAACCCTCTGGTGTTTTTTGGTCAGTTTAGACCGAAAAAAATTAGTTTTTTTACTTCATTACATTACTTCATCGGAATGGTACGAAACTCTGTGAAGAAAACTAAATGGTCGTTTAAAAAAAATAGTCACACTTGTGTTATTCGTGGTCAAAAATGACAGCCATAGGAAATAATGGACACACACAGACACACATAAATGAACTGGTGTGACTGTATACTAGAAGTGTAACAATATATCGCAATACAAAAATGCCAAAATATGTATCATGGATAGTGACGGTATTGTGCATAGTTCACAGAAAATAAAAATTACTGTGTGAGGAAAAAATTCAAGTTTACAGAGTTTCTGTCAAGTTTTAGTGTCAGTGCTACATCAAACTACTACATATAATGTTGAATATAATTTATAATAATGCAGTGGGGTCCTGATAATGCCAAATGTCTTGTGTTACCAGTAGAAAGTGGCCTACATTATTTTAAATATATCTAGTCAGTGAAAGTCATATTCATCTAAAATAATTCTGTATTTTCAGCTTCAGAATCATGAACATTTTTTAAAATATTTTTTTGTTAACTCTTTATTATGTCTTGGAATATTGCAGTAATATCATATTGCATATTGTGAGTTCAGTATCGTGATATGTATTGAATCGTGACATGAGGGTATGTTACACCCCTGTGTGAAAGCGTGTGAGAGTATGTTACACACCACTAGGCCTGTCACGATAACTACTTTTTGTTGTGCGATATATTGCCCCAGAAATAATTGCGATATGCAATATTATTGTCATTTTAAGACCATTTTATGCCACTGAATATATGATCATAATATAACAGCATAATAATGTAAGTAGGCCTACACACTTTCAAATGACAATGAACTTAACTCTTAAGAATATTTAGATACTGGAATTGAAGCGTCAAAAAAATAATAATAATAATAATAATGTTGAATAAATAATAAATAAACCTTTGCTAACAAAAATTGCAAAATAACAAGTAGAAAAAAAAAACACTTGCAAATGCACAATAGGCACTTCTATGTAGATTTTCCATCTACAGTTTTTTCCCTGATCTTATTTTCTCTGTAAAGTAAGGGTGCATGCTATTGTCAGATGTCCATATAAATTATCGAGGTCATGACCATATATCGTGCGATAAGTTGATATATCGACTATTGCGACAGGCCTACACATCACGTTTTCGGTTTACACCCCATACTGTATGCAAGTTTTTGAAAATGCGTGAAATAAAATCAATAATTCAGCCACAATGCAGTAAAAAAAAGGACAGTATGGAAAGGGTTACACTCTAAAACATCGAGAGTACAAAACAGACACACCCACTCAAACACACACTCACTTATACACACACACAACATACATACACAAATGAACTGGTGTGGCTGTAACAATATGCCAAAATTGAGCCAGAAGACTCAAATAAGAGGTTGAAATCAGGTTGATAAAGCTCTGATAAAGCATTCCTTTTCATTTTTGTTGAATTTTGATGTTATTTGTTACTCTGTGTTTAGGTTTGACTGTGGTAGAATTAGTGCAAAAACTGACACTTAAAAACATTTTTAAAAAAATTACCTTGACAAATAGTAGTCTTTGAAAATGTATAACTATATATCCAAATCCACAATTTAATAAAAATAAGTATTTATATGAAAACAGCTAGAGAATTGATAAACCTTTTATACATACAGGAATCTAGTGGTTACACCACAGCATTACAAAAGTTTCTTTTTTTAATCCCAAAACTGGATTTTAAAGGCATTTAGAGTCTCTATTTTAACATGAAATACTGCTTTGAAGGTGCAATAGGTGATTTTTTTGTTATGCTGGTTGAAAGCCTTCTCATATCCTGATAGCAATCACTATGGTAAGCGGTCTAAATTTATTTTTATAAATATATATCGTCTGTGGAAGGTGTAGGACCATAAAATGTTTGTTTAATCATTGCGTTCGGTACGATACTGGTTATAAAGACGGTGATGTGGTTTATTTTGTGCTCAGTGCTGCTAGTTTTTCATCAGCTATCATGCCACGGCATGGCCGTCATGGAGATAATGAAAATATCTGAAGACTGTTATGAAAATTTATGTTAAAAATAAAAATATGACATGAAAACCTGTCTATGAAAACATGAACACGTGATTAGAACACTGTTAGATTATGATTATGATGCAGCAATGTTATTAAGAAGCATCTAAAAGTTATAGTGGAAAAGGAATAGTGACTTTATGCCAATAAACTGAAACCCGTCCTATGTTATTAATCAGATAACTCAGATACATAACATAGTATCATTACGACTTGTAACTGCAAAAAAAGGATGCAAATGCCAGTGAACTTTAAGTTACGCGCTATAGTGAGAGTGAGAGAGAGAGAGAGCTCCCGCCGTGATGCGCTTTCATGAAAATTTGCACTTTCTGATCACCCAAAATGTTATTTTACAGTATGAAAATCACTGATGATCATAGGCGCCGATTTATGTTTCTGCCGGTTGGTGCCCTCTCTCCATGAGAAAAAGCACGTTGAGATTCGTGACAGGACAAAGTTTGAGCGCGTTCAAAAAGAATTCCGCGTCCGTTTTCGTGATTTACATGGATGTGCTCTCGACATTAACGAAATAGAAACTGCCTCAAAAATGGACTATAAAAACGAAAAGAAAACCATGTCTGAAGGCTTCAATCAATTTTTATTGGTTGAAATGAAATGAGAATATCTTGTGTTTCCGTTGCTCGGGGGCTCGGCGCCTTGGCGCCTATGCTGATGATTATTGTTAAATTAATTATGAATATAATTTAAAGGATATTTTCAGCACAAGATAAAAGCTTGGCGCTGCACAGCTTGCACTGAACTGTATTTTCATCTATCTTGTCAAAGTGAAGCCAGACATTCTCTCTCATGCTGTGGCAAGCTAAACAATCAGAGCTCAGGGCGCCGCCCAAAGTGCTGCTATAACCAATCAGGAGGGGAAAAAAACAAAAACATTTCGATCATCGTTTACATGATCGATCGTTGCTGTCACGGTCGAGTACTCGAGTACTCGATCGCTGTTGCATATCCCTACGACTTTTTTTTTTTTTTTTTTTGGCCGGGCAGTGTATGTGTGTATATATATATATATATATATATATATATATATATATATATATATATATATAATTAATTCTAAATCAGAAACAGTCTTCTATACCATAGACTGTAAACGTACATTGAAACCCTCAACCTTGGGAGGTTTCAGTTTCACAAGAATAAGCTTGTCATGCTGGATTCCTGTTGGAAGCCTATTGCAAGCAAGTGCAGACTAGCAACAGAGAGAGTTTGCCAGGCTATGTTCAGCAACATTGAAGCTGTTCCTGCTGTTAACACTGTAAAAAATCAGAAGGTGAAAAAGCTCAGGCAATCAGCTATAAAACTCATGGAAATATTTGTTGTATCAACCTAACAATTGAAGTTTGTCTGTTTTCATCAAACATAAAACAAAATTTCTATAAACTCAATGCACTATTTTAAGTTAAGCTATAAAATTCACATTACATAGAGATTTATAACTTGTTTAGATTACCTAACTATCAGTTTAAGCAAACTCAGAAGTTTAGAGTTACTTCTATGCTTCTTTGTTCTTTAGTAACTTTTTATACATTTGATAGTTCAGTCAGTCTTTAAATTAGAGTTTGATTTTGGGATAGGTAAGATTTTTAATGTTTTTAAAAAAAAGTTTTGTCTGATCGCCAAGGCTGCATTTATTTAATTAAAAACAATAAAAACAGTAATATTGTGAAATATTAAAATATTATTACAATTATTACAACTGTTTTCTATTTTAAAATATTTAAAAATGTAATTTATTCTTGTGTTGGCAAAGTTGAATTTTCAGCATCATTACTCCAGTCTTCAGTGTCACATGATCCTTCAGAAATTTGCTCATCAAGAAACATTTATTGTGTACAGTTGTACCTAATATTTATATAAAAATTTTATTTATTATTTCATTTATTTGAAATATAATCTTTTGTAACATTATAAATATCTTTACTTTTACTTTTGATCGATTGAATGCATCCTTGCTGAATAAACGTATTAATTTCTATTAAATTGATTAATATTAATATTTAATTATTAAATTATTTTCACTGATCCCAAACTTTTGAATGGTAGTGTATAATGTTACAAAGATAAATTTCAGATAAATGCTGTTCTTTTGAACTTTCTATTCATCAAGGAATCCTGAAAAAAAAAAAAAAAAAAAAGGTACACAACTGTTTTCGACATTGATAATAATAAGAAATGTTTCTTGAGCAGCAAATCGGCATATAATATTTCACAATATTACTGTTTTTAATTAAATAAATGCAGCCTTGGTGAACAGACGAAACTTCTTATCATTCATTAAAAATCTTACTGATCCTAAACCTTTGAATGGTAGTGTATGTTCTTATGCAGTAAACCTTAGGCCTATAATTAAAGTATCTTCATCAACATACATACTCAGGCTTCAACAACTTGCAGTATATAAAGTTTGTACAATATATCAGTATACAGTAGTTTACTGATATTACGAGCACATCTGAAAAATAGCTGAGGAAGTGCATTATCCAGCTTGTCCTAAACATGAGACATGCTTTATATTAAGGGCTTCAAAATAACCCATAAGATATATAGTTAACATGTATATTTTAACATGGTTTGCCCCTTCAGATGCTCTGACAGATACTTGTGCTGTGTGGCTACTTGTGCTGTTTAATGTGTGAGATGTGTTATACTTTCATTTCACAGAAATATTCTTTATCTGTAAATGTTAGAAAAGCATGCAAATATTTCCATTTTGCTGCCATTTTGCATTAAGCCTTATGCAAGTGAGTCTCTGCTAAACTTCACAGACTTCAATGAACGAGCGCAGCTGTGCATGCGCGCCAATATAGTGATGCAGGGATTGATGTCAAAACCCGGAAGACTAATTTGCCACTGGTTCCCTCAAGATTTTCCTTTGGGTTTTTATAATGAGATTTTTCAATTTATGAGTAAAATAAGGTTTGTGGTAAACGTTTTGTTATATAATGTAAATTACACACACTCACAGCCAGATGCTTATTAGAAACATACATTTTTAAAATAAACATAACTTCAAAATTCGATTTTTTAATTTGCAGAGCAAAAAGTATAGTCAAGTTATGTTTACCACAGACCTTATTTTAGTCATAAATTGAAAAACCCTATTATAAAAACCCATAGGAAAATCTTGAGGGAACCAGTGGCAAATTAGTCTTCCGGGTTTTGACTTAATTTCTGCACCACTGTATAGATATAGAAGAGGATACTTTATAGAATTGGAGCACAATAATTCTAACCAATGTTTAAACAAAATTTTTAAAGTACATTTTTATGATAGCAGTAACTGTGACTATTGTAATGGACTAATCATATGTAGGCTAATATAATTACTAAGCTTAGATGAGTAAATATGTGTTCCTCTTACCAGTTAACATTTAGTTTAGTTTAGTTTTATTTTTCATTTTTAATTGAGTGATTTTAACTTTTACTTTTAAAAGAATTATTTTTGTTTTTAGATTATAATGTTGTTACAATGTGATGCTATTTTAGCTCTTTCTTTGCACATAATATATAGCATAGCCTACATGTTTACATTCTATATATATGTTTTCATAAAAAGTAGAAAATGCCAATATATATATACTGTACATCACCTTTCAGCCAAAAAAAAAAATAAGATGTTTGAAAATGTTTGTTTTTTTGTTTTTGTTTTTTGTGTTCATATCGCCCAGCCCTAACACAGAATACAAATCCTTAATTTACACATAGCAGCCTCACAGTTTTTATTGGAGTGGATATATAAGTGCTTTTTCCAAGAAACAATAATCTTTGTTATATCTGTGATTTACAAGGAAATTGTTTTGTGGTTTAGAGGAAAATTTTGCTCACAGCATTTTGAGAGGCGATCTACTGTATAAAAATGGATAGCGGGGATCCAAAGTGTATACTATAGCATTAGGCCCAGCATAAATAATCCAATTTGCAGAGCTTTTTGTGGGATGGTAGAGATTTACGGCCTGTGACGAATGGTTTAAGCTCCTATCTGAATGCTCTTATCGTTAAATTGTCATTAAAATAATGAGGAAATCATCATCAGAACTCACTTTTTGCTCTGATTTGATTCATGGCAGAAAAGAGACTGAATCTGGATAGTATGGCACAAGTGTTCTTTTGTTAAGTAAGGGCTTAATTTTGCAAATACAGCTTGGAACATTTTCCAGTGATTTTAAGGCATTTGATATCACAGGCTAAATGCAGTGGAGGTTATCTCTGCCCACCAGTATAGATGTGATGCCAGACTATTACTTAAACACCAGTTTCATAGTGAAAGGCTGAAATTGTGCTGTACTGAGACTTACTTATAAAAATAACCTTTACAGCCTTTAATGATTCAAAATAAGGTCAGTGTCTCATAACCATGATAATGGCCAGTTAATGGTAAGGTTGGTAATAAAAAAGTAAAAGCTATTCCCATATCCAGATAAAGGAGCATCAGCCACCTGAAACGAGAGTGATCAGCCTATTTAGAAAACTAAAATATATTTATACTTATTAAACTGATTGTACAATTAGGAACCAAAATCTATATATTGTGAGTGTCAGGTTGTCCCCCCCTTGTGCCAGTGAACACGTCATCAGAGAAGAGAAGAGATGTCGTTGCAAGAGGGAGGGGGAAGTTATTTTGATTAAAGATTACGAGAGCATGTGAATTTTAAAATAAATAATTATGTGCACATCATAAATCATTTATAATAAATACTCTAATATTCCATAAAAAAATAAGAATTGTCAATTTTGATTTTAAGCTTTTATGTGGTTACTAACAAGTGGCTAAATAGGACTACAGAGGTTTTCTGGGACATTAAACGTCATCATGCTGAACAAGGAAACGTATATACTTACTAGTCGTTTACAGTTTTGTTGTATTGATAGTTCACACTCTTGAAAACTATTTTAACTCAATCTTTACAACTTGTAGATTAAACAAAAAAAAAAAAAAAATTAGTCATTGGAAGCTTAGTTATAGCATTTATAGCCTATCTTTAGCTTTTTGCTTCTGGTGAATGAATTTAAAATTCATAAAAGTTGTTCATTTGTAAAGGTTATCTTGATGAACATAATGTTTAGGTTAAAGTCACCGTGAACCAGAAGTTGCGACCGACTTTACTTGAGTATTGTGACATATTTTCTGAGTGAAACTGGAATTGGAATCAACTTGCATGTATGAATTTTTCACCACAAGTAGTAGTAGTAAACTTTATTATCCCCTCGAGTAAATTTTGTTAGAGTGGGTTTCAACATGCATTTTCACAGAAGACAATACAACATACACACAAATATAATATGTGTAAAAAATAGAACAATCCCCAATACTAATTTAATACCTGCTTTATTAAAAAAAAAAAAAAAAAAAAAACTCCTTCACTATCTTTTATTTAAACACTTAAAAGCCTGTGGTATAAAGGATTTTTCCCCCTGTTTTTAAGAAACACTGGCATCCTAAATCTTAAGGCAAAAGCTTATACTCATTATGCCTTAGTGGATGTCTATAGTCAGACATCATTTTCATAGCTTTACTACAGCAGTCTGTTACACTAATGTGATATACTTGGAATAATTTTGATTATTATTTCAAATAAATGTAGTTATTGATTAAGGGTGGGAATCTTTTGGATTCGATTAAAATCGATTCTTGCGGTCACGATTCTATTAAAAATTGATTCTCGATTTTGAATCCGATTATTGATTCGATATATGCATAGATTTGATTTTAGATTTGATTCTAAACTTATTTTTTAACTGTATTTAAAGGGGCTGTATGTAAGATTTTTACTTATTTTATTTTACTTAATAAAGCATAAAAATACCCCAATATGTTTGCAGATATTGAGGAAACATGCTAAGTTCACCTTCAACTTTGAAATGTGCATTCCGTGTCGAAATGTCTGTCTTTGTTTTGGTCTGTGTGAAACCGCGTGCTGCCAATTTGTCCAATAGTATTTAAAGAAATTTCAGAGAATCGCAGATTCTACCTGACCTAAAAAGCCTCTGCATCCATCTAAAAATCTCTATGAACGACAGCATATTAATAAACTCATCAGCTTACAGTTTGTAAGTCTTCTCAGCTTTTATTGTCAATTGCGCTCACTCTTGTTGTGTGTCCTCTAGCTGGCCACCCGCATCTTTGAACGAGGGGGCGGGGCAAACAATATTTTGAATTTGGACTGCAGTACCTATTTCGACCACTGTCATTCCTACACAGAGCCCCTTTAATTTATTTGGTTTTTATCTGGAAATCCTTCACTGGAGCTTTAATGAAGAGAGGGAAGAGCTCCAAAGAGTGTAGAAGGAGAACAGCGGTATGCAAACTGAACAGCAGCTACTGTTATTGGAGTTATTTAATAAGGTAGTTTAAATTGTACACACCTTGTAACTACATTATTATTTTACTCAAGCATGCGTCTTTTGCAGACTATCATTGGCCAACTCCATTTGAAGTTAGAAATATATAATACAGTATGTGCTGTTGCATTCTCTATATTTAGTGATTTAGCCTCAGATACAGGATATGTTCATTCGCTTTCACAAGCAGGTATTGTTAGTTACCACAGCATCCGCTTGAAGAAGAAGCTTAAAGGGGGGTGTAATGCTGTTTCACGCATTCAGACTTATTTACACTGTTAAAGTATTTCTGTGCCAAATATACTAATTCCGGTTGTAGACATGTTTCGCCAAATTTTCCCTGAAAATTTGCACACACACATCACCCAAAGCAAGAGCAAGAGCACGCCCATCAACGCGCTTCGTTCGGGATACGGAAGCCGAGCGATTTTTCAACAATGGCTGTGTCCCTTTGAAGGCTGCATACATCATCGAGGCAGTCTCATTTAAAAACAATAACCGTTAGATTGCAAAGTAAGAAAGAAATTACAGTATTTTACACCTCACAAGGAATATCAGTCAATTTTATTACGGTTACTTTTCTTAAATATGACATCCTTGATGACGTATGCAGCCTTCAAATGCGATCTCCGGAGGACACAGCCTCTGAAATGAGACACCGCTCCTGTCAACAAAGAAGTGTGTTTTTGGTTGTGAGGGGAAGTTTGTTTTTCCGGGGCAGCAATGGAGTTGTGCACGTATGTTTGTTTGTTCCCGGGATTTCGGTGATGAATGCTTTGTAAACGAGTCCCAGTTCGGCGCTCTGCCCACGGCACTGATGGCAGGCACGCCTCCAGGAGCTCTGCTTTTTTTGGAAAGACTCGGTACAGCGTATCTATCTTTTATAAAATCTATCTTCTACATGTACTCAAGATTAACATGAGATTGGCAGAAACTGTGTAATAGTTGAGCAGAAATATAATCATGTTTCGCTTGGTCCGCTCAAAGTCATGCTGGGCTTTCTTTTTAGCGTAAGGTTGAGAGGTCCATCTATCACTTATTTCCATGTTTGTAGAGTTAGTTCGTGGAATGAATATATAGGCTCTGCACATGGCTTTAAAAAAAAAAAGAAAGAAAGAAAGAAAAGCGATCACAAGTTGGCCGTCCTCTAGAAGACTACGTAGACGAGTTGCTCAGGTTTTCCCACCTTGTGTGTTTTGGAGTAATGACGCACTGAAGTCCATCTTCTGGTGTGTTTTGGATGACCATCTCTTCTGCCAGTTACCAGCATGAATTACCACTTGTACCCTAGAACGATATCTAGAATATGTACTGTGGCTGAGTGGCTCCTCCCTCGCAGTAGGAGAAGTGGATGAAGACCCCATCGCCCCTCAGTCGCAGCCTCCCTAGCCCACTTTAGTTCTCCTGGTGTCGTCGGTCTTCAACTCAAGAGACACCACTCATTTTGGAACTCCTCCCTAGTCCTTCTCCACCTTTTACACCCACCACTGAGCCAGAGCCAATTACTGCCACATACCCAGAGCCAAAAAGGCCCCTAACCCACCACGGTCACAGAGCCAGAGCTCACCGCAGACCCAGAACCTCAGTCTGAGCCAATGCCCACCAAGGACCTTCCACAGATAGAGAAGGTCACCCCGGAGGCAGAGCATGCAACCCTACGCGTCCCGGAGCCCGAACCAGTCGTTGTGTCTGACCAGGTGCAAAAGTCGGCGTCCATGTTCGTCCTAGTAGGGATTTTAGTGGAATTTGATGGTGTGGAGATGGATTCCATCCATGCCCCCTTCACTGGTGTACAGCTGCTGCCTACTAGCATTGTCTATATAATGGATGCCCTGGTTCCCTCCTATTCCCAGTCCAAGTCTCCTTCATCACTGCTGGTCCCGCCTAGCTCCAAGTCTCCTGTGTCTCTGCTGGTCATGCCCAGCTTCAAGTCCCTTTTGTTCATGATGGTCCTGCCCAACCTCCCTCTCCTGCCTCCTCCGCCTAAGCCAGCCAATCGTACAGCCCCACCTCCAGTATCTCCCGTTAGCCCCTCAGCTCCTTCTTCAGTGGTGCCGCATAATGGTTTGGATCCACCTTGGGCCTCCCGGTCCCCAGCTCTGCCTTGGTTCGATGATCCCCTAGATCCATGTCTGGCCTCAAAGCCTCTGACCCATTGGCTCCACCTTGGCTCCACCGTGGACAGTCATGCCACTGGGTCCACCGGGCTACCTCGTCCCTCTGGCTCTTCCTTGGCCAGACGTTACCCTGGTTTTGTCACAGGATTCCAGGCCTCCGCCATCGTCTTAACCTTCCATTCCTTCGGCTTCACCAGGTTCCGTCTTCCCTCAAGCTCCACCATGGACCTCAGTCGCTCCGGCTCCACCATGGTTTTCTGGGTCCCCGCCTCAGTCTCGCAAGCTGTCAGCTCCACCTTGGCCCTCCACACCAGCGGTGTCACTCTGGCTCTTCGTCTCCTCAGCTTTGCCTAGGTCTTCACTTCCCATGGCTCCACCTCTGTTGGTCAGATCTCTGGCTTCATCCCGGTTTCCGCCGTGCGTCCTAGCTCTAGTCTGGCTCACTCTGTGGTGTTTTCCTTCACTAACTCCACCACTGCCCTCTCACTCACTGTTCCCCCTCAATGCCTCAGACCCTCCCTCCCAGGCCCTCAAAAACTACAACAAACTGTCATCAAGGACTGTTACATTTTTGTGTTTGTTAGGAGCTGCCCATAGAGGGGGGTATGCTCCCCATCTGCCCAACTTCAACAGTCCAGTCATCTAGTCAAAGACCACATTTCCCAGCATACCCTCCTGTTCATTACTTGCACAGCACTGCAATCTGCACTAATAGCACACACCTTACAGTTACTCTTTGTCTGGTCTCAACTACGGATAACAGACTACTTAACCTCTCTACTTACCTATTGGATCTCCTTGTGAATCGATCTCCCTGTGATACTCCAGCAATCTCCTGTAAGGTACTGTTTGGAATATTATACGTACCTGTCTACGTACCATAATCCTGTGAAGAGGTGTGTGCGTGTGCGTGTGTGCTCTCTCTACTATTACACTCCAGTCATCATTGCTCCGCTGTCACCCTGGTAAAGGAAAAGAGAATCAGACAGTTCATATGCATTTGTTCATCGTTATTCTGACTCTATCATTACTAACCTGCTTTCTGTTTAATTCATCACTGTCAATAAATGACCTGTTTGGGTTTAACCTAATCTCTGTCTCCAAGTCTGGTATTCCGTTACACATTTATGTATTCCGAACAAAACTTAAATGTATATGCAGTGCCCTACTCACCACGTCCATAACTGGAGAAAGACACAGCTATAATGTCACTGAAGTCACTACTAGAGTGACTATGACTTATCTAAAAGTAAAGCTGACAAATGTCAGAAGAGCTCTTTTAGCAAATACTTATTCACTGACCAGTTCGTAAGACCTAAGTAAACATGCACATTTGTAAGAAATAAAACGCATGTAAACAGATCTTATTATAAAAGGGCTCTGGTAGACATCATCGCAGCACTGCACATGTGCTCAATGTATTTCTGAATCCGATTGAGAACATGTTAATGCGTTTACATGCTTAGTTTTTTCCCCCTATATTGTTTAAATTATTTCAGGTCCCACCCCTTTCAATTCGATTGAAATTTAATTTGGATCAATTGAGATTTTACATGAAGAGATGAAGAAATTTTTCAGTCCAATTGAGCCATTAATCTTTCTTTTGGGTGCATGTAAATGTGGCTGTACAAAGGTGGAGAACAGGGAAGCATCATTTTGTCATCAAGGGTCATTTTGTCTATAGTGACTTCACTTCACAATATCAGATTCATAATACAATGAATCATTTCAACTCATTTGAGGTTTTGAATATGTAGCTAGCTGAATAAGATTTCCCTGTAACGTCGGAAACATGATCTAATAATGTGTCATCATTACAAGTGTCTTACTTCACGTTACCATTTTCCGCCTCCTCCCCACTGACATCTAAGGCATTTGTTTTCTTCCATGCTTGTGTAACCATGTCAGCAGAGTGGTCTCTAAACAAAGATTCCTTGTGTGAGGTAAACGTGTTAAATGCCAACATTCCATGTCAGTTATTCTGTCTATGTTGTGGCTCATAGCTCATCACGCGATGCAACTACAAGGAAATGTAGGTCATCTAAAACTACCCTGTTACAAATACTTTGAGCATGGCTTAGTTCTTATTCAGTAAACATTAAACATTTTGCTTCTATTTCTAATTATTTTATTTTATTTTTTTAATGAAATATAACTTTCTTTTGACATTTTTTCATTGTTACTGTACATGGAGGAAGAGCCATGAGTCTCAATACTTTATTGTCCTTTTAATATTACTAAGCAACAGTTTTATGAAACAGTTTTTAGAAATGTGGGGAAATGTTAAGAATTCTTATCAAATATTAAACTTTTCATTGTTTAAGTACATATATAAATAATTGTGTATTCATTTGTGGTACTTATTTCCGAACATGCATATAAAGCTAAAAAAAAAACCTACCAAAGTTTAATAAATTTAATTCACAATAATATTCTAAAATTTTCTTACAATTTAAAATAACTGTTTTCTGTTTTAATATATATATATATATATATATATATATATATATATATATATATATATATATATATATATATAGAAATTTATTACTGCGCTGTAAAAAAAAAAATAATAATAATAATAATTGTTGCTGCCTTAAATTTTTAAGAACAATCAGCTTGTAAGTCAACTTAAAAATCTTTTAAACTTAAATTATATTAATTATATTAAACTGTAATTATATGTCTAAATTATATTAAACTGACTGAATTTTCAACAGCCATTAATCCATTGTTTAGTGTCACATGATCCTTCAGGAATCATTCTAATATTATGATTTAGTGCTAAAACTTTTCTTCTTATCATCATCAATATTAATTTTTTTTTTTTTTATTATTTGATAAATAGTTCAAAAGAACACCATTTATTTAATAATAATATATATATTATTATTATAATTTTTTTTTTTCTCAAAATGATGGGGATGTTTGTTCTTTCTCAGGAGTCTAGGTATACTTAAGAAGTCTTTCTCAAGCCGAAGCTAGGTTAAACATATAAACACAAGCCTCTCTGCGGTATCTCACAGCTTCTTGATTCACTTCATGCCCCTTAAACCCAAACTAATGCCACTCCACGACTGTGGTTTTCCACTTCTTGACCCGAGTGCTAATAGTACCCGCAGAGAATGGCAACTCCTCACGTACACACAACAGGGTTTTTTTTTTTTTTTTCTTCTTCTTTTTTTTTACTCACCATGCTTTAAGGTTATTTTTGGTTTATCATCAAAAATTAAGCATTTAGTGTGAGGTTTAGGTCTAAGAGCATATAATAGGATGTGTTGGTTCAAATAGCCTGTCGAGTTGTCTCCTGTTGGTATTGACCTGTCAAGCTTGCAAAATTGCTCCGGTGAGACTGAGTAACCTGTAATTTGGTGGGTGGTTCAAGGTGCCCTGCTCTCTCAGCTTGAGAGCTTTCTCTGTTGCCACTGATCATATGTGTGTAGCATGAAATCTTTTACCCACTGAAACCCGTGTCCCCATACAGTAGAAATCTCTGTGGAGAACAGAGCTATGTGGAGAATAAACACAAACATGCTTCTGCAGTCTCAGTATTTAAAAAGTAGGATGAAGTGGTAGTATTTAAAGTAGCTTAAGTGTCCATACATTTTTGGTCCACTGTGAATTAAATTTCTCTATTGAATTTTGTCAGGCTATTGTGTGTTTTTTTTGTATTTTTTGTATTTTTATTATTATTATTATTATTTGTAGTCACTGTCTTTATGTCAGTACTTCACATTGTTTCAGGTACAGGAACCTTTGGAAGGGTTTTTCTGGTGAAGGATAAAAAGACAAGAGGTTTCTTTGCTCTGAAGGCGATGAAGATCCCAGATGTTATCCGTCTAAAGCAGGAGCAACACGTACATAATGAGAAAGAGGTTTTGACGGAGGTGAACCATCCTTTCCTTGTCAGACTGTGAGTGAACACTAAATAACATTAACATATAGGCTAACAGAATTGAGAACACTGTTTATACACTGTTATATCATAAACACACACTGGTTTATGGTCTGTATAAACATTTCAGTCTGCTGTATAAACATTTCAATGTTCTGAAGTACCAAATATATCAATGTCAAATGTTGTGATAGATAGTTGTAGTGTATGTGTGTAATTGTTTCAGGTACAGGATATATATATATATATATATATATATATATATATATATATATATATATATATATATATAATTTTTTTGAAGATCCATGGATATACACTGTGTTCCAAATTATTATGCAAGTGACATGTCAGTAGGATTTCAGTACAATAAACATTCAGATTTTAGTTTTTCAAGAAAGTGTTTGTTTGTTTATTTATCCATGTCTTTTTAGATAACTGGTATCAATCTCAGACAAAATAATTTGCCAGGTCTACTTAGGTAAATGGAAACCCTACTTAAAGAGGTTGTTCCACATTATTAAGCAAGTCACATTTCTCATGCAGTATGGGGAGGAAGAAAGATCTTTCTGAAGATGAAAAGCATGAAATGGTGCAATGTTGTGCAAAAGGCATGAAAACAACTAATATTGTGTGAAAACTGAATGGAGATTATTGAATTATCATAAGATTTGTGAGTGATTTAGAGCACAGCAGAACTCAGTCAGATAAAGGCTTATTAAGGAAAGTTCCTGTCAAACAAGTTAATTGTATTAAAAGGGCAGCTATAAAAAAAAGTAAGTGTTGAGCAGCAAACAGGTATTTGAAGCTCCTGGGGCCTCATTTATAAAATTTTGCGCAGAAACCGTCCTAAATTTGATCTTACGATCATTTCTCAGATGTGCGTACGTGTGATTCATAGAATGAACGTACACACAGAAAATGAGCGTACGCCTCTCTTTCAGGTGTGAAATCTATAAATCGCAAATGATCTTGAACTTGCGCGCAGCTGAATGGTTTCAGTTCCCCGCGTTGGAAACAACACCTAATTAATGTAATTTACATATGAAAGATTAACAGTCATCGTCCAAATCCTTAGTGAGCTGCAAGAATAGCTTAGATTTCCAAAAACCTGAAAAGTGTGTACGTCTGCTCAGACCCTGAAGTGGCTTTAAGCACTTTTCCACGTCAAAGACTGTTTTTATAAATATGATTGTTGGCGTGGATTTAAGCGTAAGCACACTCTAAGATCAAATCTGTGCATACGCACGCTTTATAAATGAGGCCTTAGGTGTTGAGAACCTCTCAATGCTGGCTGGCAGTTGTGCTTAAAGATGCATTTTAGCCACCTCTAACCAAAGCTCACAAAGAGAAACATTTACAGTGGGTTTAGAAATACATGAAGACTCATTTTTAAATAGTTTTATTCAGTGACGAATGCCGTACCACAATGGATGGTCTAAATGGATGGATTTCTGGATGGTGGCCACCACGTTTCGACAAGACTGCGACATCAGCAGGGAGCTGGCAGGTGATGATTTGGGCTGGAATATTGGGAAGTGAGATGGAAGGTCCCTTTAGGGTCGCTGAGGGTATTAAAATGACTTCATCAAGATATGTGGAGTCCACAACTGGCCATTTTCAACTATGGTATAAAAAGAAGAATAGTGCCTTCTGAAATACAATTCAGTATGCACTATCCCATGCTGCAACAAAACACCACAGCAATAAAACTGTTTTACAGTGGGTGTAGAAATACATTTTCAATGTTTCTCTTTGTGAGGTTTGGTTAGTGGTGGCTGAAATGCAATTTTACACATAACTGCCAGCCTGCATAAAGAGGTTCTCAAGACTCCAGAGACACCAGGAGCGTCATGCCTGTTTGCTGCTCAACACCGTCTTTTTTTATAGCTGCCCTTTTAATACAATTAACTTGTTTGACAGAAACTTTCCTTAATAAGCCTTTATCTGACTGAGTTCTGCTGTGCTCTAAATCACTCACAAATCTCATGATACTTCAATAATCTGCATTCAGTTTTCACACAATATTAGTTGTTTTCATGCCTTTTGCACAACACTGCACCGTTTCATGCTTTTCATCTTCAGAAAGATCTTTCTTCCTCCCCATACTGAATGAGAACTGTGACTTGCCTAATAATATGGAACAACCTCTTTAAGTAGGGTTTCCATTTACCCAAGTACCTGGCAAACTATTTTGTCTTGAGATTGATACCAGTTATCTAAAAAGACATGGATAAATAAACAAACAAACACTTTCTAAGAAAAACTAAAATCTGAATGTTTAAAACCTGGATATATTAGGTAGTCTAATTTAAAAAAATATGAATTCTAGACCTGGAAAAGTTAATAAAATTAATTAATATAATTGTATAAAGCTGTATGACCAAATCACATGTAAATATTATGTGGACCTTCCTCAGGTTCTGGACACATCATGATGATCGCTTCCTCTACATGTTGATGGAATATGTGAATGGCGGTGAACTCTTCAGCTATTTACGCAGCCGAGGACGTTTCAGCAACAGCACCGGAATGTTTTATTCAGCTGAAATCGTGTGTGCCATTGAATACCTTCACTCCAAAGAAATAGTCTACAGAGACCTGAAACCAGAGAATATACTGCTGGACAGCGAGGGGCACATTCGACTGACAGATTTCGGGTTCGCTAAAAAGCTCTCAGAAAGGTATGTTGTCATTGGTTATCTATAAAAACAATATTTGTGTAAAGTCTCTTATGGTCACCAAGGCAGTAAAATTATTATTACTAATTTAATATTATTGCAATTTAGAAAAACAGTTTTCTATTATAATTTTATGTTTTATATTTTTATTCCTGTGATGGCAAAGCTTAATTTTCAGCAGCCATTACTCCAATCTTTAGTGTCACATGATCCTTCAGAAATCTTTCTAATGTGCTTTAGTGCTCAAGAAACAAGAAATCTCTTCTTATTATCGATGTTTAAAAATGTTGCGCCTCTTAATAGTTTTTAGGAAACCGTTTTTTTTTCTTCAGGATTCTTATGTTCAGCCATTTCTGTGGTTTACACCAATTTGATGGACAATCATCCATTGATACAACAGTTCTTTCTGGTTCTCGGATCTATTTGGCTGAGAGCCGTGCGATATTCCCCCTGAAACAGCACTGGAACCGTTTCACTGTTTGTATCATTCTGCTTGCGCTGATTGTCATGGCGGTCGAGCAAATCCACCATATTTTTTTCAAAATACTACTGCTGTTGTCACAAAATATAGTTTTTAAGAGTTTTTTAGGCAAGAATGTAGTTATTTAGACCTCAAATATGTGACTCATATATAAACATAGCACCTATTTTACAATTTATTTAGACGCTTTCGTAGATCCGAGCTCCAGGCTGTCAACGGCCTTTCAGCACTCATACCCGCAGAGAACTGCTTCATCTCAGCCAGTCCTTTGGGAATTTGCTGCTGACTCTTATGTAGATAGTGGTTAAACATGACATATAATTAATTTGGGGTATATCAAATGGGCAATCTTTGGTCTTATTAATCTATTACTTGTTTCGGAGCAAAACGATTTGGGTTGAGGGGAAAATTAAGTTTCATAACTTTAAATTTAGGTTATATTTAACTTTAAATCCTGATTTTGAGATCAATCTTTTCACACTGAGGACAACTGAGGGACTCATACGCAACTCTAACATAAGGTACAAACATTCACTTATGCTCCAAAAGGACACATGATGCATTTAGAACCAGGGGGTGTAAACTTTTGAACAGGATGATGTGTAAATATTTATTATTTTGTTCAAAGATCATATTTTTTAATTTAGTACTGGCCTTCAGAAGCTACAGAAGATACGTACGTTTCCCAGATGACAAAATAAGTCAAATTTACCCTGATCTTCAAATTCTAAAAGTTTTTATCCCCCAGCTCTTAATGCATCATGTTTCCTTCTGGAGATCTGTGAATGTTTGAACCTTTTTTAATAGTTGCGTATGAGTTCCTCAGTTGTCCTCAGTGTGAAAAGATGGATTTTAAAATCATACAGTCACTGCTGGAAAGGGTTAAAATATGCAAAAAATGCTGGAAACCCAAAGAATTTGCGGGACCTGGAGGATTGTTCTGAAGAACATTGGATAGTTTAACTGCTCAGGAAAAACAAGGGACTCATAAACAACTATCACAAAAAAAAAAAACGTGGATCATACAGGTAACGACAGACAGTATTAAGAATAGAGTGTATGTAAACTGATTTTTTATAAATTCAACTTTTATTTTGTCTTGTGGACCATATGTAGACATATTTTAAGTAAAATATCTTATTCAGAACAGTACTAAATAAAATAAAAAACATGTATGATCTCTCTTATTTTGTTAAAATGATTAACATTCTGCAGATTATGCAAGGTATATGTAAACTTTGACCACAACTGTATATAATATATGCATGTATAAATATATGCATCCGTATTGCTACTAGAATCGATATAAAGTTGAATTTGGTGCTTATGTACTCGTTAATTCAAAAGTCAATACCGTGAAAGAGTAGAGCTGCATACAGTTGTGTAGGTTCTTATATTTAGTCTCTAAAAATGGCATTGGTGCATTCCTACCTCAAACAGTCAATGATGGAATTTGACTGCAGATATCACACTTTATTCTACTTGTTGTTGAATTAGTACAGTGAAATTTCTGCTTAATACACTCCTAACAGTGTTGGATGTAATGCATTACTAATTAATTAATTATTGTAATTATCTTTGAAAAAGTAAACCAAGGGACTACTCTCAATATTTCTGTAATTTTAAAGGGTTAGTTCACCCAAAGATTAAAAAATGGTCATGAATTACTCACCCTTATGTCATTCCAAACTTTTGTCCATCTTTGAAACACAAATGAAGATATTTTAAAGGGGTCATTAACAATACAAAATTGTCATAATTTATAAATAAAAGGAATTTTTCCTAGCCTGATTTTAGCCCTCTGGTTTGAACGCTCTGTTTCTCTGCTGTGAGACTTCAGTGTACGCCCACTGCTGTGATTGGCTGACATCTTTCCATTTGAAATAGCTAAGTATTACTCTCCATGTTGAGCGCATGAAAGCCGTGATCTCGTCATTGCAACTCAATTTCTGTACACTAACAAATACTTTCATCTTCACTAACAGTGCAAACACGATATAATCAACATTTTGAGCATGTCAGTCACTGATAAACTTGCGCTGCTTGATTGACAGCTTCAGCGCGCGCTGCTCCAACGATTGCAAAGGGAGCTTTCTTTGATCGCTTTCTTTATATAATTTAATCACCGTTAAATAACAGATTATTTTGATCCTACTAAGAGAAACAACGCAAGTTGACGTTTAGTCACGGGTTTGATTTACTGACACACAGACAAAGAACATCTGACTGTACATGAATCATTACATTTCAGATCAGACATTAGAATTAACACAGTTACTTACATGTTGCATTACTGTCGAGTCCAGGCACTGCACAATATTTTGTAATCCTCAATGGCATGTTTATTGCTTGGTAGCTCGATCCAGTTTAGCACCAATTAGGCGTATGTTACTTAGGCTACCTATTCTATTGCATGTCATGCGCGAATCAGTGGGCGGGCTAAACAGGCAGTGATGAATTAGGCGTTGATCTTCTTCTGTGGAGGCGGTGCTTGCTGCCCTTTGACATCATAGATCCCCACTTTGAAGAACCTGTCGTTTGCTGGGTCTGGTGTCAATAAAAGCTTTTATTGGACTAACAAGGAAGTTTTCAGTTCTGAAACTTGCAGGATATTCTTATAGTATGATGACCTCTTATATGTTGAAAGCTCAAGGAAAATTAGATTTTTCAGTTTATCACCCCTTTAAATAAAATCTGAGAGATTTGTCTTTCCGTTGACAGTCGACGCAACTACCACTTTGTTGCTTCAAAAAGTTCATAAAAGGATTGTAAAACTAATTCATATGAATTGAAAAAATAATCTGAAGAGACTCAATCGCTGTACATGATGAGCAGATTGAATATAGGCTTTAATCCACATAAAACAGAAACTCAACCGTACTTGCTTGACGCATGAGAACAAACCTCTTTGGGTATTTCGGAAGCTTAAATGTGCTGCATAACACAAAAGAATGAACCTCACTGGTTCTCGCACTTGGTTCATCAAGCAAGTACATTTGAGTTTCCGTTTACCATATGTGATATGTGCATTGATTAATGTTCATGAACTTTTTGAAGCATCAAAATGGTAGTTTCATGGACTCTCAGTGAAGGGACAGAAATTTCTCAGATTTCATTAAAGCAGGGGTGTCCAAACTTTTTTAAAAGGGGGCCTGATTCGATGTTGTGGACACATCTGGGGGCCGGTTCCTTTTTATATATATATATATAAAAAGTACATGTTTTGTTTCTTTAAAATATGACAAATTTGACAAAAGCTTACGCTGACAGAAGAATAGCTTGAGGACACAGATGTAAATTTAATACACAAACAATACCTGTAAAACTTAAAGGGTGAAATTTAAATATTATTACTGAGTTAGAACTCTATTCTTATTTAAATTAAAAAGTACTCTAATTAGATCACAGGAGGTAAAACCACGCATGGCACCTCACTACATGGTAAAAAGTAAAAATATTGTTTCTATATTTATAATGGCTATTTAGTCTATAAACACATTTGATATAAATATGAATGCACAAAACTGCAAGTTTATGACAAAAAAAATGTGGCCTTTATGACTCAAAGAATACATGTCTAAATTAAAAATTAAATAAAATGAGATATTAACCTACATTTCTGACCAAATACCACAATTACAGTTAGTGTTACCACAGTAAATCCATGATAAATGTTGCTGAATTGTTGGTTGAAAAGTATTTGAACTGGATCGGCTCAATTTTCCCCTGATTTACACGTTAGTGTTGTTGATTAAGTCAGCGCTGTTTCAACTGGCTTTAAACAGAATTAAATCACAGAGATTTGCAGCTTGTACCTGAGACCTCTACGCCAAACTCAAACACTTCTCTCTGGCTGTTTAGTGTTCGTGTCATCGAGACACTCAGCAAGTAAACACATTTGTAAGCTCGTGAGTCACGCGCTACGCAGTGCGCACAAGTAGCGCTGTTTCGTTCCGCTTTATTTGGCGCATTAATGTTTCCCTGGCCTAAAATCTAGTACTGTCACCTTGTGTTGACATTGTGAAACTGCACGATTTGTAAATTATGCATGGCAGGCCACATAAAATAGATTTTAATAGACAATGCCTGCGCATTTGGCCCACGGGCAGTAGTTTGGACACCTCTGCATTAAAATATCTTCATTTGTGTTTCAAAGATGAACAAACATCGTATGAGTTTGGAACAATGTGAAGGTGAGTAATTGATGACAAAATTCATTTTTGGTTGAACTAACCTTTTAAATACAGTTACTTTTGAACTGCATTAAGTACTGTATAGACTATAGAACAATTCTTTATAAAACAATAGTGGATTTAACATCAAAATGTAATGTTTTATGTTAATGTATGTTTTTAATTTAACCTTCTCCCTTTAAATACTTTAGTCAGTTCAAAATTTATTTATGCAGATTTATTTGAAGAATAAAAGAGCAGTTTCATGTCAATCGAGGTTGATATGGGATTTAGAAAGTAAGTAATAATAATTCAATACTTCTTAGAGAGAGTAATTTGTGTAATCTTACACTGTTGAAGATGTAATTAGTAATTAATTACTATTTTTCCCAAGTAACTTACCCAACACTGACTCCTAGGTCTGTTTATGTGTTGAAGTAATTATTAAGTACATAAACCAGGGAGATGGCTGAGCAGCAGTTATCTGAAGTGTGTGTCCTTGATGATTATAGTTGATTTTAAGATTGGATTAGGCATGCTCCAGAATTTTTACATTCATTTCATGGCATTTTAACATTCCTAGTGTTTTCATTGTCAAATGAAATGCAAACCATCAGACATGCATTGCTGAAATTCTGTAGGCGATCAAATTCATTTCAGTTTTTCAGAATCTCAGCTGATGTTTAGGGAATGAAGATGCAGAAAGGGCTCAGAAACTAAATGTCCACTCTTCGTCCTTCAAAACATCCGACTGAATCCCTTCATTTATTCTTCACTCGTACAGTGTGACTTCCCCTACAAACGTCATATAAAAGTGCTTCTCTGTGGGTATTAAAGCTGTCCTAATATGAGTCTCTTTAACAAAAAAGGTGGCTTTGTTTGGCCCCAGAGCATCCATCAACCCACTGTTATTAATTCTGAATGAGAGCAGCACAGACCAATTTAAGAGTAACCTTGCTGAAATTGAAAATCCCTCTGGTTGTGCCCTCTGATAGTATCATTCAAATAAAAAAAAAAAGAGAGAGAGAGATTGTGTGTGTTTGTTTGTATGTGTGTGTATCCATCTGCAGTGCCGAGTACTGCAGTGCTTTTCCAGAGCAGCCCATGACCCCTCTGATGTGTATGCATAATGGGTCACGATTCTGTTTCTCTGTGCATGAGGAAGGGGTCCAGAACAATGAGGGTCTGACTGTGATGCGCAAGTGACCCACATATATATAAACTGAAAGCAGTGTCTCGCGTCCAGTGTAGAAGACAGCAGTCCCTGCAAGCAACAGCTTTGGCTTTTGAGTTTGAGTAGCTAACGTCTACACAGATTGTCATGTGGCAACAATGCCACCTGGTGGCTATAATTGCATTTGGCATTACGAACGTGATATTTGCTGTTTGCCTTGATCAGTGGCCATTTAAAATGCCTGTATTGTTAAGATTAGGACAGGATGAGGACTTTGGAAATCTGATTTTTTTTTTCTTCTTCTTCTTCTTTTTTCTCTTTTTTTTTAGACAGCATTAGGGCATTTTCATCTGTTTTTCTTTTATCATCTTCTCAGAGTGTCTGCTCAAGAAGAGAGCTTATTACTGTGCCACAGTTTTACTGATGAATTGCAGGGCTCTTATTGTGGTCGTGTTTGGAGGCAAAGGAGGGAACTTGTCAAACGGTAGCTGCACAGCTTCGAGTGGCCGATCAAAAAGAAAACATAAAAAGGAAGTAGGAGAAAAGTCACCTTCAGTACAACAGCGTTGACATCCTAAAGGTCCTTTTTGAAAATTCGGCTGAATTTTGAGATGTTTACACACTTATTACAGCAATGACATAGACTTGTCAGCCGTCACAGCAAACAGTAACAGTTAAATAAAACAGGCTTACCTTTTCTTGTCATGCCCCTGTGCAGACACACAAACACAGCCATACAGACAAACATATTGTTAAGTGAGTCATCAGGTGTTCTTATTTTGATAACAGGAACTGATATTGATAACAGGATCAGTTTCTTCACTGCTCCTATTAGTATGCAGTCTGATATAATTAGTGTAAACATAAATCATCAGAGCCAATCAAAAACCACGTCACACCAAACTTCTCTTGCGGTTCATTGAAATGCTGTTGTGAACTGACACTGAGAGGCTTCAGTTAACACAAGGGAGACTAATCCTCTTTATTACAGAGAGAAGGATTAAAACCGTACAGCTGAGCACAGAAAGATAAAGAAAAAGACTAAAATAGAGGGAAGAAAATACTGTGCGAGACATGTACGCAAGCTGTTCCAGACCCACTAGCATTTAAGTGTCCTGTCATCATGGCAGTTTTATGATAGTATCAGCAGTAGTATGGCCCAATAAGGTTATATATATTGAGAATAGAAGGGCCAAGCACTGAACCCTGAGGTACCCCAGTTTTGTGACATGATTCAAACACCCATTGGAGAAACTTTAAAAAAAAATCTACCCATCAGATAGGATTCCTGGAACAAGAGGGACCTGTGTGTCAGTATTTAGATGGTGATATTTCTGGTCTCTGCCCTGCAGTACTAAATGGACATGTTCATATAATGTAATAAATAATATAATGTTCATGTAATTCCTGTATGTTAATATAAATTAAAATGTTCCTCCTATACTAAAATGTTTGAACTAAAATGTAAATATAATGTATGGTGACAAGTGTATGACTGCGGACATCAGTAATGAACATTTTAATGATTTTGCATCGTTATGTATATGTTATTAGGCCTGGCCTAAAATTCAGCACTCATACAATATGCTTTGTCCCTCTACCGAACGATTCTTGACCTGAAATTTCTTTTTCTTTTTTTTCTTTTTTTTTTTACGTGTTATTAGAGGCCTGGCCTAAAATTCAATACTGATTCAATATTCTTTGTACCTTTATTAAATAATTCTTGGCCTGAAAAGGTTGAAGACCTGAAAGCTGTAACAATCGAAAAGGTTGAGCTGTATATTAGCAGAGGTTTTTTCTGTTAAAGTGCCAAATATATTTTTGTTTTTATACAGAATGAGTAGTCAACAATTTTCTGCTCTTTTACATATTTACATATCTTTTCAATATTGACATTCTGGTATCAACAGATACAATTTTATAATTCTGTTACAAAACTGTGTCCAGACAAAGAAGCAAAGGGCAGCCGTTTACTGAAGGACAGGTCAACAGACTCATTTATCGACCGGCCCCATGGCCCCAAACAAACACAGATTTGTCATTTCACCCCATGGAGCTGCAACTGCTCTATGTAATCAGAAACCCTCTACTACAAATAAAACACGGTGTAGTGGGCTTTCTCCCTGGCTTCTAGCTCAATATACAGTTACACTTATAGTATCCTTGGCTTGAAGTGGATATGCTGTCTCTACCTTACACCAGCCGATACAATCCAGCCCAGATAGCCAGCTGTCACAAGGTGTACTGTAATTACACCCTTCTGTGTGTTATCTAAGCAGTCACTGCAGTAGCTAGGCTGTCATACTGAGATATATATATATATATATATATATATATATATATCTCCCAGTGTTAAATATACTGTTAAACTGTCTTAGACAACACAAATCAATAATTCAGGTCCATTTATTTATTTATTGTAAATACTGTATGTAAATATGATTATGTGTATTAACAGAAAATAAACCTCCAACCCTTCTTTTTTGCATAAGTATCTTGTACTTATACAAAATGTCAAGTTTTTATTCATTTATTTATTGCATGTCTTTTTTTTTTGTGTGCATATTATTATAAGCATAATAATTTCAGCGAAATTTTTTAATAGAAAAATGAATATGAATTTTAGTATGTTTAATATTTAATATGTCCCATTTTTGCTTTACTGATCATAGCACTCAGACTGGCATAAACTCCACATTTTGGGCAAAAACTGATTATTGATGTAATCTAGCATGAATTGACAATATCCCAAAGAGCATTGTGTGCTTTAATGAAAGCATGAAAATCTGATATTTTAATAAAAGTGTAGTTCACTCAAAGATGCTAAAATGCTATAATTTGCTAAACCTGTATACCATTCTTTCTTCTGTGGAACATAAAAGATATTTTGAGAAATGTCCCTGTGCTTTTTTTTATCTTCTTTTTTGTGTTCCGCAGATGAAGGTAAGTCTTACAGGTTTGGAACGACATGAGAATAAGTAAATGATGACAGAATTGTCATTTTTGGGTGAACCATGCCTTTACGTCTTAACAAGGTCAACTTCAAAACTATTTGATTATTTTTCATAGTCTTAAAACATTCGGTTTATTTCCGAGTTTAAATCAGGCTTTTGGGCCCTGTAGGATTCTTTTTCTCTTTATCTGTGCATCACTATTTTATTCTTTCTTTCTTTACAGGACATGGACTTTATGTGGTACTCCTGAATATTTGGCTCCTGAAGTGATCCAGAGTAAAGGTCATGGGCGAGCCGTGGACTGGTGGGCTCTTGGTGTGCTCATCTTTGAAATGCTAGCAGGGTAAGACCACCTGCTAAACATTGTACAGAGTTTGTGTACCCTGAGTGTGTGTGTGTGTGTGTATATATATATATATATATATATCAGTGGCGTGCCCAAGCTATTCGTGGACTCTGCAATTAATATTAACACTATAAATTACTATTAATGCCTTGTTTGAGGTGTACCATAAAGCCTACATGATAAAATGTTGGTAATGCGTATGTAACTGTCCGTAATTTATTTATTTGCCAAACAACGGCAATTTTCTTAAAATCTGCCAGTTATGGAGACCTCCGGGTAAGCTGATCTACAGCAGCTTTTGCGCCTTCACTCTTTTGTCATGGAACGTCATCATCTTCCTGCGTTCTCATTGGTTTGCTGGCCTATGGCGGATTCCATGGGCAGGATAAGCTGTGAGCAGATCGCTCGCCCAAGAGGAAAAATGAGCTGCTGCCAAATCTCGATCACTGAAAATGACATTGTATTTGATACAAAACTAACTAGACTAAATCAAATGGGGAAAATATCATAACTAAAACTATTTTCATAGTAGACCTATTTCATTTTTTCCATAGGGAATTTTTTTTTTTTTTTTTTTACAAAAACTTGTTTAAGACAGTCCTACTGTAACTATCAGAAGATGTTAATGTAGTCTGCGTTTGTTAAAGTCATCAGTTTGCATAATTTCAACTTTTTTTTTTTAAAGAATACTGATATTTTTTATTTATTATAGCCTACTTATATTTGCTAATACTAATTATATTATAGCCTACTTATTTTTAATTATTAATTTAAAAAGTACTTCTGGCATACATTTAAATTGACGCCATGGTGTTTCTTATTCGTTGTGTTTGATTTAGATCTGTGTCCTAAAATGATACGTTTAAAGGTGAAGTATGTAGTTTCTGTGACACTAGCAGCACCTAGCGGACTTACAAAAATACAGCATATTTTGCAAACGCACCTTTCGCATGTCGACTCAAACATCACAAAAGCTCTTACGGTTGCTTGTGAAGGCACTTCTCAACAGGTAAATGTGGGCTAATCTCAATAAAGGGTCCAACATATTAGAAATACTTTTCGCTGTGTTGCTATGTGTCTTGAGTAAGCAACTGAGTAAACTAACACTGTCTAGAGAGAATGCAAGCATCTCGCTTAGCTACATAACTGCATCGGCCACATATTTTTGCATGACGCACTACCCAGCACACCCAGTTAAAAAAGTCACTACTCGCCACTGATAGGAATCACTAAGTTGGTTGAGAATCTACCATGGATCCCTCATTTTAGAAATGTAGTCTACCGACACAAGAACAGAACAAACTCCCAGTTCTGTTAACAATTTTTTTATATATATAATTATATAATATTGTGATGTTGTCATAACATTTAAGCGAGACAACTGTTACCAGGTGTGGTGCAGATCAAAGATGGTACAAACAGGGTAGTATTTCAAAAAACTTTACTTTGGCATTATTGAGGAGTTTTACAAAGGATTTAGAAAATGAAAAAACAAATATGACATTTAACAAAGGAAACAGGAGTGTCACCCAAATAAAAGAAATAAACAAAATAAACCAGTCCTTACAACTAACTTCTAAACTAACTAACAAAAGAAAATATAAAAGTAAAACCGAAATCAAGGGTGGTGCGACACTCACAAACCTAGGCTAACATAATACAAACTAACCTAGTCAAACAACAAACAGAAAGCTCATATCTACTGGCTATGTTCTCGAGTCATGTCAAAAGGCATATTTAATTAGATAGATTAATTTTAACTTGACACGCACAATGGCAAGACTAAAACTCTAACACGGACATCATCAAAACGAGTCTATAAATAGATCAAATCTCACGACACCAAGCATGACTGCACAAAGCGAGATAACCAAAGAAACAAATGGCCTTATCACAAAACGACTGGCCGCGTTAGAGCACGAGGTACGCTGGCATGACGCACACCACACACGGTCAAATCAAGTCCTTAAATACAGGTGGCGCGTCAGCAAATCGGCAGGACATCATGACGTCAGAAATGATGATTGACAGTCGAAACAGCCAGTAAACACCGACCTAAAAGCAGAGGGAAAATAGGAGGACAAAAGAGCGTAAAAGTATACACTTAACACACGTGGAACGTAACAATGTATATATATATTTATTGTGTATTATTAGGTTAAATACACCAAACTGTCTTAACTGTTTGCTTAAATTCTAGGCTATAACTTGTAGTGGAGACAGGGTGAAATAGACAACGATTTAATAAGAATTATGTGCGTCAATCTTGTCCATCTGTTTATTTGTGATATTCTAATACTCTCGCTTTTTATAGACAGGGGATGGTGCATTTTCAATACAAAATACATTTTACCCCAGCACTTTTTCTATTGGCAAACATCAATACAAAATACATGAAGCATTTCCATGCCAACCTTTAGTCAGCCAAGAAGAATAAGCCTCCATTCATTCTTCAACACCATAGGATTTATTATTATTATAATCATTAGCACCAATCCTGTGGGTACTCTGGGGCTCGATCACACACGGAAATGGCTGAGCACCCACGGCAAAATGCAAGATATTCTCCATTCACAGTCAAAAATATAATAATAATAATATGTGTTTTTGTTTGTTTGGTAATGTATTTCCTGTCCTTGTGTTTCACTTCACGAGACATGAATACCTTTTGTGTAATGAATTCATCAAGTGCGCCACTGCATGGAGAAAAAGAAAAAGCAAAATATAGTAATAAGTATAATTAATAATAATAATAGGAATTAGTATAAATAATAGTATAAATAATAATTATAATTGTATGGAATGTGGATACCTATGACAGATTATTATTATTATTATATTACTACATTGCCAAAAACCATACTACAAGCCATACATTAACTTTCTGCAAAAGCAAGAAATGTGCCATAGTCTAATCAGTCAGCAAGGATTTCTAAAATGAAGGACGGGCCAAATATTTTTTCAAGTATAACTGAACTGCCTTTCAGCTAATGGCTACTTGATCAAAACCAGTCATGAATAAATACTGTACACTGAAGAAAAATAAGTTGCCATTCCATCCTGTATGGCTCAGACTGTATTCGATATGGTGTGTGGTCAGGAGAGTAAGGCTATTGTCAAAAATAGACCACTAGAGGGCAGCAGTGGAATATTGAGCTCTGCCAAGGATCTAAACCTCCATGTGCATGCAGTGGCCTCTTTCGGTGCTGTCTTGATATTTATCCTTATTATGATATTTATCCTTATTTGCCTAGACGTTTATTCCTGCGGCCCATATTCAGCATGCACAAACTGGCATATTTAATATGCATACAGATAATCTGCTTGCATTTACAGTATCTCAGGGGGCGGATGTGTTTCTTGGAATAGATCTTGTTTACAAAAAGATTACATCAAGATTAAACTGTTATTACCCACACATGTGGGCATAAATGTGTGGTAGAACAGCATGTAAAATTTGTAGATGACTTTTGGGCAAATTATACGTGATGTTTTTATTTCTCGATCAATTTCCACACAGCTAAATGCAAAAATCTTTGTCTTGCACAAGAAAATGTGGTCATTTTGTCACATGGACTCCAAAGCCGGTGTGAAAATAAACTTCTTCCATCTTAGTATAATTCTGGATGCTGTGGTGTATATCCAATCCAAACTGCTCCATTCTCCCACCTGCATGTTGCTGAATCTAAATCTGCCCTAGAGCTTTCACAGGCTCTCGTGTGGAGGAAAAAGTGACCCACCCTCTTCATTTCTCCCAGACTTCCTTTGGAGTGTTGGCTCCTGCAAGTCAATGAGAGAAAAAGACCTGGTCCCTTATTTTCCAAGAGACACACACAGACATAGGCTCAGTTTGCCCAGACATACAAAAGCTCTCTTCAGTCGTCTCTGGGACTGTGTGTTTGTCCTGTCCGTTGTATGTCAAAGGTTGTTTGACTCTCCTTTGTGAGAAATGTAACAAGAGTTGAAATGGCTCCTCCTGGACTGGGCCATCAAAGGAGTCGCAACCTCAATGATGTGACCGTGTAATAGGTGTGAGCAGATGTCTTGTGGGTGTGTTTGTATTTCTGACCTAACTACTTTTAGGGACAAAATTTGTGAAAATGTCAGCTAAGTCTGAGCAAAAACGTTTAGAGATGCATTAAAAAGCAAAAATGGTTCACAAACTAGGTAAAACAAAATACCAGAAGATATTTTGTATTAAGAGTATTTTGAATTAAGGATTGGTTTAGGGTTAGTCTGCACTGTAGCAATTATACTTCAATTACAATAGTACAGCTAGGGTGTTTGAAAGAGAGAGAGGTTGCGTTTATTTATATGTGACAAAAACGTACTGTCAGATTGTAGGGTGGTCCATAGGAAATGACAGACACGGCTTCCTCTGAGAGTTTAGGAAGGAAACTGGAGTGTAACTCAGGGCTCTCTAGAGAGATCACCTTCTTAGCTTCAGAGTTCATGTAAATTTGATGTACATTTTTCCAGCTGTTTAAATGTAACTGGCAGTATTGTCTTCTACAATAATGTCTTTCAATTATGTTCATTTAGGAGCTTTTTTAAATATAAAAGTGTCTGCTGAATGAATACATGTAAATGTCAATGAACTGACTGATAATCGATGGACTAATAGTAATTGATTTTTATTAATTATTCAGAAAATCATGCCATCAGTTTGATTTAAACTTAATCAATTTACAATCTTAGTTATAATACAATGGTTGTTATATATCCAGTATTTCAAGGCTTCTTCTTTTCTGTTAATTTTCTCAGTGGAATCTTGGCGACACCTGTGCTGTTATGTAAAAGTTTTAGTTTTTATAATTCTCTTTTTTTTCCCCCCCTGTCACCAGCCACTGCTTACAGTAAGACTAATATGTCTCTCTCTCTTTCGTTCTCCTTCACTCTATCTCTCTTTTCCATCACTCACGAGAAGGAATAGCTGCAAGTTCTGCTCTCCTGGATTCTCTCTCTCAGTGTATGGTTTCCACACTCAGTCAATACTGTCAGTCCTGCTCAGTCCATTATGTTGAACCACCTTATTTTACTTCTTTTAGAAGGCCGCAGCTAGAAGTCTGTAAAGGAATAGAAAATTCTGTCATCGTTTACTCAGCCTCATGTCATTTCAAACCTATATGACCTTTTTTGTTCATTTAAACAAAAAAATAGATTTTTAAGTTTTTATTTTCCATTCAATGAAAGTGAATGGTGCTATCGAGCTACGAAAATGCACTATAAATGGTAATGTATTTGACTGGAATATGTATATTGCTCATTCTTGTCAGGAAATAAAAGATATAAGGTGGGTCTATGATAAAACTAGGTATTAAATCTTAAATAAAATCTTACTGCGGCCATTCTGGGTGAGTACACATTTATCACACAGTCTATATTTCACTGCTGATGTATCATCTCATCTCATCTTCACTGGTGACACTTGAGTTCTGTCATTGTCAGTGATTTGTGCCCTCATGCGACTTCAGGTGGTCGCCTAGTAACAGGCTCCTTAGCATCTCTCACCTTATCTATTCCTCATATTAATGGCTGTTTGCAATGCCACCTGGACTCAGGCATTAAACACGAGCTCATTGCTTGGAGAGTGGAAGGATGTTTGATGGCATGTTTGTTGAGGCATAGCAGGAGTGAGCTGGAAGTCTGTAATGGAGGAGTAATGGATTACACAGCATGAGCCGGTGAATCACATACCAGACATTAGAGAACACGTGGACACAAATGAGTAGAAACAGCATTATACTGAGACACAGTCCACAGCAGTCATTCACAGGCCTAAACAACACATTCAGCATTTTCGGTCCTCCTCCAATGCTACTTTTGGTAGCCATTTTGAAAGCAAAAACTTGAAGACTTTATTAACTCACTCTACATTACATTGGAATATTTGCATTAAGGAAAATTCATATAATTGTCAAGGTCTTTTTTTATTAAATAATTCCATGGTAACATACTGATAATAAAGTACTCCAAAATTAAAAAAGAAAAAAATAAGCAAAATAATCATATTAAATCTAATAAAATAAAATGTATGCTGTATTGTCTGTATGCCATTTGGAATTATTTAATAAAAACTTAAAATGCATTTATGTTAAGAAAAAAAAAATGCATTCTATCATTGGTAAACTGGATTTATTTATTTGTTTATCAGTTATACTTATGACGCCTAAAACAAAACAAAAGAGTGATCTGTTGTTATTGAATTATTCTAAGTCGGGTCAAATATCGCCTTTTTTGCCATCTAGGCCCTGTTTCCTCCTGGTATTAAGATGGTCAATCAGATCACAAGTGGACGATGCTAAATACAGGTGTAAACAGGGTGTAAAACATTTTGAGCTTGTCCACTTTTGACCACTTTCAGAGGTAGTCTAGAACACATTAGACCGGATTGCTTTCGTAGTGAAAACGCTCATGAGGTCGAATGTGTTGATATGTAAATAGTGTGAGCTTATTTTGTCCATTAGATCGAAAGATCTAAAAAAAATAAAAATAAAACATACATTTACCCATCGAAGATATCAGGACAGAAGTGGTTGAAAGTGGACAAAAAAGATGGTTTAAAATACCAGGTGTAAACGGGTATGTGTCTCCCTCATCCACTTGTGATCAAAATGCATCTTAATGCCACGTGCAAACAGGGCCCTAGTTCAAGTTTGGTCCTTGATGGCTTAAGTAACAGTTGTTTTTGTGTGCATCTATGTGCTTGCCTTGTCCATGTGTACAGTGTCCAGGTCAGATCTCTTCATGAATCATTGCAGAGGTTTTGCTGACAGAGATAAAGTCTTCATTAGTTTTGGCCATTTCAGCATTGAATTCAGCTAGGCTGTCAATAAGATGAAGGACGCAAGTACACATCTGTAAAAGTCCTGCTCTGTGTCATATTAACACATTAATTGATCATTATTTCAAAATGTCTTTGACAGCATAAAAGTATTTCAGGCCCTCTCTGGTTGGTATATTTTTTTAAGGTTTTGGGATCTTGGATTTACTGGCATTTAAAAATATCTGTCCTTTTATTGTTTCTCTGTCTAAGGTATCCACCATTTTTTGATGATAATCCTTTTGGCATCTACCAGAAGATTCTGGCCGGAAAGCTGGAGTTTCCACGGCATCTGGATTTCTATGTAAAGTGAGTTTGATAAAGAAAACACAACCCCAAAAAAATGACACACGCCATATTTATAGCATACTTAAAACACGAAGTCTAATAAAATCATGTCAGCATCAATATGAAATATGTTCTCTTTTTTTTTTTTTGGGGGGGGGGGGGTGTTTAAATGATTAACTAATTTTCATTCAGTGAAATTACGCTGAATTAAAAAATAATTAAAAATTTAAATGATCAGATGGTAAAAAATATAAACTTAAAAAAACTTAAATATTTTATTACTAATTAAATTACTAAATCTTTAATATTAAAATAAAAACATTGAAAAATTTAAATATTCAAAATTTTAATAAATACTGTAATGGCATATAAATAATGCTAGAATAACACTGGTAAAACAAAAATGCATTATTAAGTTAAATTTAAAAAGCTCCTCCCATTGCTCCTCCCACTTTAAAATATATCAAGTAAAATATGTCTCTGAACATCAATAATGACTATTTTAATAACTGCAACAAACCATCGTCAAGTATTTAAAGTCCCCCTGTGGTGAAAATCAAGTTTTTAATGTTTATATGTCTATGTGGTGTTTTTAATATGCTTTAAGACAAACCATGTGCAAATTCATAAGTCAACACCATTGCTTAGTATTTTATGTTTAAAACTGCAGGGAAAAAAAGAAATCGCTGGTGTTTGTGATGTCACAAACTACCAATCATGCCAACGTGCCGGCAGGCTTTAGCATATCATTAACCATGAATGCTCTGAAGTATCGAGAGAAGCCAGGTTATCCCAGTATATTTTCTGTTGATATAAAAAATTGTGTAGATTTAGCAATATAGCGAGTCTATGATGTAAATTATGATGTTATGATGAATTATATGCCTTTCTCCACTGATGAGTTGTTCAAAGCGTTTGTAAGAATACAGATTGTTAGAAGGCAGCTGCCTGACTCTGAGATGAAGAACGGAAACATGGTTTGTGTAGCATTAGCAACACATTAGTAGCTGTTTGAGAATGTAGTCAAGCAAAAGGCTAATCATATTAATTACTGTTATGTGTACGATAAGGGCTGTGCTAAGTGTGCAAGCGCATAGGGCCTCGCGCCAAAGTAAAGTGACAGCTGACTTGAAGTAAAGCCAATAAATTTCATGTTTTTGTCCTTCGAAATATCTTAATACTATAAAACATAGTTAAAACAATATTGCTCTGAGCGTGTGCGTGTGACCATGATTCATGTGCATATGTCAGTCAGTGTGGCATCGCACATCAAGTTCTGAGAGAGCTATTCATTCCATTTTAAATTCTGATTTTGTCAGCCTCTGGAATGGGTCAAACCATAGATATTACCTGATAAGTCCAAGCAAATACGCTGGAAATCCGTGCTCATTCAAGGATGTGCATTTATTGCATGTACAGAGAAGGCACAGGCACCTTCATTCTGATGGTATGCACAAAGGATTTTTTATTTAACACTTATTTAACATTTTTTGTTTTTATTTAACACACACTTATCTAACACAACAAATACGCACATATAACCTAACTATTACGCACCTTTCGGACCATCAGTGAGAGCAACAGTACTGCAGAACGAGTGTAGCTCTATCTCTAGACGTTTTAAACGTTTTTAAATCTGAAAACTCCAAAAAGCAACAAATTTGTCAAACATCCATTTAGCGCATGTTCACAGAGGAAAACGGCTGAAAAACAGCACTGCTTGTTCTCTCGATACTGTCTGTTTTACTGAGAAATCGCTTCAGGTGAATCAGTAAGAGAGCAGTCCAAACAAATGCGAATGGATTCAGACCGTTTTGCAAAGGCGTTTTACCAATTCATAATTTAGAACACAATTTAAGTGTCAAAACATGTGAGCAGTTCAGTTACACAGCTGTTAAACTAATATACGAAGCGAAGCAAGCTTTTTTCTTAAATATCCACTACAAAAACAACAAATTGCTCATCACTACAGCAACAGTAGACTCTCTGAGTTGGCGTGAGATAATTAGCATATTCATTGATCCGTGCATATTAAATGAGGCAAGGGTGTAGAGTTACATTCAAGCTATTTTAAGGCATGAAGAGAATTATTTCACTGGAATTTTTTTTTTAAATATGTCATTTTGGTGATCAAAGATGAGTTTTAAGGGATACAATAATTTACCACAGGGGGACTTTAAATCCACAAACAGGATAGCAAACCACACTTAGGGCCAGATTTACTAAACGGGGCAAATTAGCATGAAAGCCCAATTCCACAAATACGCAGATGGGAGTGCCAAGTTTTGCGTGTGATCTACTGCTGACACGCAAATTAAAGAACACAGACGCAGTCAAATCATTTCTCCCTTCTACCAAGCGCTCTCTGTTCTCTGCGGTGTCTCCTCCTAGCAGCAACAATTGCAGCCATGTCGCAAAATGGGTTAAGACATGCTTTTTTTGGGTGTTAAATAATGGCGCAAATACCAGTAAATTGACAACCGCAAACATTAGTAAATTCATTTAAATACTCTTCTCCCATAAATTTTGTGTCTGAAAGGGAAACTCCTACTAATGCATATGCAATAAGGTCAGCCACAAAAACAACTTAGTCCACGCCTTTTTCAGCACTAATTTTGCACTGCAGGTCTTTAGTAAATCCCGACAGTAGTTTTTTAACGCCAAAAAGAGGGTTTGCGCTGGCGCAAGCTGTTAGTAAATTTGGCCCTTAAAATGTAACAATCATTTTTCAGTGATAATAGGATTGCTTGCTCCATCTCTCTTTCCAGCAAGGGGTCCGTGACATGAAAAAGGTTGAAGACCCATGTTTTACACAGTTCATAGTTCAAAGAGATGTTTTAAAGATACACATGCATGCCCTCTAATGAACCCATCTAAACATGTCGACTAAGCACACTGATGGCTGAATGAGTGGGGGCATCCTCTAGATTACAGACAGACATGTGTCTGTTTACTCTATGCTATTACTCATGGTGCTTTTGAACTAAAGGAGCTCAGGATTCAGCAAAAAAACTGCTGTTTCGCCTTGAGGTTCAAAAAAAGTAATCCTTAATGATACAGAACAATATCCTCTCTTAGTTGTATCATCTAAGAAGTCATTGCAGCTGTACAAACACACACAAAATGACATCACAGCTGCATTTCCTAATTGTCCACTAACTGCTGTTCACTGCTTCAGACGATCTCCATTCCAGATACAAAGACAGCTTAAGGAAGCTCTCGGAAATAGAGACAGACAGTCACCTCAAGCAAAGCAAATCCGTGTTTCCTTTCGACTGACATGTTTATTCTAGTTACAGTTGTGAAAGTAGCCGAAACGACGTCTTATGTCAGTAGGGGTTTACCAAGCTTGATAAGATTATAGTATTGTGAAGTCAAACACGCGTGATCATTTGAGAATGAATAACATCTGCAAGGGAGGCTAGAGTGAATGGTAAGGTCATCTGTAGCAAGATCACTCCAGGCGTCTCTCGCGTTAGCTTGAGTGAGAACATCAAGGCCATTAACCTTAGAACATTAACCTTAATGCAGGTAGATTTTTATGTTTGAAGAAATTGTTTTTATGTTCATAAGCTGATTAACCCTCTTGCACAATGAATAATCTCTTTAAGATGGTGGTTTCCTACATTTTTTAGGCATTTGTCAAAAAATATTCACATATCATGTAGCAATCTGTATATATTTTACAATTTTTTTCAAAAGCAAGCCACTCTTCCACTGGGACACACAAGATATCAGCATGAATTACAACCCGAATTCCGGAAATTCTGGGACGATTTTAAAATTTGAATAAAATGAAACTAAAAGACTCTCAAATCACATGAGCCAATATTTTATTCACAATAGAACATAAATAACAACACATGTTTAAACTAAGAAATTTTATAATTTTATGCACAAAATGAGCTCATTTCAAATTTGATGCCTGCTACAGGTCTCAAAATAGTTGGGACAGGGGCATGTTTACCATGGTGTAGCATCTCCTCTTCTTTTCAAAACAGTTTGAAGATGTCTGGGCATTGAGTTTATGAGTTGCTGGAGTTTTGGTGTTGGAATTTGGTCCCATTTTTGCCTGATATAGGTTTCCAGCTGCTGAAGAGTTTGTGGTCGTCTTTGACGAAATGTTGGGACGTTTTTTAAATGTCCCAACATTTCCGGAATTCGGGTTGTAGATGTTTTGTTTTTGTTTGGTTTTTTTGGTTGATAGTGGATATTTGATCATATTTTTAATATATTTCCACTTTTAAACATTAGATAGAATATAGATTTGGTTTGCCATTATCTAGCACAAAATTAAATTGCATTATAGTGAAGATTTAACTCACTCTCTCTTGAAGAGGCAATTTTCCCTTTAAAGTAAAAAAAAAAAAAAAGTACAGCAAATGTTGCATTTACAATTATTTACATTTACATATTTAGCAGATGCTTTTATCCAAAGCAACTCACAAATGAGGAATACAACAGATGTTTTATCTCAAGGAGACAATAAATACGAGAAGCTAGTATTACAAAGTTTCAGATATTGTTCAGAATAGTACAAGCAGAATAGTTAAAACTGTATTATTATTTGAAATGTGCCATAAACTGTTTCCGACCACACACAAATTCCTATATCTTTTTTTTTTTTTTTTGAGGACTTATATTCAAACAGTGTGCTTATTTTATATACAGAAGATTTCAAAACTGTACATTTATAATGCTGTAATGCCTAAATTCACTTTTAGTATACAGATCATTTGTTTTAATCATTTCATTTTCTGTTTTTTTTTTTTTTTTTTTTTTTTTTTTGCAAAATAGTACAGATTTTTAATATTAGCCATTTATAGGTTATCATAACATTACAATAATTATTGGAATCAGCCAATTGTCCCTAACCTTAATTTTTTTGTCTTGTGCATAACTTTCTTTTGTGTATTAAATAATTAAATGTCTAAATCATGTGCCTTTTTAGCATAGTGATTCTCATATAATGTCTTTGTTTGTCTAGGGACCTAATCAAGAAGTTTCTGGTAATTGACCGGGCAAGAAGGCTTGGAAACATGAAGGTAAGCAAGGTGTTAGTAACATATATTTTCTATAGTGCTTGTATGGTTGAGCAAGGTATTTCATAGGGCTGGGACAATACATCAATGCATTGCAAATCGAGAAATGATTCAGGATTGATTCTGGTATTTTCCGTATGTATCGTGATTCTCTCTCAAATCGATTCTGGGCTTAGTTTTCAACAGCAAATGGTACTGCGTGCTTTAGAAACAGCCGCACTCTGCTTCCTTCCAATTCCTTACACACACCCCTTGAACCTTCTATAAATAATCATTCATTAAGTTTTAAAAGGTTGAAGCAAATTACAAGGTTGTTTGCAGTGGGTTGTTTACATTGATCTCGCATCATAAAAGCATTCTGAACTGCAAATACATTCTCAGACTCAGCCGAATGCACGAGCGGTCTTCTTCGTGAGCATTTGAGCATGTGGTTAAAAATAGCCTAGAGAGTCATCTGCTGTTAAAAACTAAGCTCAGAATCGATTTGCGATGCATTTGGAAAATATCAGAAATTATCCTCAAATCACAATGCATCGATATATTGTCCCAGCCCTAGTATTTCAGCAGGAATCAGCATCTGGGATATTTCCTTTGAGAACATTATATTGATGATACACTCTTCTTTCTGTCCATATGTGCTCTTTATAGTCATATCACATTCAAGGCCAGGCTGAAAATCCATGAATCATCTAATAGATTAAACTCTTTCTAGGCCAGTTTTGCATCTTAAGTAAATAATAAGACCTTGATTGAGTCCTGGGAGATCTTTCTCCCAAAGGCCACAGTTGGCCACATGTTTCCATTTATGATAAGGAGGCTGCCTATCTGCCTAGAGGGGATGAGATGAGGCTCTGGAGAAATTCCCTGGACACTCACAGAGTGTTTCTGACAAAGGGCAACTCTCCCACTATACCTCCCCTCCAACCCCCATCAGACAAGGTGGAAAGAGAGGAAAGAACTGCAGACAGAGTCCTTGTGCAAAATGTCTCTGAATCTCTAACTTGAGTAAATTCAAACAGTTGCGGTTTAATGGCAGTAACTTTTCTAAACCTTTTCAGAGGAAATAAGTCAATAACTGGCGCCAGATGAGGTGGCAGCAGTGCGCCAGGCCTGTCACGCGTAATGTGATGCATATCGTGACGGTGATGTCATGGGAAGTTTGTGAATGGTTGCGTCTGAGCGTTATTTTCCCATTAGCGACAGTTAATGTTATTATAATTCTCTGCATGTGAGGAATGAGCTGTGCTGAAATGTATATTTTTTTGTTGTTGTTGTTTTTTGTTTTTTGTGGATTTTTTTAGATTTAATACATTATGATTTATTCAGATTTCCTTTTTGTTGTCAAAGCAGATTCAGAGTAGGGGACAAAGACTTCCCAGGCTAGATGTTTCTGTTGTTAATTTAGCACTATGCTTTCTTTCTTTCTTTCTTTCTTTCTTTCCTACTTACTTACTTACTCATTCTATTCTCCTCTCACTCCATACAATGGGAGTTTCAGAGCCGGCAGCCCAATCACAGCTGTGTTTGCACTGTTTCCACAGCAAGGCCAGGTCCTGCTGGCAGCGCTCATTCACAAGTGCAGATATCTGTTATTCCACTTGAGTGGATGTCTATCTCTCATACTCCCACAGTGCAATCCATGGCCCAAATTCTAGAAGAATTCAGTAGGTTTGCATTGTTGCCCCACTTTTCTTTTCTACTAAAAGAAAAGACAACACAGTGGCTAAAAAGGCTGTTTGATATAAAATGGATTCAAATGAGGAGTGTAATGTTCAAGGTCAGATCTAAGTGTTGATAAACATATTATTTATTGTAGCACATTTTTGGTTTTGATTCTTTTGTCTCAAAACTTACTTTAATCTACTTTAATGTTAATTTAGTTATAGTAATCCATCACATTATTAGGGGCAAAGCACTGAAGGTGCGGAGGCACCTATTGTATCCATTAGTGTTCCTATTATTATTATTATTATTCCGCCATAGAAGTGTATGGTAGCCCATAGAACCGTATGTAGGAAAGTTGTGAAATTTGGCAGACTCATAGAGGCCAGTCTCAACTGTGTCTATAGCAAATTTGGAGTGTCTAACTCAATCCCTCTAGCGCCACCGTCTGTCCAAAGTTTCACTCATGTTTATGCTAATAACTGAATCATAAGGGTTAGAAACAAAATTCTTTTCTCATCTGATTTCTTTGGCTCAAGCCGATTTGATTGCACCCTATGACTTCATTTTGCATCATGACCATTTGTCTGCCATGTTGAATGTTGGGAAAAACCTACTTTTTCGAACTCATCCTAGATGCTTTGTTTGATTTTCATGAAAATCAAATCAGATCATCTTCAGACAATGCTGGCAAAAAGTTATTAAAAGCTTTTTGATTAACCCAACCGTTCTTGAATAACACGCAAATGAATTTAACGTGGAGCATCCCAAATTAGACACAAGGCTATATCTCTGCAACACTTTATCATATTCAGACCAAACTTGGTACATCATCACAAGCATGACCTAAGGCAACATGCAGCGTTTCGGCACAGCGCCACCTACTGGTCCATAGATACAACAAATGGCTATTTTTGCTTATAACTTATGAATGGTTTGTCCAGAAATCATAAAAGTGGTCTCATCAGATTCGGGGCATTATGTCGAATTATATCATATTTTCCCATATCAGCCATTTTGGGTGTCAGCCATTTTGAATTTTGTGCTAAAATGCTGTACTTTATGAACGCATTAGCGTATCGTTACGAAACTCATTGTGGGTCATCAGCATGATGCCCTGAAGGAGCCTGAGAAGTTTCAAGCCAGCACCACCTAGTGGTAAAATCAAATATTCAAATGAGTCCAACGATACCAAACATGCTAGGTTTTGACTTATGGTTTTGTGCGAAGCGGTGATTTAGCACTTAAAAAACTTTTGCGAATATCTTCGAAACCGTTACTCCGATCGAGATTAAACCACTGTAGGAAACATGGAACCTTAGCTGGTTAACTATGCCTTAATGCTCAAATGTCAAAATTTTGATAAGAAATGGCAAAAAAATCAAAACAAAGGGTCATTTTTTTTGTTGTTGTTCTCATACACAAATGTTTATAACTCCAAAACAAAATGAGATACTTTCACCAAATGTGACACACATGTATGGACTCACTCTGAGGAGTGGTGGGATTGTGCCTCTTGGTGGCGCTATAATTGAACAAAACATGAAATTGCCATTAATTACAATACAGTATTATGATATAAAATGCTATATTATATGAATACATTGGTGTACCATTACAAAACTCAGTATGTGTCATCGGCACAATGCTCTGAAGGTTCTCAAATGGTTTCAAGACAACGCCGCCTTGTGGTCAAACATTGTAATCATTTTTTTTAAAACTGCTAATAGCTTTATGTAAATGTGGCCTATTGTAATGAGACTGGTCTTAATAGATTCCGTGGGTCATGCTGAGAATATTAATGACAATTTTGCCATAGTCAGCCAAACTTCCTGTCCGCCAGTTTGATTTTCTTTAAAAACATACTTTTTCAAACTACTCTTAGATGGTTGGTCCAATTTTTACCAAAATTGAATTGTACCCTCTTCAGACCATGTCGGTAAAAAGTCATGGATTTCATGTTGATAGACGAAACCGTATTCATATCACTGCAACAAATTTGAGGCTTGATGCCAAACTCTTGAGGCTGTATCTCTGCAATGCTTTGACATATTGACACCAAACTTTGCGATTGTCATTGTCACCTCACTCTGACCATACCACATTAATTTGGTCACAGCACCACCTATTGGTCAAAAGTTATAAATCAGTAAATCTTTATTGACTGTATTTGTGAATTTTTTTTTATTATTATTATTTTTTTCTCAGCTCTTTTGCCTAAAATGATTTTAACAGGTCTTTAATTGCTCACTGCTGCAGTTGGTCTGATGCTCACAGCCATGTTGGCTGGCTTGTTGTGCCGCGTTTGTGCTTGGCCCCGTAAATGCTGCTTGTTTAGTATTGTTTTTGTCTTATTCCAGAATGGAGCTGATGATGTGAAAAAGCACAGATGGTTTAAGTCAGTAGACTGGGAGTCTGTGCCCTGTAGAAAACTCAAGGTAAGCACCGCACTTCTGTCGTATAGAGTTTTAGGATATGCCTTGTTATTGAAGATTCATTTTAATACCACTAACCATTTTTGTAAGATTTCCAAGTCATTACTGGCCACATAACAGTGGCAACACCTCTTTAAAAAAGCAATTCTATTTTACTAATTTATTTACTTTACTGTTAAAATTACATAGCCAGAATATTCCCCAAGGTTTACTGGACATATTGCATAGGCTGCATTTATTTGATCAAAAATAAAGGAAATAAAAAAAACATAATATTGTGAAATGTTATTTTTTAAAACAACCGTTTTAAATATATTATATTAATATATTTTAAAATGTAATATATTCCTGTTATGCCAAAGCTGAATTTTTAGCAGTCGTTACTCCAGTCTTTTTTTTTTTTTTTTTTGGACTCAATTGACCCTTCGCAAGGAGTTTGATTGACAGGCAGTCTAACCAGTTATAATGCCGAATCTGCCATTTTGTCCAACAAAGCAGTCAGGGGAGTTAGTAGTTAGTTGAAACATTTTTCTGATGTTCTTTCATGTTTATTTGATGCTATAAATTAACTAGTAGGAAGAGCCACAAAATGGTATTTATTGTTTAAATTTATTTAAAAATTACAATATTTGAAATTTGAGAGTTTGTTTCACTTCTCTGCCTTGTCTGTCGACACATTGTCAGTGTCCTCTTTGCTCCGCAATGTATTTTTCACTGCGTGAGAACATGATGTGTAGTGTGAGAGTGGCATGGCTTGTTGGACATAGCAACAGTAACTAAGTAACGGTAACGTCTAAGTAACAGTAACTGTAACGTCTGCCCTGTAAGCGGACAGATTGGATATTTCCCCTGTCAATGCAAGGTCATTGAAAAAGCAACGGTTGCGAATGACATCAACTCAGGTGGACACCAACCACAATCACACTCTTTTCAATGACGCAATATAGGACGAAGGCTCAACCTGATGGAAAGCAAAAGCTTGTATTATCATTTCATCTGCATCCATTGCCGTTTTTACTTCCTTTTTGGCCTTTTAAGATTTTTGGTATCAGTACATCTACCTTGGGTTGTTTTGCTAAGTGTAGTGTAAACGACGATATCAGATATGGGTCACTTTTAAAAGAAGATGTAAGCTGGTTGTCAAAAAAATCAGATATAGTCAACAAATCAGAATTGGGCATCAAGACCTGCAGTATAAATGTGGCCTAATATGCTAATTTGGTGCACAAGAAACACTTCTTATTATTATCAATGTAAAAAAAAAAAAAAAGATGAATAGAAAGTTCAAAAGAATAGCATTTGTTTAAAATATAAATCTTTTGTAACATAAAAGTCTGATTTTTGACATTTGATTAATTTAATGTATCCTTGCTGAATAAAATGAGTAATTTCTTAAAAAAAAAAAGTAGTGACCCCAAACGTTTGAACGGTACTGTATATCTAGCTGTATCTGAAGCTTCGTTAATGAGTTTCTCTTCTTCCTGTGACAGCCACCCATAGTTCCAAAGGTATCTCATGAGGGTGACACGTCTAACTTCGACACCTATCCAGAGGATGAGTGGAAGAAGGACACACCAGTAGCAGCTAAGGATCTAGAAATTTTCAAGAACTTCTGAAAGGAAATTCTTTTTAATGACACAAACGACAGGACTTGATAGAAGATAATGAATTGGATCTAAAGGTTTAACCTAGCCATTCAGGGGACAAAAAAGGTCATAGTTGCATTAATATAGGTATGTCTTCCCTGCTTGTCCCTGAGTCCTTCACACTTGAGAAACAGAAATAGACTTCTTGTGATCACCATTATTGTTATCATAATTATCGTCAAACGAATAAGGAGGAAACGGTTTATCACTTCAGCATCTACTAAGTAATGAATAATATCATTCAACACAGTCTGTCTCTTTATATTATGCAAAAATATCATTTTAAATTAGCAATAACAAGGTTCTGTTCAAGGTTCCTTTTGCTGGATCTAGACAATGTCTTCGTTTATACCTAAACATGTATGGCCATGCTTTTGTTATGACTTTATATCTTGAAAAGCTTGCTAAATCAGAGCTTTAAGTCTGACAAATTTCCATTTCTGGTTACCTAAACTTGCTGTGTTGATCCTTTCCTCCTACATGGTTTATCTATGTAAGGCCTGTTTCACACCGCACACTTGAGCAGGCCCATCATCAAAACAACAGCGGAACTGCATTGTCTATACAATTGTGCTTTTACACTCACAGCGTTTCAAGTAACAAAACTGCCAATCTATACAAAAAAAAAAAAAAAGAAAGAAAGAAAGAATAAATAGTCACATTTCTGGGTTACTATTATAAATATTTCCTTTAATAACGGCCAACAATTTTTTTTTAATTAATTTAAAATTATTACAAAAATGTATAGTCTAAAATGTAAATTACATTAGGTTCCAAATAGTCATTAATCTACACAAAACAGAACCCACACTGCTTAAGTCTCCTGAATTGTGTCATATTTACTAAACACAAAGTGCTGCTTGTGTGCCTACATTTCGATCAAGCCTGACAGATTTTTTTTTTTTTTTTTTTATTCCCTCTCTTCAGACAATAGGTGAATAGTTTGTTCCAGTATTTTATTTGAATACTATAACCTGTTCATATTTATGGAAACCCATTTCCAGAACATAAAATCATAATTATGACACACTAAGTCATAACTATGAGGTGGAAAAAAAGTCAAAATATGAAAAATTCTAAATAATGAGATTAAAAATCATAAGTGACTTTGTTATACTATTAAAATTAAGTCATATGATGTTGGAATGGAGATTAAAAAGTCAGACTTCTTATAATTTTTTATCTCAATTTCAACTTTGTCATAAGGTTTTCTTATAATAGGTTTTAACTCATTTTGTCTCATTACTTATGACTTATGACTCAATTTTGACTTTACTCAATTATGATTCATAATTTTGACTTTTTGTAATCATTTCTACTTTAAAAAAAAAAATCTCATATTTTTGACTTTTTTTTTCTCAATTATGTATATCAAATTATTAATTTTTTTTCTTAAGTGGCAGAAATGAGCTTCCATAGATATGACAAAAAAAAAAAAAATGTTCTGTGTGAACGGCCCCAAAAATCCAAAGAGCTTTTTAACACATTCCTGCCAGGATGTTGTACTGAGAATACCAGGTAAAATAGAGGTACAGTAGCACTTACCTAATCAAACTTGACCTCACAAACCTGTAGTAACTAATAAATCTGCATTAATGCTTGTATTATCAAATGGTTGTTCAAATACTTTGGCTGTTGTGCTTTATGATGTTTTATATGTGTTTAATAATTGGTTAAGTGCATTAACACTTAAAAAAAATACTAGTCAGGTGTTTGCATTGATATGGGGGTGAATTTAGCAAACACAGTTTACATTACTTTGTAATGCCACTTAATACATGGTTGGCATATTGAAAGCCTTGCATAATGGAAAGAGAACTGAGTATGGTGTGAAATGCTTTTGAAATGTAGCTACTGTGTGTATGTTCAAAACCATTCTTTCTGATTCTGGACTTCCCTAGTTTTTTGTAAGTGCTTTTGTTTGAACCAGTTATCTATCATTGTAAAGTGTCTACTGAAAAAAAACCATTTATTAAGATCATTTCTTGAAATTGCTGTTCTTTTTAAATTGCAAATGCAATTTTGTACTAGGAACTTGCAGATTTCATATGGACTTTACAGCTGTTACCATCTTTGGATTTTTCTGTTATTATTTGTATGTTGTTGTACCCTGTGTGGATGATTTTTGCTGTATTCTCAGTTTTTAGTGTGTTCTTTTTTTACACTTGTTTGAGAAAAGATTGTATTTTATATTATTTGCAACAGCAAAAACTAGAATGAAGTTCTATGAACTTAAAAATTGACAAACCCAGCATAGGATTTTATACTGGTTTTTAATTACGTTTTGTTTTAAGTTTTTCAGTACTTTTCTTTTATTGCCTTCTGAACATTTTTGGTGTATTTGAGATGGTACAAGTGCAATGTTAACTTCAACCAAGCTGTTATGGAAATCTGCAAGTACTATAACCATGAAAATAAACTGAACTTTTCATGTGGGCAAAACTATTTGACTAATACACCTACTGCCTGTTATAACTTTTCAGCGAACGCTGAAAAAACTTGTTGAGGTCTTATTGAGATGGGTTGGACTCTCCGTCTGTTGGCACTAAGCCATATGCTCTTAGCAGACTGATTCAAACCGGTCCCTGTAACCTTTTAAACTATGACTAGCATAGGGAAAATTATTAGACCATTTACTGTAAGTGTCTTAATATATTCTAATTTTCCTGTATACCCAAGATTAAGTGTTTTCCACAGTTTAATATGCTTGTATTTCCTTCTTTTGGTCCCTTTATAGTTTACTTTCCTTAAGTATTAATGTAAAATGTATATTAAATGTACATTAGCAGTTAACAGACAAATTAGCATCACTGCAAAAGCAGATGAATGATCTCATCCATTGAGACTATTGCATTTTAAAGAGGTTATTTAATTCTCTAACCCCTGTGGTTAAGCTTCACCCATAGTGAAATGTTCAAACACAACTTTCTTTCTTCGCTCTGCTCCTTGTAAAATTTGACTACAGTTTAAACATTTTAATGACATTTAGTCCTGTCAGACACACCACTGGGACAGACTAATTTTACTTAATAGTTCCCTTACGGCCTTCTAAATGCCTGCACGATGGATCTGTCCTCAGCCTGATAGGAAATGGTTTTTAATGTATGGTATGTATTGTGTGCACACCTCTGCACTTTGGCAGTTTTGTGTATATATTATATATCCCACATGTGACAGGAAAGCAGAAAAAAACACTTTACTCATAAGATGTAAATGACATTTCCATTTAACACTAAGACTACAGTGTATTCAACTTTGTGTACACTCATCTGTGTGTATTTTGGTTGCTCAAATCCAACAAAATTTCAATACGTCACCCGTTGAAAGATGTTCTCTGAAGCTGTGATGTGAAAAGTTGCAGCTGCTGTTTCAATTCTTAGTACTGTCAACGCAGCACTTACCTGATGACACTTTTTGGCTGAGTCAGGGGCGCTGAATGATGTTCTCTAATCTCCCTTTGTCCCATAGTGGAATTGTTGGTAAAGAAGACTGATTTTGTTTGTTTATTGCATCAGGGTTACTTTATTTATTAGGAAAAGAAATTACAGGGCCAGTGCTGCTGTGTTGGAAATAAACCTGATGTGAATTTGCAGCTTGGAGCAAAGAACCTTGAAAGTTGCTGAGTGTGGTGGAGTCTACTTCATAATAAAGTAAAAAAGCCTACAAACCTACCATTACACCCTCGTTCACCTACATGCCGCTCACTTAACCCTTCACCTACTGGAGTAAACAGGTCAAACCACCCTAAAAACCTCCATTTAGAGACAAAACTCTATAGGGTGACACCTTGTAAAAGCAGGTAACCACAGTGATCAGTGCATTTAAATGGCTTTAGGTTGTGATCACATCAAAGAGTCCTGTCATCAGACCACCACCACACCCACAATGAGATATTATCATAGAGGAAACCCCACTCATCTAACAGTTACAGCTCATGCTGCCTTCACGTGCTATCGGACATCAACAGCCTCTCGAGTCGTATTAACGACTGATAAACTCTAAAATTATTATAATACCCAAGTTTCAAATTTGACAGGTCATAAACTCTAAACATGGTGGAGGAGAGAAACATTGCTGTAGCAAATGTTAATTATTATTTGTTATTTTGCCCAAAACATCAACATTGCTTTCTCTTGCCATTACAGTCATATATTAACATATAAGTAAACCATTTGATGTATATATTTTACAAGAGTTTATTTTATTGAACCTTATAAATGTGCAGTACAGTGAATGCATACATAGTACAGGTAATGTTGGTTGGCAATGAATGGGATTCAATTCAAAATCTGTCATATATTGACCAAATATCTTCAATACATTTTAGCTTTAATAAGTTTCCCCAAGAAATAGGCAAGAATGTACCTGGTGTCCCCCATTATTCCTATTCTTTCCAACAATAAAGCGCGTCAAACTCGCAATTACAACTTCAGAAATTTCTGAAGGTAGTATCAGACACCTTCTTGTCTTGCCAAACTAATTGTCATATAAAAGGCAGAAACTGCTGCTAGATTGGTGACACTTTCCACATAAAGCATTACAGGAACAAATTTAATGTGTTTTGTTGTGAGAACTATTGGAAGTGTTGGATAACCATATTATCTAGCATAGTCTGTCCCACTTTAGATGTCTTGAACTTCTCAGTATTTCTTTCTAACAAATAAATTCATGCTAAATTAATATTCAGTTCATTGTAGTAAAAAATGTTAGATCATTTTATTAATTAATTTTAAAGAGCAAAATTGCATATATACAGGTGTGTTGACATTGTGCACACAACGAAAAGCTATTAGTGGGCTACACCAAGTAATGTCCGTCTTTTGAAAGGGAGGAGTGTGTATGTGAATGTAATTCAGATACTGGATTTGGTTTGTATTTGGCTCTGATATGAACTTTTTCTGTGCAGATGTATCATGTGCAGGTCTTTCACTGATACACACCTGTTAGTACTTAGGAAAGGAAGCTCACCATCTGAGAGTTTGTCTTGGTCAGTAGAAAAACAGTGATGGTTTATTCCAGATTTGGATCACAATCTGTCTCCTGGAGGAGCTTTGCATTGTTAAGATTCAGCACGATCAGAATCCAGTCCTGTAGTATACATATATATATATATATATATATATATATATACTACAGGCCTTTATAAACTAGGCCTTTCAAAGACATGTCAGCAAACCTGCGAAATGATTCACTAAATTCCAAAAACATCAATAAAACATGATGAATCAGACAACAAACAAATCATCAGTAGATATGTTAAAATGCTTTCTTAAGCTTGGTTGGGAACATACTTTCTAGAGATTTGTGTCAAGTAAACAAAGAAAGCAGGCAGCTGGATAGTGTAACAGAAATAATTCAAAGAGCATCTGTTTCCATGTCATGAACTAATTGCATTTCTCAGCTCATAATATCAATATCCCTGTGCCCTTTAGCCGACCAAGGTAAACACATAATCTGATGTAACTGCGTTTGCAGATTTAGAGAGGGTTACTGATCAAAAGAGGATTTAACACGTTTATATTGGAACACTGGGCAATAGATTTATTTTATTTATTATTATTATTATTATTTATTTATTTATTTATTTTGGAATAGGTTAATAAAAAAAGGTTGCATATGGGTTCTTTGTTGAGTATCACATTTGATACATCAGGCATTTATAGCTTATATATTATTATGTATTGAAAATATGGAACCCATACTTGAGCTCTTTTATTTTAGAGGCCCAAACTAAGCAAAAGTATGCAATTTGGTACAGTTGCATGATTTCTCTAAATATATATATATATATATATATATATATATATATATATATATATATATATATATATAAATATATATATATATATTTTTTTATTTTATGGATAATTAAAAAAAAAAGTTGTTTCACTACCGTAACAGTAAATGTAAATGTACAGTACATTACTAACAAGATCAAATTAATCATTAAAGATTTCACAGCAAAAACAAATGTGTACCACAACCCAAAGATGGACATTTTTACAATTATACTAGAAAGAAAAAAAGTATTAACTATCAATAAGAGGGCAGAAGACATGTAGCAGATTGTGGAACAGTTTTTTCTACAAAATTTTGATCATGATGATAATTTAGAGGCCTTAGTGATTTGTGTATCAAATATGATACAGCAGGCTTTAATGGGGATAAATGGATAGTTTACCCTGAAGTAAAAAATTTGTCATCATTTACTTCACAGTCATGTTGACCAAACCTGTATGACATTCATTTTTTAAAATGTTTTAAACTGTTTTTATCCATACAATGAAAGTCAGTGGGGTTCAATGTTGCCCTTTATTGGATCTTCTTTTGTGTTCCACATCTGAAACAGCATGAGGGTAAGTATAACGATGACACTAAAGTATCAGTAAAACCATGTGGCTATCAGAAACAAAACCCTGTCAGTACATGGAGGCAGTTAAGGTCAGCAGATACATAAAGACCATATCTAGGTCAGCCTAGATTTTAACACCGGCAATGCTGTAATATTTCTTGATTAACCAGCTGTTGCGTGTAACGGCAACTGAATTTGGAGCAGGCCTCCACGGTGATGGTCATTGCACAAATATGCTTACTCAGATCTAAACGTCCATTTGCAGAGCCTCTGGGGAAGGAGTGAACTGCACTGTAGCTCTCGTGATTACAGTCTAACGGTCTGATTAGAGGGGAAGATGTTGCACGGAAATGAGAATCAAATTAGAGGGGATCTTCTTGCATGGAGAAGTAAAAGATCTAATTGAAATGATATTACACTGGATCTGTGTCTTATTCAAGTGGTGGATAAGAGCAATAGAGGAGACTTTTATGTGAACATATATTTGTGATTCATGGCTGTAACTGTCAGAATGTATCAGTATTATAATGATTTGGACGCGTACAAAAGACTGATCGGAAACACTCAACGCTTCCACTTAATTAACTGTAATGCTTTTCTTTAAGCCGTATGGTTACCAAATTATTGTTCATCCAGTGTTGTTTTGTGTGAATTGTTAATGGAATTTGATCTGACTTTATTTAGAAAAGCAGACACACATGTATGACACAAACAAATCATTTTAACAGTTGTTTTCCCATTGACTGACTCTGCTTGGTTGTTATTCAAAATGAGGAACTGACTTATTTGAAGATTTGTTATGTCTCGTCTTTGTTCTTGTTTGTGTGTAATGGCGTCAAAATTTTTGCCTATGAAAACAAGTTTAAGATACAAAAATCGAATCAAGTATGTATTTGGGTATTGCACCTGGCTATTATTTAATGCAATGAGTGCCATATTTTTAAGATGTCAAGTGAAAAACAAGAAGTGCTTTGTAAAATGTGTTGCAGACCATTGCATTCTGTTTCATTCTGTATTGAAAGCAATAACATCCTGTGTAAATGTGGTTTGGCAAATTGTGTTGCTTGTAGTAGAAGAAAACTAAAAAATATAAGGATGGCACTTCAAGCTTGAATTGCTCCAATGGAAGGAGAATTATTACAAAATCAACTTTTTTTTTAGTCCGTTATTTTGTACATTATTACTTCTTGTATCCTCTGTGTTTTCGTGCTTGAGGATATTGTGAGGATTTAATGTTGCTTTATTTCATCACAGCAAAACACAACGAGAATCTCTAAAGAAGAATCCAAAAACTTAAGGATTGAATCGAACAACCATTTGACAGTATTATGACCTACAAGCACAACATCTAATAGTACAAAAAAAAAAAAGGATTATATACATTAAGCAATTTATGCTCAACTTCTCTCTGTTGACATTTGCAAGGCTGCATTGCAGTTCAGCCAATCGCATTCAGATCTGCCTTCAATTCAGTATGCAACGCTCGCTTTTAACAATTCAAACAACAACCAATGGATAAAATCAAGTCCCTCTCTACACCATTTCTACCTAAATTATTTGCAAATACATCACAGTATGGAAGTAAAGTCAGTCACGACTTATGTTTCATGCCAACCATAAGAAACAGAGACAATACAAGAAGATGGAAAGCAGAATTTCAAAACAAGAGTACTTGAATTTTTCAAGGGCGCACCAATTTGACATCTGTGTCAAGAACTGTGGTCTGGTCAGGCTGTAGGTTGTACACAACAGGTGTTATCTGGCTATGTGGATTTGGCCACATAATGCACCTAGAATGACAGACCTCTGGTGTGATGTCATTATAATCTGTGTTGCTTCAAGAAGAGCTCGTTTGTATGACTTTTAATCATACAACATAGAAAAATTACTGAGCAGGCCACATACTGTATTTCAATACTATATGCAAATACAGAATAATATGAATGCTGTCGTATAAAGTGTGATAAACAATTCTACAATATAATTCAATTTGATCATGGTGAATTCAGTGTCCCATATCCCAGCTGTCATTCCTTTTATAAGCCCCTATAAAAGCCCCGCAGTCCTTGACACACTGACATGCTCAACAGGCACCAGTAGACAAGTGAGTCATGCCCTGGCAGAAGTAAAGTGTATTCTGGCATAGTTTCCAGGAGATGTCTTAGCTTTGAGAAAGGAAACATAAAACTAAAGCTCATGGCTGAAAGACAATCCAAAGATTTATCATACCATCAGCACACTGCAAGTTTAAGCACTGACCAAGGCCTTCCTATCAACCCATCTTGTTACTGAATGCAGTTTCCTTTCAAATCAGTTTAGACATTTCCAGGTCAGTGACAACAGGTTGATTTAATTTCTTAACAGATGTATGTGTGTGATGATGAGTTATTTGATATAAACACTTTATAAGGATTAACTGATTCAGCTGTCTTCGTCCTAAATAGCTGTTTGTGTCACATTGAAGAGATTCAATGAAATCAAGAAAAGAGCTAATAATTTGCTTATACCCTGAACCCTTTGTAGCCCTTTATTATGCAAGTTATTATGCAAATATGGTGTCCCATAAAGGTCGACCCCTGTCATCACCCTGTTATTACTGCCTTGCAGGTAAACTGCCATTAGTTCACCATCTCTTCCCCTTTTGAAGTGTGACAAAGGACATCTTATTAAAGCCTTTGCTGTTGTAACTTCAAACATCAAGTCATTAAAACAGTGGTTAGGAGTAACTAGCTATATGGCTGGCCTTATTCTTCATACAACAAATAATAAAGGGAACTTAGAGAAGTTTCTTGTTTAAGAAAGGTTGGTCTGTTCCATTAATGGAATTAGAAGATAAATCACCAAGTACAATTAAGGCCCATTCACACCAAGAAGAATATTTGGTGAGAAAATTTGGCACAATAAACATTTTCATTTGAATGAATGGCTGTTAATGCATCTGTTCAGATTGATATGAACATTCGCATGCTTTAAAGGTGATCTTTTTTCAGAGCCGCTGATGTTACTTAATTTAGTGGTGCTCACAAACAGATTATTTTGTTATGTAATAGCAGAGGAAGAATTCAGAAATGACTATCTTGTCTCTGTACTCTGTACCACCTGAACCAGCTAATTGTGTTCTTACTAGGCATATTAGAAAATTCCAGGCAGTTGTGTTGAGGAAAGATGGAGCTAAATTCTGCAGGACAGTGGCCCTCCAGGAACAGGTTTGGACACTCCTGCTTTAGGGTACATTTACACGACAATGATGTACTAAAAACAGAAATGTTTTTCGGTCCCACTTTATATTAGGTGGCCTAAGGCCACCTATTATGTACTTACATTTACATTAATCATTTGATACAATGCACTTATTGTGTACATACATGTTTTTACATTGTACTTATATTTTAAAAATACCTGCATGTAATTACATCTGTAATTTATTTTCTGTAATTACATTTATAATTACACTGTTGACCCTTCCCTTACACCTTGACCCACCCTTAACCCTTTCAAGCGTGAGTTTAAAATATTCTAACTGACCCCCCAGAGTGAGTTTTTTTAAGACAACCCTTATTTTAGAACGTTTGCCCTTATTGTTTCCATGGCGACGCTGAACGCAGCCACAATAACACTGTATGACAGATGGATCGCTATTATTTTGTTTTTCCTTTTTTATTTAAAATATTCACAAACTTGCTTACCATGTCATCAATTATCTGATATTCCGATCCTCAAATATGTGTAAGGAAGCGTGTTTTGTAACTTAAAAACCTTTATAAATGATCTTTATCTTGATCATATGTGGGACCGTACGCCCAGGGGCACAGAAATAAAAATCCCATATGTGGGACCGTACCGCTCAAAGGGTTAAACCTACCCATACCACCAAACGTCTCAGGTTATGTATGTAACCATGGTTCCTTGAGAACAGGGAACGAGACACTGCATTTGAACATGCTATGGGGAATGTCACCACGTGAACCGGTGTCTGAAAACAATTATCAAATCTCACCAATCCTATTGGCCGGCGACAGTCTATGACGTCATAATAGATGCAACCCGGAAGTATAACCTGAGACGTTCCCTTTCGAAAGGGAACTCAACACTGCATTTGAACACGCTGTGGGGAACGATATACCCACCCCGACCCGGAAGTATAACCTGAGATGTTCTCTTTCAAAAGGGAACTCAACAGTGCGTTTGAACACACTATGGGGAACGATATACCCATTTACATTAATCATTTGATACAATGCACTTATTGTGTACATACATGTTTTTACATTGTACTTATATTTTAAAAATACCTGCATGTAATTACATCTGTAATTAATTTTTGTAATTACATAATTACAATTACACTGTTGACCCTTCCCTTACACCTTGACCCACCCTTAACCCTTTCAAGCGTGAGTTTAAAATATTCTAACTGACCCCCCAGAGTGAGTTTTTTAAGACAACCCTTATTTTAGAACGTTTGCCCTTATTGTTTCCATGGCGACGCTGAACGCAGCCACAATAACACTGTATGACAGATGGATCGCTATTATTTTGTTTTTCCTTTTTTATTTAAAATATTTACACTGACAAGAGGAGTATAAACGTACACCATCATGCTCTGAGGGAGGCCCAAACAGGGCCTGTGACTCCAGAAAGACACGTGGCGTCAGCTAGTGGCAGTGACTAAGCTCTAAGGGAGCCAATATGAGAACCACACTATCCAGTGAGGTTAACTATTTAACTCAACCTGAGCTTAATTAAATTCCCACATTCCAACAGGCAATGTACTCAGTAAAACACTTTTTACTCTTTAAGCAAGAGGAGTACAAAAAATACGGCATCATGCTCTGAAGGAGGCCAAAAACGGCCTACTACAAATGATCACGGGAATAAACCTGTGGCAGTGCTAGTATTAAGTGAGCAACTCTGACTAAACATCTACCAACAAAACTTGTGATACAACAAGCTATTGTGCTCTGAAGGAGGCGCAAACAAGAGCCTTCTACTCCAAACAACAATCTTGTGGTAGTGTTCAACTCTAAAGGGAGCTACATAATAACCAAACTGAAAAGTGAGGTTCACTTACCAAACTCAACCTGAGATATGCATTCCAACAGGCAAATTACTCAGTAAAAACACTTTTTACCCTTACAGAAAGGGGAGTAAACTTAGTCACCATGCTCTGAAGGAGGCCAAAAAAGGCTACTACTACAGAAACAGGTACTAACCTGTGGCAGCAATAGAGTATTGGGCTTACATTGTGTTGGGCAATTAGAACTAGAGCATTAACAACCCTGAGAGACACTGGTACTTTTCACTAAAGACAGAAACATCTGTACTGAACCCTAGGGAACAGGAGCTTAAAGAAAGCTAACAATGTCTCACTCAAGCTTGAATCTTAATTCAAGGGGCTTAGGGGAAAAGACAGAAACAAAGTAAAGAATGCAAAAGTTCTATAGAAGTGGGGACAGCAACACAAACATTTACTTATTCACATAGTAATAAGGGACCTATCACCTGAGACAACAGCACCAGGGAGACTTAGCAATAGTCTGCTACCTTAGCTGCTATCTATCTTGCACCTACACCAAAGGGGTAATGGACCATGGCCTCACGACTCTATAAGAGGAGGCCAGAACTAGAAAAAACTACACTCACCAGACCAGGGTAATAAAGGGTGAAATGCTTTCAGTATATCACCTAACCCTAGCCCCAGCCTAGGCCAGCTATAGCTGTGGGCCTATAGGACCACACATAAGCATAGATCTACCTGGGGCTAAAACTCAGCCTCTAAAACTCTCAATAGAGAGGAGGCAAACTCTTAGAAATAAACTCATAAACAAGAGCTCAGAGGAGCGATGTTCAACCCAGGCCAAACAATGTCAGGTGTCCCCGAAGTAAAGAGTGCTAATCTCTAATACAAACTCTAGCTAAGACCAGAGGAGAAAGCTACTCTACCATATGGTGGCTGTAAAGGCGGCCATATTGCCAACATAAAGAGATAAACCGTTCTAGCCAACCTAATGGAACTTCAGGCCCTTAATTCCCCTTCTCTTTTTTTACACACCCAGGAAAAAACTATACGGGAAACTAAGGTCAATATATTTAAAATATAAATATAGACCAAACTCACCTTCCTGCGGCTCAAAGAACAAAGACTTAACATTATAGCAAGGATGAAATCCATGGTTCTTTCAAGCTTGAAAGTGCTCCTTTACTACCAAGCCAGAAGGCGAGCCAACAGAAAAGTTTCATCATGGGCCCAGCCCTTGGCCTGATTGTAAGAAGCGCCTGGGTAAAAATGCTATCATTACTCAGGAGGCAGAAGAAGAAAGGAGAGGGCAGATGTAACTACCCTCACGGAGAGAAAATCAATCACTGACACTGCTGGCGTCTGTAATTGATTACCTCTCTCAAATCCTTCTGCTTCCTAGAGTCACGCCTTCTCTGGGAGGAGGAGATGCCCGAGAGGCGACGCTGGACTTCTGGCCCTGTCTCCGAACCTCCTGTCTGTCTGGGCCCAGAATCGGATCTGAGCGGTAATCAGGTTTTAAATGCTGCCGAGTGTGCCGTCGCCTCTCTGAACTTTCCCATCACCGCCTCGACGGAGGTGCCGAAAAGTTCAGAGGGCGAAACTGGTGCATCGATGTCAGCCATGTTCAGATGCCTCTCCGTGGCCACCATTGCTGCCATCGGTCTTCCCACCGAGGCAGCTCGAGCACTCTTCTACCGCCTCAGGGGACAGACCCTGCCCCTGATCCAGATCCTTCAGCAGATCAGCCTGGTAAGCTTGTAACACTGCCATCGTGTGTAAAGCAGCACCAGCCTGACCCGCTGCCGTGTATGCCCTGCCATTCAAGCAGGATGTCATCTTAAGGGGCTTAGAAGGCAGGACCAGAGCTTTCAATGTCGGTGCCCGCCCTGTGACGAGATAGTTTGCAAACATCTCAATAAGGGGCATCGACACATACTGCTGGCTCATTCCCTCAACATCAGCAAAATTAGCTCGCTGATGTCGGTGAATACGAGCTGAGTATGGGTTCTTCCATGCCTTTTCGATCTCAATATGTAGATTGGGAAGGGATGGAAGGCTCACTGGGGCTACCGGATTATGGTCGGAAAGGAATCGTTCATCAAGCCGTATATCGAGCTGTCCGCAAGCGGTCCCTTTCTTCATGCACTCTCATGGCAGCTGCAGCCTGCCAGAAGCGCGCTCCATAACCTCAAGCAGCTACACATACGCGGGGCAGCGAGGTCTTGAAGTTTTAGAAGGCTCATCTTCTTCCTCTTCAACAGCCATCTCCTGCTCTCTTGGGCTTGAAGCCAGAAGAGCACTTGTTGCCGGATCCAATGATGTTAAAAAAAAGAACATCATCATCATCCAGCAGCTCACCCTCGTCAGCCGCTGGGGGTTGCGAGAGATTCTCTCAAACTCCTCAGCAAGCTCCATCTGTAAGCCCCATGATTTCAGTCGCTGCTCTGCCTCAGCACGGGCAGGACCAGAACCACCGGGCACAGATGTCGGCCCCTCTTCCCTCGAGAAGAGGGCCAAACGAGAGCAGAGCGTCCTAATAGGCAGATGCTCACAGTTTGCACAGACAGCACCCTCAAGCACTGTCCATGCATGCTCCTCTCCCAGACAGAAAACGCACAGATTGTGTGTGTCATCAGGTGTAAAAAACCTGGAACACGGATCCACATACTTCCTGAAATGTTTGTTAGACATTTGTTAGACAAAGCAGTCCCTAAAGACGAAAAAGATACTGACTGCTTCTCTAGGCGCTCCTTTTATACTTCCGGGTCGTGTCTATTATGACATCATAGGCTGTCGCCGGCCAATAGGATTGGTGAGATTTAATAATTGTTTTCAGACACCGGATCACATGGTGACGTTCCCCATTGTACTTATTTTTTGATTCAAGTACATAGTAGTTAAGGCCACCTAATATATAGTGGGACAGTTTTTTTTTTTTTTTGTACAGATGACAATGTTCCGCGAAACGATTCACGAAAATGACTAAAAATGCTGTATTATGTATGCCAGACAAGTTGGCGATGTCACTTTGTAAAGAAAGACTACGCGCATACACATTCTTTTACAGAGCATCTGCACCAAATGCGCATACCTAACCACCTTATTTTTACAGTTTACTGCACTTTGATATTCTTCTCGTTATTTCCCTATACTGGCTAATAAATTGGAAGTGTTGCATATTCACAGAAAACACCTTACTTCTGCATTTTCAAAAACTTGCACTTTAAAACCCGTTTTCAAAAGTTTGCATTTTCAGGCCACCAAAATGCCATTGTCGTGTAAACGAACGTCCAAAATGCATACAAAGTTTTCCATTTTTAGTTGTAAACATGTAAACAGCCCCTTAATCTGACCTAAAATTGTATCAGTCCTGGTTTTGCAAAGTTGGACTAACAGACCTGAATAATGTGATTGTAGCTCACCTTTGTTAATCAGATTACAATCAACATTTCTGTTGTCCATTTACTCCGAAAGGCAAAAGTGACATGCATATAATTTCAAATAACAGTGAGGTGATTCCAATAAACTGGTTTCCATTCTGATCATTGGACCAATTTTTTTTTTTTTTTTTTCTTACAAATATTCTGGGCTGCTTTTGAATGGACATTCCAATAGACATGTCTTGCTTTCTCACTCATGAAACAGACATCTAGTTTATCTCATTCCAGAAGCAAAAGGTCAGTACTTTACAACATTAATTCAACACTGGCTGTCAGTGTAGTGATATGGCAACCTCATTAATGTCTGCCACAGGAGGAGATAAAAACTAATTTAATGTATGCTTACAAATTGTATCGTTTATATCATCATGTTGATCTACACTAATGAGCAATTTATGAAATTTACTTAAAAGCTCTGTAATTTAATTACTCTCCCATAGGAGCTCCTCCCTCTGTGTGCGGATCCTATCAGGGTCTCTTCCTCTGGGGGTCAAAAAAGATTTCCACATTCTTGCCTTTCACTGCATTTCTCCAAAGGAGTTCATGTGGATTTGTTTAGAGGTACATCTGTTAAAAATCCAAATTCTATTTGACTATTTGACAAGACTTCAAGAAGTGTTTTAAACAATTTGCAATGTGTGATATCAGTCTTTACAATGTTAAACAAGTAAGCACTCAGAATTAGGGATTGCAGGTTTATTCACTAGAAAGATAGATTCAAACCTTTTTTTTTTTTTTTAGCAGTTAGCAGTCAGAGAACTAATGTATTAGCAGACCATATCCGGCGCACCCCAAGAAGTCTAAGAAGTCTCAGAAATCGATCAAATTCACAATTTAAAACAACTGCTCTGGAAGCACATCTGAAATAACTCTCAGTTTATCACCCTTTTAGTGGATACAGTAAGTCTGTTACACTATTTAGTGATTCATTGGGAAGTTTATGTTCAATTTGATGTCTAAGAAACATCTCATGCCTCTTACTGATTTCACTGGGCAGAGCACCTAAAGAAGTGTCCGTTGTTTTTGGAGGTGGTTGTTTTGAAATGCATTCTTTGAATGTGTTCTACAGCTGTTGACATAATTATCTGAGCAGGTTTGTGTTTTAGTCATTACTATTGCTACAGGTAGTTGTTATATAATCTTGCACTTACAGTAAAGCATTTTATATGCTTAGCATCTGTTTGTGATCTGAGCCAGACATGTTAAAATTTGTTACAATGTGTAATCTGGGGTTTCTGGGATAATACTGATTTATATTCTCTCTTTGACCTAAGAGGTTTTCCAGTCACTGGGGTTCAACATTTGCATCAATTAAGTTTTGTTACCTCGAAAAGTCCAAAAAGTCATAGCTGTTAAAAATAAAAAAATAAATAAAAAAGATTTCTCGTTCTTTTCAGCTCAATTTGTATTATATTCAAAAGTTGTCTACTTTACATAGCATCACTTAAGGGGGATCAATTTTAGTTTTTCTTTTCTTCTTTCTCTTTACTTTCAATGATTTTATTAATGAACATTCTAAGCTTTTCTCCCCCACATGTGACAACCTGGAAAGAAAGGTATTAATTTCAGTGCCATTCCACAGATGGTCTTCATTAAAGTGTTTTAATCAGAGTACGCAGGGTCTGTTCCATCTCTGGAGAAAGGAAAATCCCTCTAGAGGACTAATGTAAGACCTGAAAAAGGCAGGATAGATTTCTATATTTTTTCTTGCCTTTAACCTGTAAAAAATAAAGAATGTGCCAGGGCATGTTTGGTTTAATGTGCAATCACATTCAGTAGTTTCCACATACCTTGGCCATGATTTCTCAGTAGTACACACAGTTCTGTGATTTACTGTCATCTTATATCACAATAATCAACACCAGGTGTTATGTTCCAACTGACAACATGTGATTTAGCTGTTGCAGGAAGCAGTTCCTTGCCCAAAAGTGGGGTAAAATGCATTTGTGAGTAAACTCGTATAAAGTTTGCCTGCCTGGAGATTCAACTGCTGTTTTGATGGACTAGTGAAATACAAAAGAACTTTCCTGCCCACTAAAGACAGATGTGTTGGTGATGAAGAAATCATCTTACCTTCATTGCAGAGAGATTGCATGTGCTATGAGATTTATTCTTTTTTTATTCTGGGTAAGATTAAAAGTATTAATCTCTAATATGAGGAATATTTATCAAACCAGTTTTTGTATAGCAGATAAGTGTGCACTCTAAAGGAGTGCTGTGCATTTTTTCGGGTGAATCATTTGCCTAAAGCTTGATTATGCGACTTAGATACGCAGTGTTTTCCTACAGTTTCTGGATAAATATTGACTCAGCTGAAATGCATTATGAGAGCATTGGAAGAACATCAGAACAGTTTAGACTTAGTCTTACTTTAGACTGTAGAATGTATTGTCGTTATACAAGCAGCAAACACATTTCTCAGAAATTTCTTAATGTAATTCTTTGTGATCTTTAAATATTACATTTTATCCCTGTTTATTCTGGATTAAAAAACATTTATTGGTTTATTTCCACAAAGAAATGGGCAAAAACTCTACAGTTTCATTTGTTTGAACATCGTTAGCCAACAATGGTCACAAGTTTTGTAGTTACCAACATAGTTCAACGATTTAGCAATTCCATAGTTCCAATGAACATTCACAAGCAGCATAGCAAACTTGTGTAGTTGGAACTCATTACAAATTTGATGCCTGCTACAGAATAGTTGGGACGGGGGTATGTTTACCATAGTGTATCCTCCTCTTCTTTTCAAAACAGTTTGAAGACGTCTGGGCATTGAGGTTATGAGTTTCTGGTGTTGGAATTTGGTCCCATTCCCTAGGTTTCCAGCTGCTGAAGAGTTCATGGTCGTCTTTGACGTATTTTTTGTTTAATGATGCACCAAATGTTCTCTATAGGTGGAAGATCTGGACTGCAGGCAGGCCAATTCAGCACCCGGACTCTTCTACGATGAAGCCATGCTGTTGTAATAGCTGCAGTATGTGGTTTTGCATTGTCCTGCTGAAATACACAAGGAAAATAGACGTCGTCTGGAAGGGAGCATATGTTGCTCTAAAACCTTTATATACCTTTCAGCATTCATAGTGCCTTCCAAAACATGCAAGCTGCCCATACTGTATGCACTTATGCACCCCCATACCATCAGAGATTCTGGCTTTTGAACTGAACGCTGATAAGGTCGCTAGAAGGTCTCCCTCCTCTTTAGCCCAGAGGACATGGCGTCCATGATTTCCAACAAGAATGTCAAATTTGGACTCGTCTGACCATTGAACACTTTTCCACTTTGAAACAGTCCATTTTAAATGAGCTTTGGCCAACAGGACACAACAGCGCTTCTGGACCATGTTCACATATGGCTTCCTTTTTGCATGATAGAGCTTTAGTTGGCATCTGCAGATGGCACGGCAGATTGTGTTTACCAACAGTGGTTTCTGGAAGTATTCCAGGGCCCATTTAGTAATGTCACTGACACAATCATGCCAATGAGTGATGCAGTGTCGTCTGAGGGCCCGAAGACCACGGGCATCCAATAAAGGTTTTCGGCCTTGTCCCTTACGCACAGAGATTTCTCCAGTTTCTCTGAATCTTTTGATGATGTTATGCACTGTAGATGACTGTCTGCCTCTCTAAGACATCCCTTTTATAGCTAATCATGTTACAGACCTGATATCAATTAACTTAATTAGTTGCTAGATGTTCTCCCAGCTGAATCTTTTTAAAAATTTCTTGCTTTTTCAGCCATTTGTTGCCCCTATGCCAACTTTTTTGATGCTTGTAGCAGGCATCAAATTTGAAATGAGCTCATTTAATGGATAAAAGTGTAAAATTTCTTCATGTAAATATTATTTTCTATTGTGAATAAAATATTGGCTCAAGTGATTTGAAAGTCTTTTAGTTTTATTTTATTCAAATTTCAAAAATGTCCAACATTTCCGGAATTCGGGTTGTAAGTATGATGTGGACTTAAATAGATCATGTTCTTGGGCACAATAAGCAAACATGCAGGACAGTCTATATTTTTCATTCCATTTCCATCTTTGGGAGTCCAATGGGTGGGACCGACAGGACACTAGCATGTTTCAAGCTCTGTCTGTCTGGCTGTTTATGTCAGTATTATGCTTTTCTCAATGATTAAGACATGCAAGATTGTTTTAAGTTTACTTAAATTAAAACAATTTAAAATTAAATTTTTATTTTTTAAGCATATTAAATGTTTAAAATTATGGCTTTCAAATATAGGGTTAATTCAGAGTGTAATGTTGATGTAATTAATGATGTGATGAGGTCATTAACCATATTAATTTAATAATATAGGACTGTTGTTAATGACAGAGGTGAGACACTGTTACAACAGTTTCATTAACTAGCTAGTTAATTTCTCCAATGATGCATCATACTACGGCGGTTAAACAGCGAGCTACTTCATACAAGAAATGTCTAAAATATTTCTCTGTAGGTTGAAGTGTCCATGGTTTTCCACTCTTTGTCTGGATTCTAGCAATAGTCCAGCTGCACTCAGTGGGTTGGGAGGCTGTTTATTACACAGTCCTGTCCATGTGGAGGCCCTGGGGATCTAGGCCAGAACGGCAAGACAAAAAACTATGTGAGAATTCAGGGTAATGGCCTATAAACCTGAATGCTACAGTTTAATACTGACACTGAAAACCTGCTCTACAGTAAAGTGCCAAAAGCAAATACAGAAAGGCTAAAATGGCACATCTTTATATCTGTCTTGTCAGTGCTTGCCTTCTTTCTCAGATATGCCCTTTAAACGTCCATCACTCCTTTTTCATTAAAGCTGAGATAAGGTTGGAATTATTTCAAGAGTCATGGTAATAACAAAAGTGATAGGCTATATTCATTTCAGGACTCATAGTTTGTTTTGCACTGCTTTGACAAAAATCTGTGCAATAACATATTCCTTTATGAGAAATATGACAATGTAAATAAAAGCTACTTTACACATTATAGGATCATTTGTCTCACAGTTATCATTTTAACATATGTGGTCAGACCACCAGTGAAAATAAACAGGACTTCATTGTCTAGGGAATGTTGTTTGTTATTAGTGGTATTCTACAGGTTGGTCTTCGGCCAGATGGTCAAACAGGGAAGTCTGCTTAATAAAGATCATACATGTAGCTTGCAGCTGCCTTTTGCTGATCCAAGGTCAGCTTTACTGTTTCTTTTTCAATGAATAAAGCAAGGGAACTAATCTGGGAGCAGCATAAATGGGCAACTGTCACTTTTTGATTAATGCAGGGGGAAATGAAAAACACAGTTCAGTGTCAGATGACAAAAAATGGAAATGATGAAGATGGTAAAATTTTGTAAATCACTGAGGTTACAAAACAGGTGCTACAGTATATTTCACATCTGCCACAGCAGGTGCTGTTGGTAAAAATTTAGATAACTGCTAAAAAAAAAATAATATAAACCCACTAATAATCAATTATTATTTTGTATTTATTTATTTGTTTGTTCATTCATTCATTCTATTTTAAATGTACAGCTTGCCACAATATTCTTTATTGATGGTTTAACTTTTTGGTTTGTTTTGTTTTGTTAAGTAAAATTAAATTGGACAATGAATGAACATAATTTTTTTCTGCAATAAGTATCATGAAGATCTCAACTGCCAGAAACAAAGCTTTTACTACACCTGAAACATATTTGCAAGGAGATCATGCATGCAATAGGTCCTTAGGTCATTTCCATGTCAGATGAACCACCACTCAGGGACCACTGGGAACATGTGCTATCCAGGTGCATGGGTCTGCATTGCATACTGTAGATTCATTGTTGAATGGTAGCTACATTTGCTTTCAAAACGGTGTCTGGAAAAACAGGTGCAAGCTTTGATGCCTCCCACTACACCAAAATATTATTAATCCAATACGAGATTGTTAAATTGTGTGCACACCCTTTAATGTTAATTTAAAAACATACCAGCAAAGGTCTTTGATTATAATCTTAACAAAGCACCTTTTTACCTCACAACCTGTAAACATGCTAGGTCTTCATGCCTCCCTGTTATTAAGTTGAATCCTGTCTCAGACATAACAAATTTACAACAAGCTTTAAGGCAAGACAGCCTCCAGGTGAACAGGGTAAAAAATGAACTAATAGACCATACTTCCCCAGATAATTTATTACATTAAGAATTGCAAAAAAAAATCTTAAATATCTTAAAGAGTCTTTTTACAGAGGGGATTTTGAATATCTCTTTAATCAATACATGAATCAGAAAGTACAGAATCACTTTTTTTTTTTTCTTTTTTTTTTTTTTTTAGGAATAAAATGTCTAAAATCATGCAAAATAAACAAACCCCTCTGTAAAAACCTTCAGAATATAGATAGGAATAAAACTGTAAAGTTTGGTGCAACTGAAGTAAGTGCTATTGAAGTGGAGATTTCTGACTCATTTTGAGAAAATGGATTTTAAAGATTGTACTATAATTGAAATCTACAGACACAAATGGATAAAGTGCTATAAAAGATACACTTAAAAGTGGATGGTTTCTTTCCACTAGTCTGAAGGGAAAAAAAAAAAAAATTCCTGTAGTGTCTTGCCTTAAAGTAATATCATTATCTTTATTGCATGGGCACTCAAACATTTTTAAAAATGTATTAAACCTTTACATTTAATTGCACACTTGCTACAGATATTTAGCTTATCCTTAAAAATGCATTTTAGAGTGCACACTTATGGCCAGCTAATTTATTTTTCCACCTCTGTGGAGGTGTATAGCATGTATGCAATAAAAATGTACACATTATGCTACATATAGCCCTAGAATTTGTTTTGGAAAGCTGAAGTTAGGTCATGGTGGCTGATTCAGAATAATGTGAGCCTGAACGTGTGCAGTGTGTGTATCAAAGGCGATGGAGGATGAACTCACAAGTCTGTTCCAGGTGCACTAGTTCATCTGACCACTGTAGAATATTCAAAGACCATTCAGCGTGACTTAGTGTATGACTGGCCTGTGGCAAAGCATGAGACATTTCCCTTTTCTTTAAGAGAGGCCTGTTTTTTAACCACTCAGTCAGTAGTTGTTAAAAGATTCTGACATCAGGTTCTTTCACTGTGTTTAGAAGTTATTCTGCCATTAAACAAACAACATGTCGAGGTCACAGAACATTAAATGGAAATTAGTTGTGCATGTTGTTTGAAGAATGTGTAAATGTGCTCACTGAGAAAACCAGTCACCTTGGACGACTGTTTTGATTACCTTTTAACAATGCCCTGATTGTGAATGAAGAATGGAATTTCTTTATTTTCATGTTTTGTTAACCTTTTCGACTATAAAAACTAAACTATGATTTCATAAATCACTCATTTTCTCCTGTTATATATTTTTTACACTAAGACCTACATGACAAAAGTTTATTCAAGATGTCTTGAAATCAAAAGGAAAACCTATTTACTTTCTTAAAGCAAATTCCTAGTCTTACTGTGTGACAAAAAAACAAAAAAAACAAGATTCAAGTAATCAGAGGAAGTAATTTACATTTACATACCATTCAAACATATGGGGGTGGGCGGTAAGATTTCTTTTTTTTAAGTTTTTGAGATTTTTTTTTATGCTCACCAAGACTCCATTTCTCTGCATTTATTATTACAATTTAAAATAACTGTTTTTGTTGTTGTTGTTGTTTTACTGTTGATCAATTTGATATGTCTTATGTGAGGAAAGAAAGAAAAATCCTTTCTTGAAGATGATTACATTTTGTTTTTATTCTTGTCTTACCATCACTGAAGATGACTGCAGATACATGTCACACAACATATATGCTTTCTGCTTGAAATGACATGACATGATGTATGGAATCTCCCAAGTGGTCAATAACTTGTGACCTCTGCCCTTGCCAGCCCCCTGCATTTTCTTCTCTAAATGCTTCAGGGTGCCTTGTGAACTCAGGGGACTTCAATTTAAAGCATGCACAGTATTTGTTTGTTTGTGTGTGTGTGTGTGTGTGTGTGTGTGTGTGTGTGTGTGTGTGTGTGTGTGTGTGTGTGTTCTTGTATACATGGTTTATGAGGACACAAATGTGTAATGACATGGGTATTACAACGTAAACATGGTTTATGAGGACACTTTCTGTGTCCTTGTAAACCGAATGGCTTAAAAAACATATTCAAATTCAAAAAATGCAGACAGTTTTCTGTAATGGGTAGGTTTAGGGGTAGGGGTAATGTAGGGGGATAGAATATACAGTTTGTATAGTACAAAAGCCATTACGGCTATGGAGAGTCCCGTAAACCACATATACAAGAGTGTGTGTGTGTGTGTGTGTGTGTGTGTGTGTGTGTGTGTGTGTGTGTGTGTGTGTGTGTGTGTGAATAGCATGGAGGGTCTAGGAAAGAAATAACGAGTCTTTGAACCTTGTGTAACCTTTACTTAGATAGAGTCTGAACCTTCAAGGGTCAAAACAGCATGCCATGGAAAAAAGAACAGTGGGGGAATGCAAGAACTTCAAAGCTACACCATTAACAACAATGTGCACATACATGTTCGGGTTTGATACTGCCAAGTTTTAGCATAGAACTGACATTAATACACTGCCTTTTGTCTAGACTGTGCGCTTTTCAGCAGCTCTTCGTCTCATCCAAAACATTACTTTCAGGAACGCGTGTAAAAGGTTCACAGTCGGTCACTCCCCCGGGTCCTGCGTTCTCTGCGCAGACGCATCCACGCGCGCGCCACCGCCATCTGAAAGTTCCATTCTCACGTTTCCAACATAACGCACAGCTTCACAGCTGGAGTCTCCAATGCGCTTCTGAAATACAGCCTTTCTCTAAAATTGTATGGATTTATTTATACTATTTTGACGTCTCTCCGCATCAGAATACAATCAGTTGGCGTAATCTTGGATTAAGGAGAACACAGACAACCAATAAAAACTTTATGAATGAAAACATTTTGAGTTTTTTCACCATCAGTGGATAATTTGCTTCTTAAAGTGAATGGACTATCACATGGTTTCTGAAGATGAAATTTTGAGGGGTGCCGTGGACCAAAATCATGCCGGATTGTAGTTGGAATAATCTCCTGTTAACAAAGTTAACATAAGGTTTGCTTTTTCTCTTTCCAGTAGCTCTTGAATTAAATCGAATTTTAGTATTGCTCCGTAACTTATTTTAAGCAAGAATGTTTTTTATTTATTTATTTATTATTATTGTTGTTGTTGTTGTTGTTGTTGTAAGATTACAGTGACATTTAACAACAAAACAGCTAAAACATCTAATTTCTCAATAAAAAGATCAAATATCGATAACTATAGATCGTCAAGTCTTTATATTTTGCTTCTGGACGAGCGCCTTGTGCTTGCAGACATATTATCTTATGTCTTAGAAATCACAAGCAAAAAAATTCTTCGACAGTATTTTGCAATATGCCGCTTCAACTACTGCGTCTTTCTGCAGTTTAAGGTGGTTGCTGCTGTGAAGATGAAGATGGGTCGCTTTTATGCTCAGGTTCTGTTGTTAGTAGCACTGCCTGTAGTGGTACGGTGTTGCCCGAGGTCATGTGCATGCCACCAGCCCGCAGAGGTGCACTGCACGTTCCGCTCCTTACTCACGGTGCCTGCCGGCGTGCCCAAACAGGTGGAGCGAATGAATTTGGGGTAAGATTTACTGTGATGTGCCATGAGATTATTATTCTTAGACATTGCTTTCTTTCTTCGCCTTGTGATATCAGCTTTCTTAATAGAACACTTTAGCACATGCACTTCCAAACCAAAACTGAATTATCTGTAGATAATCATACAGGTCATCTTAGCATGTTGAAACTGGATTTTATTACTCGTTGTAATAATCCAAGTAATTTAATCCAAGTGGGTTCATCTGTAGGTTAGTGGGAATTTCCCCTGATGATGTCAAATGCCGGGGATATTTGACCATTTTACAGGTGACCTACAACTATGCAGTATGCTTACCCTCCCAGGAAAAAAAATTAGAACATACTTAATTGGGGTGACAGGGGCTAGTTGTTTCTCTCCAGTGAATATATGTATGTATGTAAATCCTATGTGTTTCTACATAAACACATAACTTATTAGTTATAAAAGCTACTTCACCTGTTCTTACCCAAGATCTAGTTCTCTGAATAGCTGTCACAATGCAACCTATGCTCAGTCTATTTTTATATATAAAATAAAAAAAGAAAGAAAAATAAACAATAAAAAGATTATTATAAACAAAAATGTAATCAATAATGAACAAAATAATAAACAATTGCTCCAACAAATATTGTATTTAATAAATTGTATACACTTTAAAGAGTTAGTTCACCCAAAAATGAAGATTCTGTCATTAATTACTCACCTCATGTCGTTCCAAACCTGTAAGACTTTCGTTTATCTTCAGAATACAAATGAAGATCTTTTTGATGAAATCTGAAGCTTTCTGTCCCTCCATAGACAGCTATGCAACTGACACTTTGACGCTACAAAAAGTTCATAAAGAGATCATAAAACGAATCCATATGAATAGTCCAAATTTTCCGAAGAGACACGATCACTTTATATGATGAACAGACTGAATTTAGGCTTTTATGTAAGGAATAATTGACAACTGGCCATTGCATTCTTAGAAAATAATGCACACCTGAGGTGGTAATGTGGCCACGACACAAAGCGGAGTGGCCGTTACACCTCGGGTGTGCATTATTTTCTAAGAATTCAACGGCCCGGAGTCAATTATTCCGCTTATACTACGGTTACCACACCTCAAGACATTGTCATGTTTTTGTCCTTAAAACACTCTCGTGTGTGGGACTAATTTCTTACGCATCTCACCCCAAGCCTCTGTTGCTAATTCCAAAACGTCATTTTAGAACTAGTAACGGAGGCTTGAGCTTTGATAGCAGACTAATGTAGTTGATACAGTTATTAATACAGTTGAGAGAGAGAGAGAGAGAGAGAGAATAAGCATATGTGAATTAGCCTAACTTACCTTAGTCTGTGCATCTCTCACAGCAGCAGTGTCTTTACTAATAGCAAAACTATGTTTCCCACAGTTATTACCTCGCTGGTGAGAAATGTCATGTATCTTTTAAGTTGCTAAACTATTTTACTGATTAATTCGTTAGAGCAGCGCTGACAAAAGGCTTGTGCGAGTGTGTGTCCGTACTATACAGTACGTGTGTACGTTTGAAAGAGAGAGAGAGAGCGCGCTCGAGAGAGTATGCGCTTTCATGGTACAGGAGAACTTATTTTGTGGCAAAAACCATGACAATAGTTTGTCGTTTTCATCCTATTGTTTACTATATTTATTTGATTGGTCAGCGTCACTGTGGGTTTTGTTTCTTTTGCGGTTGTAGGCTGTAAGGACCTATTGAAATAACTGAAATCATTTGGTGAAGTGATACGGAACTGCAATGTGGTCAAGACCTGCCTAGAACTACTTTAGCCATGCATTTCCCTGAAAATAATTGCACACCTTAGAATGTTGGTCAACCAGTCAGATTCGAGCATTCAACAGCCCCATAGTATAATCACATATAAACATTCATCAACTCACACATCAGTTGTGGAAAACGGAAGCTCAAGCATGTTTGCATGATGTGAGAGAACCAATGAGGTTCATTTTTGTGTGTTACGCAGCATGTTTGAGCTTCCGCAAGAGGTTTGTTCTTGCATGTCAAGCAGGTTACAAATGACAAATGTGATTTTGGAATTTTATTAATTTTAAGAGAACTTTGAAACATTTGAAAACCTTACAGTTACTGAGATAAAACCTTTTCAAAACTAGCCCTACTCTCCCACATTGAAATTGAGTCAATTTTGGTTCTATTTGGTAAATCTGCAGCATTACAGCATAATTAACCATCTTATTGTCACCTTCTTCTGTTCACTCAGGTTTAATACTATAAATAGAATAACTTACAGCTCTTTTGCTGGGTTACGAAAATTGGATCTTCTTTTAATGCATGGCAATGATGTACATCAAATTCCTGATGGAACATTCGGTGACCTCATATCCCTTCAGGTACAATTTTATCCCTTGAGAAAACATTCATCTCTGTACTTCTTTTGTTGTACTACTGTTTGCAATGATACCTCATATATTTATGGAACAACTTTTGCAATGAAATAACATCAATTAATTCAAATTGAAAATGCAATATAAATAAGTAAATCATATCTAGTTCAATGCCTCTTTCTCCTCAGATGCTGAAACTAAGCTATAATAAACTGAAGGTAATTAGCAGGCAAACTTTTATGGGTCTCTGGAGTCTCACTAGGTTGCACCTGGATCACAACAGACTTGAGTTCATCCACCCTGATGCATTCCAAGGTCTCACATCTCTTCGCCTTCTCCAACTGGAAGGCAACCAACTTCAGCAGCTCCATCCAGCAACTTTCTCCACTTTCACTATTCTTGGACACTTCCCCGTGTCCACCCTAAAGCACTTGTACCTGTCAGATAATATACTGACCACATTATCACAGAGGATGCTAGCAGGCATGCCCTACCTGGAGAACCTTTCCTTGCATGGGAACCCCTGGACCTGTGACTGTCGCATGAGATGGTTCAAAGAGTGGAATAAAAATTCACCAGGTCATTATTATCATGACTGACAATAGTAGTAACAGAAATCATCACTTGTGATTATCTTCTCATAATGGTAGTTCTGCATAGGATTATATAATGTTGTTTATAATTATACTGTACTCATAATTGTAACATTAGTTGCTGTTTCCAATGCCTGTTTCATTTGAATCATTTTAAAATAATTTTAAGACTTTACTTTATATTGATGAATGTCCACTTACTTCTAATGTCCTCCTGTTTTCTTTTCCAGGTGTGCTGAAATGTAAGAAGGACAAAGCCTATCTGGATGGCCAGCTATGTCCCATGTGTTTCTCTCCAAAACACCTAAAGAAGAAACAACTACAGGAGTTGGAGAAACCCACTTGCAATAGTCCCATCATCCACACCTCTCACAGAGCCATTTCCCCAGAGGACACTGAAAGTGACCTCTTGACAATGGATGAATTTCGTCAACCCCTTGGCAACATTTCCCTGGGCCTGTCAGATGAACATGGACATCAAGTAGACCTGGAATGCCTTGTCACTGAACCAAGAGAGCTGACAAGTATAGGCTGGGACTATGTTAACCAATATCAAATATCAGCAAATGTGACTCTGACATTAGATTTAAAGTGCTCTATTGACAGGTCCAGTTATGAGAGGTTGTGGAGATTGATTGCATATTACAGTGATGTTCCAGCCCACCTTCGAAAGGAAATTATGTTAAGTAAGGACCCTTACACAAGCTTTAGATATCGGCAAGATGTTGAAAGGGATGCTCTTTACTATACAGGAGTAAAAGCTAACATAGCAGCTGACCCACCTTGGTTAATGCAGTCATCAATGGACCTCCAGCTAAACAGACTTCAGTCGACAAGTAAAAGTGTTCGAATTATTCTCAGCACCCATTTGACAGAAGTTATAGAAAAGGACTCTATAAGAAAGCAAAGTAGGGGATGGGTTATAATTGAGTCCAGGAACGACACTAGAACAATGCAGGCTGCTGTCGTGGGAAGTCCTGCTAAAATAAACTGTGCCATACATAGCTCAGGGAATGAGTCAATTAAATGGATGCTACCTGATGGCTCTACTTTAAAAACACCTTATAGCAATGTTGATAACATGCTTTCAGCTTCAAGTGGTGGTGTTCTTGAAATCAAATCTCTGGATCATTCTGATTCAGGAGTGTACTACTGTATCGCACAGGTTTCAGATGACCTTACGATCCTCCCTTTTCGTCTGACAGTGGAGGAATCCTCCAGCCCACCTCCTGGAGGTGAAGGACTAACTGAGCCAGTAACAGTATTCACAGGTGGACCATTTTCCCTTCCATGTGTCGCCAGTGGATCCCCTGATGCTGATATACACTGGATTCTCCCTGATGGCAGCATTGTTAACAAGTGGATAAACATTTCCAGGATATTTGTGGCTTCAAATGGAACGCTGATTATTCGACACAGTCAGCTTTCAGACAATGGATACTATAAGTGTGTAGCAGGAAACCAGCATGGGATGGATACTTTAGCCACAAAAGTAATAATAACTAGGCCACCAGGTATGCGCCCCTTACGGAAGTACTCCAGTAGCCCTCAACCTGCTGAGGGAGTTTCAACCAAAATAAAAGTCGTTGTGACAAACGATGTGGAGTCATCTGGGGATAATGACCCTGAAGAGTTTTCCAAGAAAGCGCTTCCTACGCAAGTGGATTTTCCCAATCGACGGAGGGTCCCAAGTATAGGAATAAGGGGAGGCCATCCATCTAGGAATTCCTGGAGACGCCCTGCTACACCAAGGAGGAGAATAAGTACCCCAGTAGTAGACAGGGTTAACACTGTTGAGTCAAGAAGAAGAATTAACATGTCAAACAACCAAATAGACCCAAAGCACTGGGCTAACATTTTGGCAAAAGTTCGCAGTGGTGGAACTAGTTCAAAAACAACTACTCCAAACTATGTTCAGACCAGTACAAACACAACACAGGAGTCAGAGGCTGCCTACACAATGCAGTCAGAAATTGCTAACAAGATTGAAGGGTCATCTGCAGAAGGTACAACAACTAGGGCACCAGTAAAGGAAGTATTGTACTCAGTCACAATACCACAGATGCCTATTGAGGCTACTGAGTACAACTTGGATATAAAAGCTCTGGATTCTGAGGATGCAAGACATATTATTTACCAGATAGCAGCTCCTGAAACAAATCCAAATTCAGATTTGTTTACAGTTAGCAAATATATCACACAACCCACAGTTGGACCACAGATGACCCGTTTTACTGTGGGAGATTCGGAGGGTGCAGATGGAGTTGCTGGGAGCACTGTGTGGAGCACAACATCATATGGAACCCATTTACAGGAAAACCAAAGCCACACAATGGATGTAACTGAAGCAATTCAAAAGTCTGATGGCGAAGATGACGTAGAATACAGGGTTTTGCAAAACCCTCAGCATGTGGGAGAGGTTTATCAGAAAAGGATGGATCACAGCTTAGCATCAACCACAGCAAAAACCCTCACAGAACCAAGTACAGAAACTGCTGTGTACTCATTTACTGAAATTCTAACTACAATTAAGCAAGGACCACAGACGCTGCAAAAGCACATAACTCAAGAGAAACAGAATGTCTCAGAAATTCCACTGCTTCTTACTATGACTCCAACCACCAAACCCACTTCAGGACATAAAGAAACCTTCACTAATTCACTTAATGCTTCCTCCTCACGTGCTAGGAACCCGTCCAGTTTAAGGAGGAGGAACGGTGGGAGACGTAGAAAGCCTAATCGAATTAGAACTAAGACAAACAGTTCTAAATCATCAGCATATGTCACAAATGTCACCCCTCAGCCCACTTCAGCTTCAGCTGCAGAGGTTGCAAATGAGTTTCCAGTCGTTACTAAGACAACTGCCTCCTCTCAAACTAAAATAGAAACATCTCCATGGGCCAAAAATGCAGGAGCCAAGATGAATACTACTGTTCCATTAACTGACAGCCAACCAGAGTCACTAGGCAAAATGACTCATGAAGAGAACACAGATCCTTTATACAGTGGCAGGAATCACAAAACCCACAAATCCCTATCCCAAGAAAAAGTATCTATGACAAAGGATAGACACTCATCTCATGCTAAGCCAGCTCAAGAGGAAAGCACCACAACAGTACTAGTGTCTCCATCAACATTCAGTAGTTTAGGAAGTGAACAAGAAAAAGCAACTATAGATAAAGAAAAAGAATCCACCTTGTCTCAACATATTCAAAATCCTTCTATGAAGGCAGCCATTCATGAGTGGTTTACAAGCACCCATACCCCTGCAGCTAAAACGTTTGAAGAGACTCAACAGGGAAACATTACAGGAGACCCCAGCTCGAGCCCAACGTCAGACGACTCTCTTGCACAATTAGAAGAACTTCCAGATGCAAGTCCAGACAAAACAAACAGCCAATATAACCCCACAGAGACTGAAAAAGTTCTGTCATACAAAGAGCTTGAAAGAAGGTTTCCTTTAAAGTCATTCTCTTCATCTTCCCCAAGTACCCAGGATGAAATCATCAAAAATAATTCAGAAATCCCACATGGTTCAGCATCAGCAACTACTACAGTTTTTGAAGGGGCACAAAAGAGTTCACAGCTTCCAACAGGAAGGCCCAAAATCTATCCAGCATTAGTGCTTGCAACAACAAAACCAATTAGGCTTCCAACTGGTAGCATTCATAACAGACAAGATTCTGGTTTATTTATGACCCATTGGTCTCCATCAGAAAATGTGAATGTGTCTCCAGTTACAAAAGAAAACATAATTGCCACAACAACAACAACAACAACAGCCCTGATGCCTCCCACAGCACATACACATATACTTTACCCAAATACACCCACTTCTGCAAGCATGCTAGGTGAACCAGACAAAGCAAATCACATTCCTGATAGTGACAACGACAGAGTTGTAACCCCAGGCCAGGAAAACATTAGTAAGAAAGAACTTCACAGAACATACAGTAGGGCAAGACTTCCAGTCACACAATTTCCTTATCAATTAGCCAGCACCTCTGAAAAGACAGGATCTCAGGAATTAGAGGAAAATATCTACAAAAAGACCACTTCAAAAACACCCACAACTCAACCACTTCACTCAACTTTAGTAGTATCTTCAGAACAGCAAAAACTTCCTGGCAGGCCAGGTGTTCAGGGTAGAGGAAGCTTTTCTGTACATTACGCCACATCAGGAGGACCTCAACAAAGACCAACGGTAGTGCCTGAGGGTAGAGGCAGACCTCGGATCACCAGCACAAACATTAGATCAGTAACAGCACATGCTGAGACTGATGCCTATTTGCCTTGTGTGGCTGTGGGAAATCCCAGTCCCTTCCTTTCCTGGACTAAAGTATCCACAGGTAGGACATATATGGTTTATCTTTATTTAAATATTACAGTTAGGTTTTCAAATCAGTACATTGTTGACACATTCATGTAGAAATATATTCTTTTGATGCTGTAGCTCTAAAATTATTTTGTCTCTTTTTTTCCCTACAGGAGCTAGTATCACACAGAACACTAGGGTTCAGAGATTCGAGGTCTCCTCTAATGGTACGCTCATAATCCACAATGTACTTCCTCTGGATAGAGGCCAGTACCTCTGCAGTGTTCAAAACCAGTATGGAGAGGACAAGATTGTAGTTAATTTAATTGTTCTAGCTGAACACCCCAGAGTGCTGCAGCCTCGCTATAGAGAAGCCACAGCATACCTTGGAGAAACTGTTGAGTTTGATTGTCAGTCCCAAGGGCATCCTCAGCCTCGGATCACCTGGGTCCTACCTGATAGGGAAATGGTATATTCTAGTGGACCTACTGATGGCACTCCTGAGCACATGGTCTCAGTCTTACCTAATGGCACGCTTCACATGAAATCAGTCAGTCACATGGATCGAGGAATTTATAAATGCATTGCTAGCAATGCTGCAGGTGCTGATACCATATCTGTTCGACTGACTATTACTGCATTGCCACCCATCATTCAGCAGCCAAAACATGAGAATGTCACTCTTCCAGAGGGAAGCACTGCCTACTTGAATTGCACTGTCAGGGGTGCCCCACCCCCTGCCATTAGCTGGATCACCCCTGATGGCATGCAGCTCCGTCCCTCACAGTTTATTAATGGACGTAACTTGTTTGTATTCCCCAATGGGACACTCTATGTTCGTAGTCTTGCTCCGACAGATGCAGGGAGGTATGAATGCTCAGTAACCAATGTCGTTGGCACTGCACGGAGGGCCATTATTTTGACTGTGAAGAAGTCCATAACATTCTCAAGAGCCAAGATTACATTCTCATCGCCTCAAAAAACAGATGTGGTCTATGGAGGCAGGTTGCACCTGGACTGTATTGCGTCAGGGAATCCAGAACCCAGGATCATCTGGAGGACTCCATCCAAAAAGCTTGTGGATGCTCACTACAGGTAATATAAACATTTTACTGAAGTACATCTACTTTGCAGGAAGAACATACTGAGTTTATACAACTGAGGAAAATGTGCACATAGCTGCTGTCTTCCTTTCTTTTTCTTCTCCCTCTGTATTTCTCTTGCTCCTTAAAGCAGGCACTTAGACGCTATGTTTTCATAAGCTTGCATCCTGTTTTGACCAATGAAACATGTTACTGTTTGCATGCAAATCAAACACTCTTAACTGCTCCTCTAAAAGAGGGGCTTATTTGTTTATGAAATCCCAAGCATCAGGGGTGCCACATTTTAAATATAAAGTAAAAATCTTCTGTTAGTAACATTTTACGTTAAATTGGTTGAATCAAACATCTTCAGTAATAATACTTTTGTCATGTTTTTTATATTTCAGTTATGATCAAAGGATAAAAGTCTCTGCCAACGGTACACTATCCATCATCTCTGTGACAGAGAAAGATAACGGTGAATACCTCTGTGTTGCTCGCAACAAAATTGGGGATGATTTTGTGCCCTTTAAGGTCAACGTCCTGGCAAAACCTGCTAAAATTGAGCAGAAGACAGAGGCTGATAGGAAGGTGATGTATGGAGGTAACTTAAAAGTTGACTGTGTGGCCTCTGGATTACCCGATCCTAAAATCCAGTGGGCATTGCCTGATGGCACCATGATCAACAGTGTTGTGAAATCTGAACGTAATGTTGGCAGTCGAAGTCGCAGGTATGTTGTCTTTGATAATGGAACCCTCTTCTTCAATGAAGTAGGGATGCGTGAAGAGGGTGACTATACATGTTATGCTGAGAACCAGGTTGGAAAAGATGAGATGAAAGTGCATGTCAAAGTAGTTGCAGATGTTCCTATGATTGCAAATAAGACACATGATGTCATCAGGGTTCTCTATGGAGAATCCATCTCTCTGCAATGCAGTGCCAAGGGTGAGCCAACACCTCTTATATTGTGGTTCTCACCCACCAATAGAGCCATCACTTCAGCTTCAGACAAATACTTTATACACAGCAATGGGACTCTAGTCATTCAGAAAGTTCAGAGATTCGATGGTGGGAACTACATATGTATTGCCAGGAACAGTGCAGGACAGGATCGCAAAGTGACCAGAGTAGAAATTCTTGTCTCTCCACCTGCTATTAATGGCCTCATAGGCACCATAAACTCAATGAAAGTGTCTAGTGTTAGAGATCAACGGAAACTAATTGACTGTGAAACTACTGGCACACCTGTTCCACGTGTCATGTGGATTCTTCCAGACAATGTTGTACTCCCCGCACCATATTATGGCAGTCGAATGACCGTACATCGCAATGGCACTTTGGATATCCGTTCAGTGAGAATTACTGATTCAGGCCAGTTAGCCTGTGTCGCTCGTAATGAGGGAGGTGAAACAAGACTCATTGTTCAGCTTGATGTAACAGATATTTTGGAGAAGCCGAAACTTAAGAGTCCTAAAATGGAGTCACTCTTATTGACCGTGGGCAGAACCATTAACCTAAACTGTTCAGTTGAGGGGTCACCAACCCCACAGCTGACGTGGATCCTTCTAAATGGCTCCCCACTATTGAGTGGTGCACAATTCAGTAAATTCTTCCACAAGTCTGATGGGACTTTGGTCATCAGTAACCCTGCTCTCTCAGAGGTAGGCACATATCGTTGTTTGGGACGCAATGCAGCTGGGCTGGTTGAAAGAACTGTTACATTAATCCCAGGGCACAAGCCAGAGATCAATAACAGGTATAACTCACCTGTTAGTATCATAAATGGGCAAAGTTTACATCTGCACTGCTTGTCAAACACTGACTCCGTCCGCCTCACCTGGACCCTGCCAAGTGGTATAGTCTTAAACCAGTCTCAGAGAGCAGGTCGTTATGCTGTTCTTCCCAATGGAACCCTCTCCATCCAACAGGCCTCTGTCCATGACAGGGGCTCATACACCTGCAGGGCCTCAAATGAATATGGAAGCTCCCTGCTAACTGTTCCAGTCATCATTATTGCATATCCACCCCGTATCACTAATGGCCCCGCTCCTGCTACCTATGCTAAAAGAGGAGTAGCGGTACAACTTAACTGTGTGGCCACTGGCATCCCCAAAGCAGAAATTGCATGGGAGACTCCAGACCGAACACGGCTTGTTGTCAGCCTCCAACCACGGCTGATTGGGAACAAGTACCTCCATCCTCTGGGTTCCTTAATCATCCAGAATCCTACAACAAGAGATGCTGGATTGTACAGATGCACAGCCAGAAATGTGGTAGGGGTTGACTCAAAAGGTACATACCTTTATGTATACTAAGAAACACAGGACATCTACTCTTCATATGCCCAAGGAACTGCGACATTAAGCTTTAACTAAGCTTGATAGCAATAGCATTTGTCAATGTGAAATATAGAATGAAATCTGCCCAATTTAAAAAAAAAAAAAAAAAAAAAAAACACATTTCATTATATTTTATTAATGATGTGAGCTTTAGTTAAAGTTTGCAAGTAAAACTTTGCAAAATGTAAAAAGGTACTATTCTTCAAAAGCTTGGTATGAGATTCATGTAATGTAACCAACCCACTGATATTACAAGGCATCTTTCTACTTTTAATGTTTGACAATGACAGTTTATGTCTAAATGTATAGATGAAAAGATATATATTTGTAGCCATGAAGAAAAATATAAATTATATATTCTGACTTTATGGAAGCCAATAATGCAGAATATTTCACAAATCAGGGATAACATTATTTTAATAATGCTTCAAATAAAGAAAAAAATATATAATTATTCAAATCTTTCTAATGTAACAAGATGCTTACATTAATTTTCACAGTATTACAATCAGAGATTTGAATTCAGATTTCAAGAATTACTAGCAAATGAAATACAAAGTTGCCTACAATAACTTCCTCATATGATGATTTGTATCTACATTGATCCATTTGAAAAATGTCATACCTACTTTTCCATTTGTGACACATAAATTATTTGTCCTTTAAAAACTAGTGTATTTCTATTTTGCATATTTTTTAATAAAGATAACTTTTAATAAATAACCAAAGTTTCATGTCCTTGAGCAACATGATGGTATTGGTAAGACAGAAAATATGTGAGCACTCTCTCCCTTATGCAAATTACTTTTTTAAAATGCAAATGCAAACATTCTCCAGCCAGTAAATGAGAGCAGTTCATAAAAATGGGATTTTGGAAACTATCATGTAATTGAGGTTTTCTCAGACATGATGAAAGCACAGACTAAACTAAACCCTCTTCTGCTTTATGGTTTTTAAGATGTCAACAAAACATATTCTGAGCAGCTAGTCACCAAATGTTCTGTAAATATTTTCCCAAAGAGTGGAAGAACATTACTATGAGACAGAAAACATCTTTACATCTGCCACATGATGTGGTACATCTTTGTTTGTTACCATGCAAAGCTTTAAATTGTCAAATTCACACTTATATCATACAGCAGAAGTCTTTTACACAAATGTGTGTGAAATCTGTTTGGGAAGCAAGAAAAATGAAAGTGCATGTACTGATCCCAACAACACAAACCATGCAAAGTGGAAGAGTTCAGATGATCCATATTGAATTCAGTTATGACAATGGAAGGCTTGTACTTTGTTTACACTTGGGGTATACAAAAAGCTCATCAAAAAAGGGTATACAAAAAGCTCTCTCTATATATATATTCAGCCTGTTCTTCATCTGTCTCTTAGAATACTTCTGAGACTTCTGACTTTGGCAGCACAGTGAAATGAATTAAACAGTGCTTTGTACCAGACCATGACACACAGCACAGGTAATGTGGCAGAGCGTGAGTGGCTTAACAAATCTCTCAGATTGCTAAAATGTCAAAATAAGTAATTGTGAAAGACTGAATGTTTATGTCCAGAGCCACATCTTGATTTTTTTTTTTTTTTTTTATATATATAAATGTCAACTTCATTTGCTTAACATTTACCGAAAAATAAAAATTTACTAAGCCTCAAGTTGTTCCAAAATTTCTTTCTTCTGCTGAACACAAAATAATATATTTTGAAGAATATGGGTAACCAAATAGTTGACTGACCCCATTGACTACTATAGCATGGAAAAAGAAGAAAAAGAAAAAAAAAATACTATGGAAGTCAATGGGGTCCAATCAACTGTTTAGTTACCAACATTCTCCGACATATTTTCTTTTGTGTTCAGCAGAAGAAAGAAATTCATACATGTTTGGAACAACTTGAGCGTTGGGTGAACTATCCCTTTAAATTGAACCTGTTGTGACAGTGAAAATATGTGAATGTTAAAATATACTGCTTGATGGAATTGGTGGCTAACATTTTATCTACATATAAATTGTGCTTATCTAAAAACTGCATTAGCTCAAATTGATCTATGTAGATTGTGTTTATTAATGAACCCTTTTCAGAGAAACTGTGTTTCTTGGAAAAGTCATGTAAATGCAACAATGGTATTTTTCTTCCGGTGTTGGAGCAAATGGGGAAAAAAGCAAAAAAAAAAAAAAAAAAAAAAGTACATTTACTAAATATACATTGCATCCATGTTCCAAACCTGTTGTATTGACAGCATTTACATAATTTAAATAATATTAATGTAGTAAGTAAATAGTTCAAATTGAGATATATTTAGAGTGAATCAGAACGCAATCAGGTCTTTCTTTGCACTCAGTTTAAAACACAGAGAGAGATCATACCAGAATGGCACTCCTGAAAACCTCAAGATACTGTGGCCGACGTGTTTTATTAAACAAGATCAAATAAAAGATGCTCCCTATCTGACTGTACAACATAAGCATAAATATTTCATGACTTCAAAGAGCTGTCATGTTAACTGTACAGGGCCAGATGGTAAAAATGGCTCCAGTATTAAAACACTGAGAAAATTAAGGGTTTAAAAATATGCATCACAGAACATGCTGCCTTTGACTTTGCCTGGCCACTAGTTTGATTACCATAAAAGTTTGTGGTGTCTGGAAGATAAGATTTGTCAACATCTCTGGAAAGAGATAAATGTGTGATGTAAAGCTCAGAGGAATAATCATTTATGACTATCACCATTTAATAGATATTTAAATATTAAATACTTTATAGTGTTGGTACATTAGACAATTTTGTATCATACTGTTATTCTCTACCAGTGGAGATTGTGGCGGTGTTAAAGCTAGAGAGTGTTTATAGCCTGACCTCTAGTGGCCAAAATAATAATACTACTAATGCTATTGAACACGATTGTACATTTCCTCTGGGTTGAAGGATGTTACATGACTATTTTTGGACATTGACAGTTAATACCAGACCTTCTCTGGATTCTTTACTCATGATTTAATAATTGATTAATTAGTAAGTTATTTATAATGGCTTCTTTAACAGCTCTAGAATGGGATTTATTTACAGTTATGCTTTATCAAAACTGCAAACAAAAGATCACAGCAGAGGCTAAGATAGACCACATATCACAATCTAGGCTCATAGTACATCAATTGAATTACCAAGTTCAGTTTAACATGTTACATTTATATGAAAGACATTTTCATTTTTGATATGATCCTGTCATTGTGGCAAATATACTACAGAGGTAGAAAAAATGGCTATATTTGAGGTGAAAATGTAACAGTTGAAATGATGAACATACAGTACAAGCGAAAATATATTGAGATACTGTGTTATACATTCTTGAAAACACACCCACACACACACACACACACACACACAATTAATCAAGGAATAGGTCAAGTTTCCTCTTGATGTTGTTGAAGGCATCTCTGCCTATATAATCAACGTGACCTTCCTCCCACATGCGCCGGTGCTCCAAGTCTTCCTGCTCTGTCTCAATTGCAATCTGCAATGGGACCGTATGATAAAATCCATCTTTAATTACAATATTACTATCAAAATCATAATAAGTATGAAGTTCAGCACAGGGGAAATACTGGTTTATTCAGGACTGCAAATTCAAATAATAACTGCTCTACTGAGTCACCATTAGATGGCAGTATATACACTAATATTTGCAAGAAAAAACGCCCATCTCAAACTTCATTATATATTTTAGTGTCATGTGAGATACTATTACAGTTTTTTTTATTTTAATTATTTTTTATTTTTTTATTTTCCATTTAACTTTAAAGTTTTAGTAATTTTGTTGAGTATGAATTTTTAATCCAGTTTTAGTTATTCTAGTATATCAAGTTAAATAAAAATAGGAAATGTTGAAGCTGAACAAAAGTTTGTTTGTTTCTTTTTCTTTGTTTTTTCAGTTGATTTCAAATTAAGAAAAAATATATGGTACTTGGAAGTACCTTGGAAAAAAGTAATAAAAGTAATAAAAAGTATATATTATAAAAATTTATAACAACGTCAAATTAAAAGTAATGTTTCCCATAAGTCACATCAGCTTATTTTCATACATACAGCTTCTCCAGTGGCTACGGTAGAATCATCAGCAGACTCTGGTTCAGTTTGCTCACTCTCTTGCTCAGACGAAAGGCTGACTATAGGGGTCTCGTCAGTCTCCCCACCAGACAGGACATCAAAGAGAATATTCTGAGAAGACAGAATAAATAAATAAGTAATAAGTAAGTAAATAAATAAACAGGCCTTCTACTAAAACACTAGAACTAACATGCATATTCACAATGTATGCATGATTAATACAAAATTGGGATTTGGAGGTGAAGGGTGGCACTTAGAAGATATGAAATAACAAACCTTAGTTTCTTAACTTTGCTTTGATTGAAGTTAACTTGATATTGTATTTTTTTGTTTAATGTTGTTTTTCATTTATACATAAAAATTAGTTTGAGATCAAACAATAACAGCCTGCTGAAGGAACACAAATGTAGCATGAATGCTAAATGTAATGAATTTTATTTATTTAGTTGAGGATGTACACTTTTGTGAGATAACGGAATGTGTGTATATGAGATATATTTAGAGTGAATCAGAATGCAATCAAATCTTCCACTGTGCTCTGTTTAAAACAAGGAAAGATCATACCAGAAGGTACAGAAAAACTGAACTTGAGCATATACAAAAAAAGATCATGGAATAGAATGACACCAAACTGCCAACAATTGCTTGAATGCAATCACGTGATTCTGATGATGCGCAAAATTCAGATGGAGGGCAGGAAGTGAAAAGCAGAATGGATGAGATGGATGAAAGTCCTTAATGGTTTAGACACCGTTACAAGAGAAGTAAACAGAAAACAGAAAATCACAACATTTGTTGGATGTGATCGTTGTGTTATAAAGAGGAGCAATTTCTCTATTGAATTGGAATATTTGCCTGTCATCGAGACGCAACGTTTCCAGTGCCCGGTTGTGTAAAGCACCTCGAGTTTTTCCCTCAAGTATGAGACGTATGAGGCATGATTTCCCTCTTTCCTCTTTCCTTTCACCTCCAGTAGGCTATAGCATTCTCTTGGACATGCACCAGTATCGGACCCCTCGTGAGTGAGAATGAGTTGAAAATCAAGTCAAGTATTATCATGTTTCAAAGACATGGCTCTCGAAAGTGTGGGAGAAACAACAATTTTACAAAAGAAAACTTGTAAATTGACATTTCTTCATCTTTAATCTGTCATTTTTAATTTTGGTTTATAAAGACATAGTACACGAACCCTTCCCCTTATGGGAATGACTTAACGGTATTGCATATAGTCCTGGTTTCACAGATAGGGTTTAGCCTAAACAAGGACTAGGCTTTAGTTCAAATAGGGCATTTAAGTATCTTTTATAAACATTAAAAAAAAAAACATTACTGGTGTGCATCTTGAGACAAAACAATGGCACTGACATTTTTTAAGATATGTCAGTACAAGTTGCTTTCAGTTAAAACTGCTCAAACATGCATATAGTCTCGGACTAGCTTAAGCCTTGTCTGTGAAACATCCTTCGGACATCCTTCTACTCCAAAAAACAAATGAAAGCATACAAAACTATGGAGGCATACTACTTTTTTGTTAATAGTTGCATATGCAAGTATCAACTTTTGACAAAGTGGTCATTGCACACACAAGCATTATCCGACTCGGCTCCTCCCGACCGCAGACGCAGGATTACAAGCCACTTTTTCCTGAGTCAGTTTCTTGTATTTTTCCCCTTGATGAACAACAACTTTTGGTGCATGATAAAGGCTCCTTGTGGTTTCACGGTTTGATCGATTAGAGCAACCATAAGCGACGCAAATTATAGGCATTTCATAATGCTTCCCTATGTAGAAAAATCACTTCCTGCATCTGCATTTCACAACACCATGTGACGTCATGTGCAAACCTATTGTATCCTTTTCTTCATCAATCAAAAGTCAATTTTTTCCCCCTGGATCTTTGCATTACATGTACACTGATATCTTCACATTCATTGCGGTTTTGCATCCTTCTCAATATGTTTTTGTTCTCTTTGTGTTGGAGTGAGTCATTGGTGTTGGGTGTTACTGATGGGTGTGTCACTGGATTCGTCTAAAAGCCCAGAGGGTACAATACTTCTAAAGGAAGTTGATTCAGAGAGAGACTCAGAGCGAGAGATAAATCAAGGCTGCATAATGTTTTTTTTTTTTTGTTGTTGTTGTTTTTCATTGAGAACTCTTCATTTCAGTTCTTCAAACCTTTCTCTGGATGGACAGCACCACTTATCACTTACCATTTCCTCAGGCTTTTCAAATGAGCAGATTGTCAATGAGTCCAAAGTCAGATCTTGGAGAGGTGAAGAGGGTCTTATCTCTCTGTGGTGGGCTTCAGTGCTGCTCTTTTGGCTTTGTGATGGAGTCTGATGTGTCTGTGGGGAATCCAACTGCTGCAACGACTGCAAAACAAGAAAAAGATCAGAGATGTATGATTAGTATGTACAGATTCAATTAATTTAACATTGTCTATTAAATAAAATAATTATACTAATGGAATTTAAAGGAATAATCCACCCGAAAAAGAAGTCATTCCAATCCCATACGACTTTCTTTCATCAGTGAAACATAAAAGAAGATATTCTGAAGAATGTTGATAACCAAACAGTTTTAGTTCCCATTGACTTCCACTGTATGGACCAAAAAATATATATATATATAATGGAAGTCAATGGGAACCAAACCTGCTGGGTTACCAGCATTCTTCAAAATATCTTCTATTATGTTTCACAGAAGTAAGAAAGTCATACAGTACAGGTTTGCAATGACATGAGGGTGAGTAAATGATGACAGAATTTAGATTTTTGGGTGGACTATAAGGTTCCAAGCAATTGTTTGCAATAACTTTAGTTAGCGATTAAAGAACTGATCAAATGTATTCCTTGAATGCAATGTTAATGACACTTTGGATAAAAGTATCTGCAAAATGCATAAATCATACAAACAGCCAAATGGGCCACGTAGGTAACATTGCTATGTACAACACGAAAAACAAAATATCTTATGTGAGTGTAGTCTTACATAGTCTTCATTCTTGTCATCCTTCTTAACTTGTAGCTGGATTTGACTGTAGTACTCCGCCCACCATAAATGTATAAATTGCTCAAAGTTCTTGCAACCCTTGAAATATGACTCACTGGCAGCCTGTCGATTATAGGACTGATGCCAGGGCTTGATCCCACCCAAGAAGTGGACAATTTTTGCATTGTGGCCATACCTGTACATAACCAAAATGCTTATTTGTCCTACTTGTGTATGTATTTATTGCGGTATATGATTAGTTAATAAACAGCACATTTTACACAAATAAATAACACCATTAATTATTGGTATACCTAAATAATAAGATTTAATGTGAATACTTACTG